>JAMPIV010006238.1:0-405269 GCA_024509875.1 Oreohelix idahoensis
CAGCAAGAGACGTAATAATTTAGTCAGAATATGTTAGCTCCCCAGAAATATTAATCGTGTCATTCTAATTACATTTCTTGCTGTATTTACATCGGAACGTCGTTAAAAGCTGGAATGTGTTCACTTGTTACTGATAAAATGTGTATATAGATTGGACGAACCCTTCCTTGTCGAACCAAGACGGAGTTTTCTTGTTTAAGCAAAGCAAAAATAGCTGTCAGTCGCACCGGAACATTCTCGAGTAACTTCAGAGCAGAGGCCTTACAAAATGAAACAGACGTCCTAATGACAAGAAAGCTCAGAAAGACAAGGAGCTATCTTCTTAAATGCGCTGTCAGTGATTGGAACGCGAAGAATCAGAATTAATGCCGACCTCGATGACCTTAGAGTAACACTTCACAAACTGTGTCAGCAATTCACTAGAGTTGTGATTCGGTGGATCCCTTCTCTTTGTAACATCTCGGGAAATGAAGAGCTGGAAAGGGGGAAAGCTAACTCATCTTGACACAAGCATAACTCAAACATAGGTCAAGAATTTAATCAAGCGCAGCTACTGCAGCAAGCGGTAAGCAGAACATCCAGGCCACAATAAAAAATGATGCATATTACCAGCTTAGCAAAAATTTACTATCAATCTGTAATAATGACGCGTTCATTTTTTTGGAACCCTCGATGATTCTTTTTATCTATCAATAACTAACTGATCAAGCTTTACTTGTTCCTAATTTAAACAGCTGTATTTTTTTAATCTGTGAAATGATAGACGTAACAAACCTCCCTTTTGTTTTCAATGACATTTTTAAGCACTCAACAAGTTTATTTATCTGACAAAGATGGTAACAAGAATGATATTTTTTAATGCCTAAAAAGTCAATGAATTTAAAAAAAAGAAATAAAGAAGAGAAAACTACATGGCTCTATTCTGTATTATTACTTGAGAAATATGTAACAATGTATACAGCGGCCACTCAACAGTCACAGCGCTGTTCATAAAGTGTTTTAATTGTGTATACGCTCAAAATAATATAAAATGTACCTTTATTTTACTCAACTGAAACTAAGTCTTTGTAGCAACGAGAGCTATGCTGCATAAACAATAGACCTATAAACAGTTTTAAACATGGAACTACATTGATGAAATGCATTATTTCTCAGTTGATTATTTCCCTTTGACCATAATCTTTCCACTTCATTAAATAATTTCTGTTACATTTTTCAAAAAAAATTTCATTTTTTATTTGTTGCATCCCTTTATGAAAACAATGGGAGGTTAAAATAGCAAGTGTCACTGAAGTGTAATGAAAGTAATATTAACGTCCAATTAATAACCTACGTAACATCACGCCCTAAAACGAAGCTCTGTTATTTTATCTTATTGTTTTTAAATGCGTCGTTTTAATTTTCCAATGTCAATAATTTTCTTTCACAGATGATATGCAAATTTTTACAACCAGAAAAAGACACTTGTTAGAGTAGCTTATAATGTTATTAAAACATAAATTGGGGCCGGTGGGAGCGGCTAGTGTCGACTTCTACTCGGAACTGGCCTAGTCTATACATGACTTCGACGCCTCTTTGAGGTTCAAGGTCCAGCTCAAGCTCAAGCTTCCCTTGCCCGGGAACTTTGCACGCCTGGGGTCAGAGCTGGTTCCTCCCCATATGTCATGGTAGAAGACGAAAGCTGGGGGCGAGGAGTTAGGTCGGGTGCGTAGTTAAAAGCTGGCATCCTCAGCACAGAGGTGGGCTCTCTGTGCGTCCTTGTGGTAGCTGGTTAGCGGCCATAGTCTCACTCGATGAGCAGGACTTATCCTTTGATAATGTCCTTGCTTATCAAAGAGGGGAGATGCTGCGCCAGTTATCCCTCGCCTAATCTTAAATGTACGATAGGTCAGTGTTCAAACGGGGTTTCAAATAACTATTTGAGATACCTTTTGTGCAATTTACATTGTCAATTCATATTTTTCTATTTACCAAACAATAAATGGTCCCTATACATATTTAACAGAAACGAAAGTAACAACCATGAGATTGAAAAAACCTTAGTAAGGGAAAGTAGCAAAACAGCTGAAGAAAAAGCCGCTCCCCATAAAGAAAAAATATTAATTCACAGAATTCGTCAAAATGTTCCATAAATTGTAGTCCTTCTACATCCTCTGTTTACCAACATGTGTTATCTTTTAAATGAACGCTTGCTTACCGCAAGTGACGTGGCAGGTGAAGCAATTCCCCAGGCTGAATGGTGCTTTAAAAACAAAAAAAAAAATTAATATTACGCCTCGAAAAAACCAAAATCCGCCCTCCGTCCGAAACCATAAGGAACATAAAAAAGACACCGATTTCGAAATTGAGACACTTGGTGTACAACCCATTTCTTTGCATTTCTTAACTATTAAATTTTACATGTTCTTTAATTACCCACTCCACCCAATGCACAGCTGGTTAATCCTATACTAGATCTTATCCATCCTTCACACTGTTTATCCTATTTTATCGCGTCCAGCTACTTGTATTTTGTAGTCATTACTTAATTGCATGACTCCCACATCAGTTCTATCTATTTCCTGTTTGCTCCTTTAACATTCACAAAGTTTCCCAAACATTTACGTTTTTTGGCTCATATGTTAAATATAATAAAAACCCTGATAGTCTTATAATTATCGTGTTTAATAATTATCCTGTATTGTATATATCATTGCATATTTCTGTGATTGTATCTATACCAAAGCTCTCTAGAGCTTCTATCATTTCAATTTTACTTTTGTGTTATCCATCTGCCTGCTGATCTTCCTTTTTGTATCCCATATAAATGTTAATGGCATAGGTGTCTATACTTCTGATCCTGAACCCATGTTTGGGCCTTCATTAGAATCTGGTGATGGTTTTTTTACCTTGTTGTCCCTCGAATAGTTTCTTTTACGTATTTTCCTGCCCATCTGTTTGATATGTCTTTCTCATCAAGTAAATATTACAACCATTTTTTGTCTTGAATACAGCTTCCTCCCCTTGTGGCAAACCGCCACCGATTTGATAATTTCTTTATTTCTTCATGCATATCTCTTGTTCATGTGCTTTCGCTTCCAAGACTTCTATTTCCTTATACATTTTGTTTCTATCCACCGTTCTTTTGCTTACTCTACACATACGTACGTATGTCATTGTCCTATTGTTTTTATATTTTAATATTCTGGAGTTTTTTTGCTTTCTTTCTTTCTGCCATTTTATTCAAGATATCATCTGTCATCCAAATTTGATTTTTCTTAGACTCCTTTTTAGGTAAATTTGCATTTGCTGATTGTATGCTTGTTTTTAAGCATTCCCATTTTGCGGTTGCTTTTTCTTCTGGGTTTTCTCTTCTATACTGCTCCATGCTTTCTGTCAATAACTGTGGGTATTTATTTTTGACTTCGATTAAATATTTCTGTTTTATATCTGGTTGTTTCAGCGCTGATAGTTCTATCTGGGGTTCCTCCTGTCTTCTGTTTCCTGCTCTTTTCAGCTTTATATTTACTTTGATGACAACTGGATTGTGATCTGAATTTATGTCGGCGCCAGGATGTGTCTTTGCACTTGTGACACTGTTCTTAAATCTATGTTTTATCATGATATAGTCGATTTGATTACGTGTTACATCTCCTGGGCTTTTTCCAAGTATATAATTTCCTTGGGTGGTGTTCAAAAAAGCCCCACTTACATATGACCAGCTGGTTTTCTTCACAGAACTGGATAAGTCTGTCTCCTCTATCATTTCTTGTCCCTAATCCATACTGTTCTACTATTTTCTTGTATTTTCCTTTTCCTACTTTTGCATTCATATCACGCATTACTATCAACACATCTGTAGATTTGACTGGTTTAAGTGTGTGTTGTAGCTCTTCATAGTATTCTTCTATTCGTTCCGCGCTGTAATCTTTAGTTGGTGCGTCAGGTTGTAAGATTGATATGTCGAATGGCTTTGCTCTCAACTTTAGTAACATCATTCTGTCATTGTGTGTCCAGTATCCACATACGTATTTTTCTAACTCCTTCTTTATCAACATTCCTACCCCTCTTTCGTGTTTTTCTCCCTCCTGAGGTGTATAAGCGTGGTACTGGTCTCTCCCCCCTGTTCCCCCCCCCACCTCGTACGCCTGTATCCCAAAAGCCTCCCATTGCCTTACCTGCAACTCCCAGTATACTCATAATATTTTCATGTCGGTATTGCATATTATTCATAATCCATCACACTATCCCATCCCCCCCTCCTCCCCCAGCTTTTCCTTCATGATATCCGGTTTAGAGTTCTAACTCCATATAACCATGTTGTCCTATGTCATAAGATATGTTGTAGTGGGGGGTGAGATGTGAGTTCCATCTTGTTCCTACCCCGTTAGTTCCAACATTCATATTAGGAATTACTAGGTGGTTTCTTTTCTTTCCTCAGAATGTTCCCCCTTCAACAGAATTTAATGAACACTCGTCATTATGTAATATTCCTTACTCCATTAGAGGAGTTGTGCCTCTTCCCTGTTTTTAATTTTGTACAGTAGATTCCTTCCCCAGGGACAGAGGAGTTCTCTACATATCGGTTTCTTATCTTGTTGTTGTGATCCCATTACGTTTCTGTAGGAAGTTACGTGGTAAGGCCCCAATCTTCTTCCACGGTGGCTAGCCAGTGTCTTTTTTACCCGTCCGATCATGCCTCTATTGCGCCCCAACACTTTGCTGCTTCGCTTTGCCCTTTAAAATATGTAAGCCTAAAACATGATTAGTCGATTGCAGATACTATTTTTGGTTGTTACGGGAAACGGTAGGAAGGGTACTTTTTTTCAAATACTTTTGTAAAAACATGGTCCTATTGGTTAGACCATTTGATATAGTCAATTAGGAGCGTCTGTTCAGTGCCACATTTTTAAAATAAACTTACTGAGAAGCAAGTGCGTTGAGATCCAGCTTATATTTTTCTTATGAAAGCCTGGGACAGAGGCAGATCGGAATTGTGCCATAACTCATTGCCAGTCAACGTATTTTGTGTATTATTTCCATGAATTGTGGTAAGCTAGAAAATATTTGATATCTTTTAGATGAAAATTGAATGTGAATTGATAATTTATGTCTGTATATGTGTGTGGTTCAGTAGCAAACATGAGGCAAAGCCTAGATATTGCTCCAACCTGAACAAAACTTGTCGGAGAGTAGTATAACTGCATGGGATTGCCAATAGTACTATGACACCTATCTTAGTGTATAGAAGGAATTACAGCTGAAATTGCAGAGGCGTTGTAATCATTAAGGAGAGGAATACTGGTGAATGTTATTACATGAGAAGCTAACAGTTGGCCTACCGCGCTGAACTCGGTGTTTGTTATGTATTGTGCTCAGTGTGGAAATAGATTATAAATTAGTTCTGAAGTAGGAGGTACAACCTTCTTGTTTCAGGGACAGTGGTACTAACATATTAAAAGCAGCACTGGTCTGAGTTTTGCTGAATCCAGAGGCTGGCAGCAGACTCCTTAGTCAATATATCGACCTGTGTGGTGTCTCAAGAACACGGTGAAGCAAGCGAGCAGTGGAGACTGTTTCCTGCCGCCCACACAGAAGTTAAGATTCTGTGGCCAGAGCAGCTCAATCTTGTGTTTACCCCCTCTAACAGTGACTTTACCTTAAATCTAGAGGGACATTTATTAGTTTCAAATAAAAAGAAACTGTGAACTTTCCCAATATTATGTCCACGAGAAACAAACACTTGAAGTCATGATGACACACAACCACCTAGCTTGAAAAGCCAGTATTACCTCAGAGTACTACAGCACAACTTACACACATATTGCAATAATAATATATGTCAATACAAAGATTCTATCTATAAATTGTGTACATATAACTTGTGATTACATTTGATTGTGATTCCTGGTTCACTTTGTAGTTGAATCAGGATATCTAATATTTGAAGGAATTAATACATATATATTTTTAAACTTTAACACTTGACTCATTTAAGATAGTCTTATAGAGTGTTGTTCTATGTATGTGAGTGTCACAGTGTTGTAAAGTATTGTGGATTAAATTAAATTGTGTATCTGTCTGTTGGTTGTTGTGAACATACACTTCATCATTATCATAACCCTAGACATTCAACGTAGTCATCACAATATTCCAGAATAGGTCTGACTGAGGTATAAATGTGGTAGCAAGTAAGGTCATCTGTAATACACCACACTATTAGATACAGATACCTTCACAGCTGATCTCAGTCAGTACACTAAGTCCCCTATAAATATTTATATCATCCCACTTTACCACAATGGTGTAGTACTTAAGTTGATGTATGGTGTAGTACTTAAGTTGATGTATGGTGTAGTACTTAAGTTGATGTATTGGGTAGTACTTAAGTTGATGTATGGTGTAGTACTTAAGTTGATGTATGGTGTAGTACTTAAGTTGATGTATGGTGTAGTACTTAAGTTGATGTATGGTGTAGTACTTAAGTTGATGTATGGTGTAGTACTTAAGTTGATGTATGGTGTACTACTTAAGTTGATGTATGGTGTACTACTTAAGTTGATGTATGGTGTAGTACTTAAGTTGATCTATGGTGTAGTACTTAGGTTGATGTATGGTGTAGTACTTAAGTTGATGAGAACGTCTGCGTCTAACAAGCTTTGATCATCTGAAAAATAACTAGTAAACCAGATACAAGGTCAAGGTAGTCTGATATCAGATACTGCCGTAGAGGGCGGAAGTGTATGAGACTTCACAATGCTAAGTTCAGCATCGAGAGGTGGTGTGACCAGTTTCCTTCCTCGCTGCCTTTTCTTTCATTAACTGAAGAGCAAAGTCAGGTGCCCATTTACAGCTGGGTAGACTGGAGCGTGACGATACCCTGATTTGAACCCGGCACCTTTGCCACAAGAGATCAGCGCTGTAGCCACACTGTCACTCGGTAAGTCAGTCACTATGTGTCGTAAATCTAATTCATTCACCCATTATATTTCAGCTGCCTGTGTAGTATCAGTCTTCAAGACATATATGGCCAACCTTCCTGTTCTGTGCCATTCGTTCATAGTCTTTCCATGTTTGACTTCTTTGTTCATAGATTACGTTTCTTTCTCTGCGCATCTAATAGATGCGGTCTCATGTCTGAATTTCCCAAAACCACATTAAAATAGGAAACACGTGCCTAACTAATCTTCTGTACTCTTTGTTAAATGGGGTTGTTGAATCCTCAAAACCCTATCATGCACATGGCTTTTATTTTCATAGCAAACAGCAAAAACATTATGTTCTGTGTCAAGAAATAAGAAGTTATCTTATCTGGATAAATTATACGGAAACATTTAAAAAAAAAAAAAAAAAAAGTTTCGCGCTCAGTGACAACACTGTTTTAATTGTATCATATGCCACGGCAGTCAGAAAATAGTTGTGACCTATTTGAGCTACTATTTTTGCGCTACAAGTTTGCAAGATGCTATCTAAAATCGCACAGTTTGTTTGGATTCGTTCGGAACTTCATGTTCCCACTACGGCAATATGAAAATTATTTCTTTGAATACGTTGACCTGTTTGGTAGCGAAGAGTAGCAGTCTTGTGAAAACTCCATGGTTGGCAGAGTCACACTTTCCGTATGTTTCTGTGTGAAATATTTCAACCAGTGGCGTAACTACAGTGTGATTCCCGCGGGCACAAGTTAAGTGAGGCCCTCCTTATGTAATGGGGGTCAACAACTATAATTCATGTAACTACATACTTCATCATCATACCCCTTCAGCTCCCCAAGGATCATAGGCCTTCAACCAGTGGCGGATTTGCATTTTGGGGGCCATGAAGCTTGAACTCTTGAAGGGGCCCCTTCATTAAAAAAAAGTGTTGGGGGATGGGAAAGAAACGCATTATAGAGAAAACTGGGCGTGGGGGCTCTGAAGCTCAGGCTTCATAGTAGATCTGCCTCTGCCTTCAACAGTGTTGTGCCAAGTCCTCCTGTCTTATGCCATCATTTCAAGGTCATTTCAGGTCCTCTTTATTCCTTGTTTTTTCTGCCTCCAGAAATGGGGACATACTATTATGTTCAAAAACAGGTACAAGGGAAATTTAAAGAATATACTGTATATACAGGCAAGGGTCCCTAAAGACCACTAATTTGATGTATAGTATTGTGCACGGAGCACCCGAACGGTAGTTACGCCACTGTTTCCAACACAACTTTCTACAGTCAATTCTGCTTTATTATTATTATTACAGCCGGGCGACCACAGCTGAGGTTCAAAGATGTGTGCAAGATGAAGCTGGGCGACCACAGCTGAGGTTCAAAGATGTGTGCAAGATGAAGCCGGGCGACCACAGCTGAGGTTCAAAGATGTGTGCAAGATGAAGCTGGGCGACCACAGCTGAGGTTCAAAGATGTGTGCAAGATGAAGCTGGGCGACCACAGCTGAGGTTCAAAGATGTGTGCAAGATGAAGCTGGCGACCACAGCTGTGGTTCAAAGATGTGTGCAAGATGAAGCTGGGCGACCACAGCTGAGGTTCAAAGATGTGTGCAAGATGAAGCTGGGCGACCACAGCTGAGGTTCAAAGATGTATGCAAGATGAAGCTGGGTGACCACAGCTGAGGTTCAAAGATGTGTGCAAGATGAAGCTTGGTGACCACAGCTGTGGTTCAAAGATGTATGCAAGATGAAGCTGGGCGACCACAGCTGAGGTTCAAAGATGTGTGCAAGATGAAGCTGGGCGACCACAGCTGAGGTTCAAAGATGTATGCAAGATGAAGCTGGGTGACCACAGCTGAGGTTCAAAGATGTTTGCAAGATGAAGCTGGGTGACCACAGCTGAGGTTCAAAGATGTGTGCAAGATGAAGCTGGGCGACCACAGCTGAGGTTCAAAGATGTGTGCAAGATGAAGCTGGGTGACCACAGCTGAGGTTCAAAGATGTGTGCAAGATGAAGCTGGGTGACCACAGCTGAGGTTCAAAGATGTGTGCAAGATGAAGCTGGGCGACCACAGCTGAGGTTCAAAGATGTGTGCAAGATGAAGCTAGGTGACCACAGCTGAGGTTCAAAGATGTATGCAAGATGAGGCTGGGTGACCACAGCTGAGTTTCAAAGATGTATGCAAGATGAAGCTGGGTGACCACAGCTGAGGTTCAAAGATGTGTGCAAGATGAAGCTGGGCGACCACAGCTGAGGTTCAAAGATGTGTGCAAGATGAAGCTGGGTGACCACAGCTGTGGTTCAAAGATGTGTGCAAGATGAAGCTGGGTGACCACAGCTGTGGTTCAAAGATGTGTGTAAGATGAAGCTGGGTGACCACAGCTGATGTTCAAAGATGTGTGCAAGATGAAGCTGGGTGACCACAGCTGTGGTTCAAAGATGTGTGTAAGATGAAGCCGGGTGACCACAGCTGAGATTCAAAGATGTGTGCAAGAGAAACATGAAGGCACTGGACATAAATTCTGCAACTTGGGAGAATGAAGCTGCCGATCGCATCAAGTGGCGATGCTCCTTAGGGTGCCACCTTAGAACGGGCGGAAAGAAGCTCTCACAACAAGCAGAAGAGAAAAGAAAAAGCCGGAAGGAGCACCATGAAAAAAAAGCAGCGAAGGGCTATCACCTCAGGGGCGCATTCCTATAGTTAGTTATGACTGAAGGAAGATACTACTGCTACAAGTAAATAAATTAAGGGGCTGCAGTAAAACTGGTAAGGAATATAAGTTTATAAACTAATAAAACGGTATTGAATCAGTTTTACAAATAACAGTTCACATGAGACAAGGGACGTTTCGGGTTTTACCCTTCGTCAGCCACAAACAGGTGACAAAGACAAAAATTACATATAGGTACTACAAAACTATACGATGAATAACAATACAAGAAAACCGTAAAATCTAAAAGAAATACTGAAACAAGAAAGTAAATAATCCAACGAAACGAAAAAAAGAAGAATAAACAAAACTGTGGAACTAGTTAAAGTTAGCTTAGCTCGATGCAAAGAATCCGTGGAAGAAAGCGGTAGTCTCTTGTCACAGAATTCGCAAGGAAGTGACGTGCGATAGCGACAAAACAAGAGATATAAAAAGATACGAAACGAACCAAAGCAAAAACACAAGAAGATAGATCATAAAGACAACGAATAAAGAATGAAAAAGAGAAAAGCTACCAGAATTTATGCAAAATGATGTTGTATATTTAAACCGCCGGGAGCTAGAACGCCCATTTTAAAAAATAAGGCGATTCTCCAACGAAAAGCGAGTCTTGTCATTACCGGCACATGAACGCAGGGCAGTGGCATGTATATCGGAATTACCTGAATGGTCCGGTCTATTGAAATGAAGAGCCACCGGTAAATGTTTGTCCTGATAGATGTCATTCAAGTGCTCACGAAACCTGTCTGCCAAACGCCTACCAGTTTCACCAATGTAGGTTATGCCACATCTCTTGCAGATGATAGCATAAATCAAGTTTCTGGATTCGCACGTAAAAGACTCTCTAATGATAAATTTTCCTTTAGGAAAAGTGACTGTCTGAGTTTGGAGTACAAACGGACAGGTCTTGCATATCCGGCGTTGGCACGGTTTAGTACCAAAGTAAGATGGGCTAGAATGTCGCAAGCGACTGTGTACAAGAATATCCGTAAAATTCCTATCCCTACGATAAGCTACCAAAGGTGTATCACGAAATAACTCTTTGGTATCAGGATCAGAGTTGAGAATAGGCAGATGTCGAAACAGAATTCTCTTTGCCGCCAGGCAGTGAGGATGGAAAGTTAGAACCAGTTTGAGTCTGTCAGATTGGACAGAAGGTTTAGTAGTGAGTGCCGTCTGACGAGTGACGCGTGTGATACGATTAAGGGCATCAGATAACACATGTTCTGGATAAAGACGTTGGCGAAAGAACTCAAGCATCTCTTGAGCTCGCTGATGAAAATCATCGTCATCGTGACATAACCGACGCAAGCGAAGAAGTTGAGAAAAGGGAATGGAATTTTTACAGCTAAGAGGATGCGATGAAGTATAAAGAAGGAAACCATGAGCGTCAGTAGCCTTATAATAGACAGACGTTTTAAGACCAATAGGGCTAATAGTCACAGTGATGTCAAGGAAGTTCACTGAGGTCGTAGAAATTTCAGAAGTGAATTTGATGGCAGGATTGAAATTACCAACATATTCGATAAATCGACGGAGGTCTACCTCAGACATGTCAGTAATGCCAATACCATCATCAATGTAGCGGCGGTAAAACTCGGGTATTGGCCCATCATAATTTTGAAAGACCAAATATTCAAAGTGGCCCATAAAAAGGCAAGCGTAACTAGGGCCCATCTTAGTACCCATAGCAACGCCACTGATTTGGTTGAAGAATTGGCCATTAAACTCAAAAGAGTTGAGATTAAGAACCAACTCAGCAAGGCGAAGAAGCGGACCTGTACTTATAGTAAGATCAGTACGCTGGTCGAGAAAAAATTGGAGTGCCTTAAGACCATCAGCATGTGGAATAGAAGTATAAAGGGAACAAACATCTAGAAGGAAAAGACGGTAAGTGCGATCAGGCGTGAATCTGATAGAATCAAAGGTAGTGATAGCATGAGTAGTGTCTTTCAAATAAGAAGGCAGATTGGCGACCAAAGGCTGGAAAATACTATCAAGGAATTCAGAAATACGTTCAGTGGGACAAGAGCAGGCTGAAACAATAGGCCTACCAGGGTTAGCAATTTTATGCACCTTAGGAAGCATGTAGAAGGAAGGCTTACCAAGACTACTATCAAAAATATGGAGAGATAAAGCACCAGAAGGGAGATGATCATCATGGACAAGGCCCCGGATAGTCTCATAAACAGTATGATTATTCCGGACTGTAGCATCACCAGAACAAGGTGAGTAAAAGGTGGTGTTACCTAGCTGTGTAACTCCTTCGTGAATGTATAAGTCCTTACGCCAAACAACCACAGCACCACCTTTGTCTGCCGGCTTGATAACAATATCATCACGGTTTTTAAGGCGTGACAATGCCCGCCATTCAGAAGACGTGAGGTTAGATCGACGGAGACGGCGTAGATTGAGCTGGTCAATGTCATGTAAAGTATTGGCAATATATAAATCCAGAGCACGAGAAGCTCCTGGAGCTGGAGTCCAGTCTAGTTTACGTTTGCCGAAACGACGAAAGATATCATCAGTATCGGAAACCCTGGTAGAATCATTACCATTACGATGGTAATATTTGAGACGCATGCGGCGATGGAAGCTGTGAACATCCTGAAGCAGAGAATATTTGTCAAAATTAGAACGAAGAGGAACAAACTTAAGACCTTTGCTCAGGACAGACAATTCATCAGGAGACAGATGCAAATCTGGAGGAATGCAAATAACTTTAGCTTGGGTAGAAGACTGAATAGAGGACCCTAAAGGAGGTTGCGGACGGAGGCGGCGCAATTTCTCTTTTTTATGCGTGCACAAACGAGTATACAGCTCCCTATTCGTGTCATGGATTATAGTGCGAATAAGAGGGAACGCTGCCGGGCACAAAGAAGTCAGTAGACGTAGCTGTTGTGTAAGGTTGGATTTCGAAAGTTCAAACTCAGTCAGCTGGCGTTTATGTATAGCAATGACGCACCTCATACGTTGGAAGGAACATTTCTTCTCAACTTGTTGTAAGCGATGCTGGTCGGCAAGATGAGGAAGTCCCGCCGATAGATGGAAGCTAGAGACAAACCCTTTGGGAATAACTCTAGCATGGAGACAGTTCTTGAGAAAATTAATGTGACATGTACAGCGTGTCTTCTTGTATATAGTAAAGGCTAAGTCACAAGCAGTACGAGATATATCAGAAGGCATGAGAGAAAATGAATGGGTGATAAAAGAATGAAGAGAAGAAATCAAATGTTTCTGATAAGGCATAATGAACAAATGTAAAAATATGAAACAAGAGATGCACACAAAATATAGTAGTCACGAAACGGAAACAGGGTAGCAGCAATAATTGTAGTATAGTATAAGTAAATAATTAAGGGGCTGCAGTAAAACTGGTAAGGAATATAAGTTTATAAACTAATAAAACGGTATTTAATCAGTTTTACTAATAACACAGTCACATGAGACAAGGGACGTTTCAGGTTTTACCCTTCGTCAGCCACAAACAGGTGACAAAGACAAAAATTACATATAGGTACTACAAAACTATACGATGAATGAGAAAACAAACAACAAAATGGGCGATCGTAAAATCTAAAAGAAAAGAAATACTGAAACAAGAAAGTAAATAATCCAACGAAACGAAAAAAAGAAGAATAAACAAAACTGTGGAACTAGTTAAAGTTAGCTTAGCTCGATGCAAATAATCCGTGGAAGAAAGCGGTAGTCTCTTGTCACAGAATTCGCAAGGAAGTGACGTGCGATAGCGACAAAACAAGAGATATAAAAAGATACGAAACGAACCAAAGCAAAAACACAAGAAGATAGATCATAAAGACAACGAATAAAGAATGAAAAAGAGAAAAGCTACCAGAATTTATGCAAAATGATGTTGTATATTTAAACCGCCGGGAGCTAGAACACCCATTTTAAAAATAAGGCGATTCTCCAACGAAAAGCGAGTCTTGTCATTACCGGCACATGAACGCAGGGCAGTGACATGTATATCGGAATTACCTGAATGGTCCGGTCTATGGAGAAACCGTCCCTTATTTTTAAAATGAATTCGTTGTCTTTAGATCTATCCTTGTGTTTTTTTGCTTTGGTTCGTTTCGTAATATCTCTTGTTTTGTCGCTATGTTTGAATTCTGTGACAAGAGACTACCGCTTTCTTCCACGGATTCTTTGCATCGAGCTAAGCTAACTTTAACTAGTTCCACAGTTTTGTTTATTCTTCTTTTTTTCGTTTCGTTGGATTATTTACTTTCTTGTTTCAGTATTTCTTTTAGATTTTACGGTTTTCTTGTATTGTTATTCATCGTATAGTTTTGTAGTACCTATATGTAATTTTTGTCTTTGTCACCTGTTTGTGGCTGACGAAGGGTAAAACCCGAAACGTCCCTTGTCTCATGTGAACTGTTATTTGTAAAACTGATTCAATACCGTTTTATTAGTTTATAAACTTATATTCCTTACCAGTTTTACTGCAGCCCCTTAATTTATTTACTTATACTATACTACAATTATTGCTGCTACCCTGTTTCCGTTTCGTGACTACTACTATATTTTGTGTGCATCTCTTGTTTCATATTTTTACATTTGTTCATTATGCCTTATCAGAAACATTTGATTTCTTCTCTTCGTTTTTTTATCACCCATTCATTTTCTCTCATGCCTTCTGATATATCTCGTACTGCTTGTGACTTAGCCTTTACTATATACAAGAAGACACGCTGTACATGTCACATTAATTTTCTCAAGAACTGTCTCCATGCTAGAGTTATTCCCAAAGGGTTTGTCTCTAGCTTCCATCTATCGGCGGGACTTCCTCATCTTGCCGACCAGCATCGCTTACAACAAGTTGAGAAGAAATGTTCCTTCCAACGTATGAGGTGCGTCATTGCTATACATAAACGCCAGCTGACTGAGTTTGAACTTTCGAAATCCAACCTTACACAACAGCTACGTCTACTGACTTCTTTGTGCCCGGCAGCGTTCCCTCTTATTCGCACTATAATCCATGACACGAATAGGGAGCTGTATACTCGTTTGTGCACGCATAAAAAAGAGAAATTGCGCCGCCTCCGTCCGCAACCTCCTTTAGGGTCCTCTATTCAGTCTTCTACCCAAGCTAAAGTTATTTGCATTCCTCCAGATTTGCATCTGTCTCCTGATGAATTGTCTGTCCTGAGCAAAGGTCTTAAGTTTGTTCCTCTTCGTTCTAATTTTGACAAAAATATTCTCTGCTTCAGGATGTTCACAGCTTCCATCGCCGCATGCGTCTCAAATATTACCATCGTAATGGTAATGATTCTACCAGGGTTTCCGATACTGATGATATCTTTCGTCGTTTCGGCAAACGTAAACTAGACTGGACTCCAGCTCCAGGAGCTTCTCGTGCTCTGGATTTATATATTGCCAATACTTTACATGACATTGACCAGCTCAATCTACGCCGTCTCCGTCGATCTAACCTCACGTCTTCTGAATGGCGGGCATTGTCACGCCTTAAAAACCGTGATGATATTGTTATCAAGCCGGCAGACAAAGGTGGTGCTGTGGTTGTTTGGCGTAAGGACTTATACATTCACGAAGGAGTTACACAGCTAGGTAACACCACCCTTTTACTCACCTTGTTCTGGTGATGCTACAGTCCGGAATAATCATACTGTTTATGAGACTATCCGGGGCCTTGTCCATGATGATCATCTCCCTTCTGGTGCTTTATCTCTCCATATTTTTGATAGTAGTCTTGGTAAGCCTTCCTTCTACATGCTTCCTAAGGTGCATAAAATTGCTAACCCTGGTAGGCCTATTGTTTCAGCCTGCTCTTGTCCCACTGAACGTATTTCTGAATTCCTTGATAGTATTTTCCAGCCTTTGGTCGCCAATCTGCCTTCTTATTTGAAAGACACTACTCATGCTATCACTACCTTTGATTCTATCAGATTCACGCCTGATCGTACTTACCGTCTTTTCCTTCTAGATGTTTGTTCCCTTTATACTTCTATTCCACATGCTGATGGTCTTAAGGCACTCCAATTTTTTCTCGACCAGCGTACTGATCTTACTATAAGTACAGGTCCGCTTCTTCGCCTTGCTGAGTTGGTTCTTAATCTCAACTCTTTTGAGTTTAATGGCCAATTCTTCAACCAAATCAGTGGCGTTGCTATGGGTACTAAGATGGGCCCTAGTTACGCTTGCCTTTTTATGGGCCACTTTGAATATTTGGTCTTTCAAAATTATGATGGGCCAATACCCGAGTTTTACCGCCGCTACATTGATGATGGTATTGGCATTACTGACATGTCTGAGGTAGACCTCCGTCGATTTATCGACTATGTTGGTAATTTCAATCCTGCCATCAAATTCACTTCTGAAATTTCTACGACCTCAGTGAACTTCCTTGACATCACTGTGACTATTAGCCCTATTGGTCTTAAAACGTCTGTCTATTATAAGGCTACTGACGCTCATGGTTTCCTTCTTTATACTTCATCGCATCCTCTTAGCTGTAAAAATTCCATTCCCTTTTCTCAACTTCTTCGCTTGCGTCGGTTATGTCACGATGACGATGATTTTCATCAGCGAGCTCAAGAGATGCTTGAGTTCTTTCGCCGACGTCTTTATCCAGAACATGTGTTATCTGATGCCCTTAATCGTATCACACGCGTCACTCGTCAGACGGCACTCACTACTAAACCTTCTGTCCAATCTGACAGACTCAAACTGGTTTCTAACTTTCCATCCTCACTTCCTGGCGGTAAAGAGAATTCTGTTTCGACATCTGCCGATTCTCGACTCTTATCCTAATATCAAAGAGTTATTTCGTGATACACCTTTGGTAGCTTATCGTAGGGGATAGCAATTTTACGGATATTCTTGTACACAGTCGCTTGCGACATTCTAGCCCATCTTACTTTGGTACTAAACCGTGCCAACGCCGGATATGCAAGACCTGTCCGTTTGTACTCCAAACTCAGACAGTCACTTTTCCTAAAGGAAAATTTATCATTAGAGAGTCTTTTACGTGCGAATCCAGAAACTTGATTTATGCTATCATCTGCAAGAGATGTGGCATGACCTACATTGGTGAAACTGGTAGGCGTTTGGCAGACAGGTTTCGTGAGCACTTGAATGACATCTATCAGGACAAACATTTACCGGTGGCTCTTCATTTCAATAGACCGGACCATTCAGGTAATTCCGATATACATGCCACTGCCCTGCGTTCATGTGCCGGTAATGACAAGACTCGCTTTTTCGTTTGGAGAATCGCCTTATTTTTAAAATGGGTGTTCTAGCTCCCGGCGGTTTAAATATACAACATCATTTTGCATAAATTCTAGGTAGCTTTTCTCTTTTTCATTCTTTATTCGTTGTCTTTATGATCTATCTTCTTGTGTTTTTGCTTTGGTTCGTTTCGTATCTTTTTATATCTCTTGTTTTGTCGCTATCGCACGTCACTTCCTTGCGAATTCTGTGACAAGAGACTACCGCTTTCTTCCACGGATTCTTTGCATCGAGCTAAGCTAACTTTAACTAGTTCCACAGTTTTGTTTATTCTTCTTTTTTTCGTTTCGTTGGATTATTTACTTTCTTGTTTCAGTATTTCTTTTAGATTTTACGGTTTTCTTGTATTGTTATTCATCGTATAGTTTTGTAGTACCTATATGTAATTTTTGTCTTTGTCACCTGTTTGTGGCTGACGAAGGGTAAAACCCGAAACGTCCCTTGTCTCATGTGAACTGTTATTTGTAAAACTGATTCAATACCGTTTTATTAGTTTATATACTACTGCTACTACTACTACTAATTCTACTGCTACTACTACTTCTACTACTGCTACTTCTACTACTTCTACTACTGCTACTTCTACTACTACTACTTCTACTACTGCTACTACTAATTCTACTGCTACTACTACTTCTACTACTGCTACTTCTACTACTTCTACTACTGCTACTTCTACTACTACTACTTCTACTACTGCTACTTCTACTACTTCTACTGCTACTTCTACTACTGCTACTTCTACTATTGCTACTTCTACTACTGCTACTTCTACTACTTCTACTGCTACTACTGCTACTTCTACTACTGCTACTTCTACTACTGCTACTTCTACTACTTCTACTGCTACTTCTACTACTGCTACTTCTACTACTGCTACTTCTACTACTGCTACTTCTACTACTTCTACTGCTACTACTGCTACTTCTACTACTTCTACTACTGCTACTTCTACTACTGCTACTTCTACTACTGCTACTTCTACTACTTTTACTGCTACTACTACTACTTCTACTACTACTACTTCTACTACTACCACTGCTACTTCTACTTGTGACAGACAACTCAGCCGTCCCTGAATTTGTTAGATGATGGTAAGAACCCTCTCATAACATCGGTACCCCTGAAGTGTTGGATGATATGGTACGACCCTTCGTAACGACCCCTTCGGATAGCATCTGTGCCCCCGAATATTGTGGTAACTTTTCGTCAAACGGGATTTTTTTTCACCTGGACTCATTAGCTATGCAACCTTTCCACGCAGATGGTCAACACGTTTGCTGATTAATATGTGGACAGTTTATCTACCGTTCATTCTGGTCATCGCATTGATTTAAGGAGAGGTTAAATCACGCCCACAGGGATATCTCTTGCTAGCAATCATATGCTAGTTATTTTCATTAACTTGGCCAGTGGGGGCGTTTGCCAGCATCAAACGATAGTAGCGACCACGATCAAAGACACAGGGGGATCTCAGGAAAGACTAGCGGCACGCTATAAAAAAGGCAGTAGTGGGTCCCTGAAAACGAGCGACGCAAGTTTTCCTGCCGGTATTTTCGCATCCCTGTGTTAATCACTAGAACCGATCGCAGTGGGAGCGAACGAGAAAGCCGCGACGCGAACGCACAAACGAGCGGAGAAATTCGGAACCCCAGGGGCGGCATCTCTCCTTAATCTGGCGGTCAGAACCCCAAAAGGCTCCTGAGATCTAAAAAGGAGACAAATTCTAACCTGTCGCAATCATCTTACATTACATTTTAGATATATATACAGACCACTGACTAAATGCATTTTATCACTCGTTGGCCAGACCTTGACAGAAGCACTAGCTATATTTGAAAATTCGTGTTAGATTTTTCCCTGGGATTTTCATATATATCTGCAGGAATTCCTATTCTGTGCAGAAACGAGTGATCGTAACCTGCGATCCCAGCAAGAGAGAAATCATCTTAAAAGCTTCCAGACATATTGATTTAACATTTTATATTTAATCTTGTGGCGGTCCGATGCGGCCTAGCTATCATAATTACATGCTAACAAGAAAGCCTACCCAAGAATATATTTAAAAAGAAACCATCAAATTAAATTACAATCTTGTAAGATAAACTGGAAGATGAAACAGTGCCAGTAGCGATATTTTATTTACTGCCCTACTGTGAGAGAGTACATATTTACCTGAACTGTACAACTGACTGAGCCTAGTTTTTCCTTCACTGGATTTAAACTTACTACCGGTCAGTTGCTATCATCACGCCTGAAGGACTACTTTTACCTCCAGCAGCGAAATTAATGAGACCACTTCCATCCTCACTACCCCTGTATTGACTACTATTGTGTCAGTGCCATCCCATAGACTCCTTTTTATATAATAAAAACACAAGAACTCTTAGACTTCAAGTCCGCGATAAGTGGGAATATTTGCTATCGGCAAACCTCGCTGCATCTGGTGGGGGACTTCGAAGTACTCGACAGTTTTGCATGTCTAGGGTGTATTTTCTGTTTATTTAATTCTATGGATTGTCGTATGCTGCAATCGTAGTAAGTGTATGTGAGTATATATGAGTGTGGTTTTTTTTGGGCCCTCACTGCGTGTGCATGAATGACAGGAGATTTTAATTTTTGAAAAACCATTTGTTAACTTGCCTACGGGTAATACATTTTTTCTTATATACCCTGCCATTGTTCCTTTAAGTGGGATATTTTGTTTAACTCTGTTTACTAACCCCCCCCCCCCCCCCCCCCACTTTTCATTTGCTTAGGTAAAGGGGAAGAACAATTGGGAATAACAGGATTTTTGTTTTTGTCTATACCCATACCAAATATTGTAAACACCTCTTTCAGAGTAATTAAATTCACTGTTAGGGTTACATTACCTATGTTCCTACATAACTATCTATCTTTGGACTGGGTTTTATCTTTGTTACTAACTATACGAAGCGGGAAGGGCTTAGTCCGATACCAATCTTCTTCACACCCCAACCTTGTTATTTGTATTTTCTGTATTTATGATATTTTTCCTGAAACACTTGATATTTGTTTGTGATTGATTTAATGTTAATAAACAGCATAAACTTATTTAGTACTGTATTGGAATACCCAAAGCCCAAAATTTCCCCTATCCGTTTAATATAGTTTGTATCCACGTGCGTCTGTGTGTTTGAAGCACCAAATCGGTGTGAGCGCAGGTGTGTGTCGCTGACCCTGGAAAACTGGCTAAATAATTGTTTGACCAGGAGAGTGCTGAAGAGAAGATTGAGAGAGGAAACGATTTGTCGTAAATAAGTCTGTCCTTACTCTCCCCAGCACTCTGTGAAGCAACTATTTACTCTCTACATTTTCTATCACTGAGCTTTTCACCACCATTCTCCACTCTAAATAGGACCACTATTTCTAAGACTCTTTCTCTCAAAATAAATTTACGACACTACTACTTCTACTATTACTTCTACTACTGCTATTACTACTTCTACTACTGCTACTTCTACTACTACTGCTACTTCTACTACTGCTACTTCTACTATTACTTCTACTACTTCTACTATTACTTCTACTACTTCTACTATTACTGCTACTACTTCTACTATTACTTCTACTACTGCTACTACTACTTCTACTACTGCTACTTCTACTACTGCTATTACTACTTCTACTACTGCTACTTCTACTACTACTGCTACTTCTACTACTGCTACTTCTACTATTACTTCTACTACTGCTACTTCTACTACTGCTACTTCTACTATTACTTCTACTACTACTACTGCTACTTCTACTACTGCTATTAATACTTCTACTACTGCTACTACTACTGCTACTTCTACTACTGCTATTACTACTTCTACTACTGCTACTTCTACTACTGCTACTTCTACTACTGCTACTTTTACTATTACTTCTACTACTGCTACTTCTACTACTGCTACTTCTACTATTAGTTCTACTACTACTACTGCTACTTCTACTACTGCTATTAATACTTCTACTACTGCTACTTCTACTACTACTTCTACTACTGCTACTACTACTTCTACTACTGCTACTTCTACTACTGCTACTTCTACTATTACTTCTACTACTACTACTGCTACTTCTACTACTACTACTTCTACTACTGCTACTTCTACTACTGCTACTTCTACTATTACTTCTACTACTGCTACTTCTACTACTGCTACTTCTACTATTACTTCTACTACTACTACTGCTACTTCTACTACTGCTATTAATACTTCTACTACTGCTACTTCTACTACTACTTCTACTACTGCTACTTCTACTACTGCTATTACTACTTCTACTACTGCTACTGCTACTACTTCTACTGCTACTACTACTATTTCTACTACTACTACGGTACTTCTACTACTTCTACTGCTACTACTTCTACTGCTACTACTTCTACTGCTACTACTACTACTACTACTACTACTACTACTAGTTCTACCACTACTACTTCTACTACTACTACTACTTCTACTACTGCTACTACTACTACTACTTCTACTACTACTAGTTCTACTATTATTATTATTATCATTGGGGACACGCTCGTCTCTGGTAGTCATCTAATTTCTCACTGTTTACTTACAGCCGTCCCATACAGTCCCGGGGTCTTTGGTGTTACAAGAATAGAATAAAACAACTGTCCCGTACAGTCAACCAATAACAGGAGATTAACACGAGGCGATGCCTGGGGCTGACAACCTTATCATGTAAAACAAATCTTTACCTGTGCTTTGACACAGACTTCCTGTAATGGGTCCCCCACTGTGAGGACTCCATGTTGACACATACTTCCTGTAATGGGTCCCCCACTGTGAGGACTCCATGTTGACACAGACTTCCTGTAATGGGGCCCCACTGTGAGGACTCCATGTTGACACATACTTCCTGTAATGGGGCCCCAACTGTGAGTACTCCATGTTGACACAGACTTCCTGTAATGGATCCCCCACTGTGAGGACTCCATGCTCTGTATGGAGCGAAAATGTAATTATGCATTATCAGTACGAGGTTACAAGTTCTAACGAATGGATTATAGCCAGCTTCACGTCTGCTACATCGTCGCCACCAGCTAAACAATAGGCGACGTGTGTTTATTATTTACATGTTAGCTCTAACATTAAAAAAAAAAAAAAGTATTTACCATGATGAGGAGTAAAATAAACTACCAGAACAACAAAAAATAATAATAAAAATAAATAAACAAACGTACAATAGATACATTTAAGAAAATATCAATTGCAATAATACAAAAGTTAAGAAAAATAAAACCTACAAACTCCTAAAAACGCAAGAGGGCGAAGAGAGATTAATCTAGGACCACGGAATGGGGTACGTGAGGTACGTCATAAACAATATGTGTTGTTCGTCCATCACGGGTGATGAAGACCACTCTGTTCATCCAATTATTTAGGAATATGTTAGGTTAGTCTATGGGTACGAAGGTGACTGATGAGCCCGATGCGGGCCTGGAAAGATCTTGGACAGTGTGGACAGGGAATATTTGCTTCATGTGAAGGTTTTTGTAGTAAAATCTGCGAGAATAATCGCTCATTTTAGTAAGATTTTAGTCATAAAATGATAATAAATAAACCCGCCCTATTGTGTCTGACGGTGATACTCTCACACGCCAGCATAGCGCTGAATTTTGTGCCGTGGACAGGCTTAGAACCGACCCCGCCGTTTAAACCTCCTCGCTTTCCTTATGACGTAAATTTTTAACATTTTGCCCGATCTGATAGTGACTGCGGCAAGACTTACAATTGACGATTTTGCGGAAGTGTGCCGCCAAACTACTGTCTGAATTAACGTAATATTTTGACTTTAACGCTGGTAATAAGTAGTAATCCTTACATTTTTTGGTAGTGTAACACGAGACAATACAAATATTTAACGCCTATTCAAATACCCGCCGCTCAAAACCCCGCTTCGCTTGACACATTAGGCCATGCATATATACACGCTGCGGCAAAGCCAACAGAGGCAAACACGCAGACAATGTTATTTCCTCCTCGCGGTAGGATTACTGACGTCACTAAAACAAGTAGTTATTTGAAAATACATGCTAGCGAGAGATGAGAAAGGGGTGAAAGATGGCCATCTTGTGTAAAATTTTTATTTGACGACGGTGACAAAATTGAAAATCTAAACCATAATGAAACTGACCATAAAAATCATATGGTAGTATAGCTTAGAGTCCACTGAGCAAGAATGTGTTTTAAATAATATGGTAGTTTAAGTATTAGCCAAGTTATTGAGAAAATACTAAATGTCTACGGACGCGCGACCAGACAGACTGTTGTTCCTGCTTGTTTTTTTTTCATAACATTAGTGGGGACGGCAGCTTAGAAAAGAGGCATTGAGGTAATTCAAATTCGCTTGGGTAACAAGAGTATAGGAGGGAAAGGGGAGCGGTAGGAAAATGTAATCCAAAACGAAACATCTTTTTGTATTGGCATAACTAAAGCAGACTGGCCAATCGACTACCAGACGCAGAGTTTTGTTTGGAATTATTTTTGTTTTTCAAAAACTACATTTGAATTCTGGTAGTCGCAAGCTGTCGATTGGCCAGTGCTAATAAATATTAGCAAAAGGCTTTCACTATTCATTGCCAGTTGAACAAAACTTTTCATTCAAATACGCTGAGATCAGCTGTGTTAATTTTAAAATTAAATAAAGAAGTATTCACAGTCTGGACAGTGCAGAAGAAACTGAGGCCACTTCTTTGCAAGTCAGCGTCATTTGTATATATTTTTTGAAATTTGTGGTAAGAATGCTTTATGAATTTAATATGTTTAATCCAACTACAAAGTTAGATACTGCTATTGGGAAAAGTGAAGGACATGCCAGGAGCAGACATTGTTGAGTCCTCACATTGAACTGTATCTAACTGATGTATGTTGTCATGATTGTGTTTTCATATTATTGCATTAGAATATATTAGTAAGCCTCCGTGTTCCATGAACACTGTTCAACATGCCTGAAGCATTTATATTTAAAAAAGAAAAGAAGAGAAAATCATACCAAAGGAAATGTGGTTACTCCACATTATTTTATTGAGGAAAACTATGTAAACGTACAGTGGCGTATCTGCCATAGCGACCTGAGGTGTGGTCACAGCAAGGTAAGGTGGGAGTCATGTAAAATTAGGGGCGAGTGCACCTGTAATGCACGCGAGGCTGACCCCATATCACCGTAGGAAAATAATAAATATAATAAGTGATCAGATATAAAAGGCCAGGGTGTCCTTTTGTTGCAGAGGTTTTATTTCCTGTTGCCAGCTGGTAACATGAAACCTGCTGAGTGAGAATAAAGCCATCAAGTCTCCGACCATTCGTTTATGCTGTCAAAAGATAACGGGAGGAGTTTGAGCATTTTGAGAGATCGAGATTTTCTGCAACTTCATACTGTATTATCATTCTACAAGGAATCCCAGGTGATGTGTTAAGCGTCTGGGTATATCTGACACTTTCGTTTAATAAACACTGGTATTTCAAATCATACTCAGGAAGTTTATGGGGTATGATGAAACTACAGCCCCTCATACACAGTGACTCTCCCTCTTAGATGAATAAAGTGTAAGCTGTGAACATTCCAACAGGAAAGATATATATTGACTTTATAGTTTTAGTTATGATCTTTTCTGGACAAAGAGTCCAGATATTTTAGTACTAGATTAATCTTTATTCGCGTGTGGTTTTACGCGGTAAACTATCTTGTCCTCATTTTCAAAGACCTGTCCAAAAGATATGGCTGGACAGGCAGATTAAATTGTACAGAAAAAATATTCATTTTAAAGAAAAACTTAACCACTGGTTTTATTCACTTCCTCATAGAAAATTAAAGTGTTTTTGTGTTGTGTACCATCATTTCATTTCTCCCCTAGACACTAGGTACATCATACATCAGACACTAGAGCCAAAATAGTGACCGTGTGAGATCTAGGGAGGTAGCGTTAGGTTCCCTGCACATAATTCATCATCATCATTTATAGAGTCAGGGGCCTACATGTGCTTGACCTCACACGGTTAATACATACACGGATTTCATTCTTTTAGGATACCATCATAACCTCCCCAGCAAATCAAACTTTGCTACAGTTTTATTACACGGTCCTTTCTAGCTTGTCTCCGCTGTTCTGCTGCTGCTCTTCTGGATGATTCGCATGCCGCTGCACCTTTACGAAGAGATGTGCGCCAAGCAGTTCGGTCTTGCGCAGCAGCTTCCCATGTGTCTGGGTTTATGTCAAAGGTTTTCAATGACGTCTTTAACGTGTCTTTGAAGCGCTTCTCTTGGCCACCATGGGAGCGTTTACCCTTCTGCATCTCACCATAAAAGAGTATCTTTGGCAGTTGATGGTCTGGCATGCGGACTACATGACCTGCCCAGCGAATCTGTGACTGCATCAGAATAGTATCAATGCTAGGGATACCAGCTCTGTCAAGAACGGCGGTATCCGGGATCTTGTCTTGCCATTTGATGTTCATTACTTTCCTGAGACAGACTGTATGGAAGTGGTTTAGCTTCTTTACGTGGCGCTTGTATACAGTCCATGTTTCACGTGCATATAGCAGCACTGGAAGCACCGCAGCTCTGTACACCTTCAGCTTTGTCTGTAGACTAATGTCACTTCGATGCCAAACGTTGATGTATAGTCTGCCAAATGTGCTGCTGGCTTTGGAGATCCTGGTGTTCACCTCATCATCAATGACAATGTTCTGGGATAGTGTGCTACCAAGGTATGTGATAAACAATATAATCATTAGCCAACGACACTACAAATGGAGGAGAAATTGTAGCCTGGAAGAACCAACACAAGAAAAACAACCAATGTACCATGCTGCACAGAATAAAGAACACTATACACCCAGATTACAACCCACATATGGTTGAACCGGGGATCCTACGCATACGACGAACACCAAGTTTCCGGTCCATGGGTCAAAACCGAAATCAAATACCACGACAAACGGGAAGGAATATAGGAATTTCAGGATTTGAATTAATCGCATTACGTGCACTACAAGTTCTAGGTCGGTCTGTACCGTCTGAGTAATCTGGCAAAAACTCCCGCACACCCATCCCATTTACTAATCATGGGCGCCCACGTCTACTGAGTATGTGATAGAACTCAACACAAGACTGAGTTTTAAAAAGTTTGTATTTTAAATGTACAATAGTTCTCTCTCTCTCTCTCTCTCTCTCTCTCTCTCTCTCTCCCTCCCTCTCTCTCACTCTATCTATCTATTTATCTCTTTCTCTCTCTCTCATGATCTCTCTCTTAAAGGACGAGAAGCCAAGACTCAGGGCCGTTTCCACAGACGCCCGTGACGGAATACCAGTTTTCGGGGCCAATATATTTAACTAAGTTTTTGTTTCATGTTATCTCAATTTGATATTTTATTAATCTTCATTCAAGTTCCTTTACAACTATGTTTATCATACTTGTAACAAGCTTAGAAAGAGCCGACCCTTAAAATTTAACCCTTTATGAAAACTCAAAGTGACAGAAAATCCTTTGCGTCAAACACGGGAAAACCCCGACATCATTGAGTTTCGAGTTGCTAGATCTCATGGAAGGAAAAGGTGACAAATGTCGAGGCACTGTCACGTGCTGGCCTTCAAAGCATGTATATATTGCTTAGACGGCGAAGACTACGCTGGCTTGTTTATGTCCGCCGCATGGAAAGTGGTCGCATCCCCAAGATATTTTCTAAGGACAACTGGCAGATGGCAAAAGTCAGCCGAGCGACCGCAGCTGAAATGCTTCTTCTTCCTTCTTCCTCGTTCGTCCTGAAAAGGATGTTGGTTTCGCTGTGTCGCCGTTTACAGCGAAGCTGCGATATTTGCGCCTTTCGGCCCGACACATCCGACTTCCGCACGGCATTTTTTGGGACCGGGTTTGCCTTCCCTCTTCGATCCCTACTCTCTCGGCCAGACTGCAGTGATGCAGCCTGTTTCCAGGACCACCACTTGTAGGTGGAGTAGGGTCTTGGTCAGCTCTGGTTCGCTGCCCCTGACGTAAGCAGTCAAGCTATGAGTCGCTGACTGCATTCATCTCTTTTGCTGCGTCTTCGGTCCCCGCTGATGTTCAAAGATGTGTGCAAGATAGACATGAAGGTACCGGACATATATCCAGCAACCTGGGAGGACGAAGCTGCTAATCGCACCAAGTGTTGATGCATCCCACAGCGCCACCTCAGATTGGGCGAAAAGAAGCTCTCATGAGAAGCAGTTTAGAAAAGAATTAGCCAAAAGGAGCACAACGAAAACAAACAGCTGAGGATTATCACCTCAGGGGCGTATTCCCATAGTAATAGCTGAAGGGGGCTACTGCTACTATTAATATTACTACTACTACTACTGTTACTACTACTACTACTCCTACTGCTACTACTACTAGATCTCATGAAAAGTAGTCAACAGTTACTTTAACAGCACGTAGCTTACTTACTTACTTAGTCGTTCCTCTTCTACCGTGAGGTGTAGAGGTTTGGAAGAGAGAGAGCGCAATACTATCCTATCGGCTGTCTTCCTTCTGGCCTGGTTCCATTCTAGTCCTCGGTACTTCAGAGATAGTCTAATGTTGTCCTCCCAGCGGACGCTGGGTCGTCCTGGAGGTCTGGATCTCTAGCTCTTAGTTTCCCATACTTGTCATGGAAGCCGATCTTCTCCCATTCTGCAGACATGGCCAACCCATCGTAGTTGGCACCATTCTACTTGGGTCTGCAGGGGCTGGGTTTTCAGGCCTTGACGTATCATCTGGTTGCGGACCATGCTTCTTCTTGTTACTTCAACCACCTTCCTCAGATACTACCTTTCTGAGGTTTGGATCTGGCTTTTGTGGGTTGTAGTAATTCCCCATGACTCGCATCCATACGTCAAGACTGGGACAAAGGTGGAGCGGTATACAGCCATCTTCGTCTTGTTGCCAACTTCTATTTTGCTGCGGAATCCTCGATTTATGGCCTGAAAAAGTCTCCCAGCTGCTGCTCATCGGGTAGCCAAATCTTCTTTGATGCCTCCCTTCCGGTCTATGACAGCTCCAAGGTACTTAAAGTGGTTGACCTGCTCCAGGACCTGTTCTCCCAGTTTAATCGAATGCCTTCTTTCCTCTCGTGATATCACCACGATTTTTGTTTTGTAGCTGCTGATGACCATCCCTTTCTTCGCCAGCTCCTCCTTCCACACTTGCAGGCTGTATTGAAGATGTGCCCCTGATTTAGCAATCAGGGCAACATCATCGGCAAATGCCAGCTCTTAAAAACAAATCTCTCTCATCTTCCAGTAACCCACTGAATATTTTCTTGACCTCTCCTTACATGCTTTAATGACATCGTCCATGAAGAGTATAAACTTATAAGGTGACAGGATATCACCTTGTCTTACACTAGAGGTGGTCCTGAACTCTTCTGACTTATGGTTTGCCGTCCTCACATAATTTCTGCAAGACTTGTAGAAGCTCTGTATAGCACGAATCAGAGGTGCTAGAATGTTCTTCCTAGCGAAGAAGTCCCAAAGTTTGCTCCAGGGGACCTTGTCAAATGCCTTTTCCTGATCTAAGAAATAAATATGCATCTCACCTTTATACTCAAGGGCATTTTCACTCAGCTGTCTGAGTGCAAAGGTCAGGCCTTGAGTACTTCGGTTTGTTCGGAAGCCACATTGGACCTCATCCATTTTTGGCTCAGCAAGGCATCTGAGTCTCTGATCCAGGATTCTAGAGTAGATTTTACCGGGGACACTGACAAGGGATATGCCTCTATGATTTCCACATTGTCGGTTGTCACCCTTTTTGAAAATGGGTGTTATGGCAATCTCCTAATCCTTTGGTATGGTCTTGTTGCACCACGCTGCCTGTAGGACCCTCCGGAGTAATAGGTCTCCCATGTACATAACCATTTCTGGTGTTTTAACCATCATGTCCTGCAGCTTTTCCCATCTTGATTTTCTCCAGTGCTACCTTCAGTTCTTTCCTCTTGATGCCATCTTCGCCAACATTGGTTTCCTCTTCTGTGCTAGTGGTTATCATTTCTGATGCTTGACTTTGCTCACCATCAAGTAGTTCTGAGAAATATTCTTTCCATTACTGCCTTTGGGGCAGAATGCAATTTGTTGTCCTTTATACATTTAAGAGATGGAAAGTTTTTCCTTCTAGCAGAACAAAAAAAAAAAAAAAAAAAAAAAAAAAAAAAAAAAAACTAAAAAGCTACAGACTTTTATAAACGGGTGCTTGCGTAGAATAGACGGACTGAAATGGTATGACAAAGTCACAAATGTGGAATTGATGACAAGAACCAGATGTAGCGTGAGGTTTTTATTGGCTCTTGGATCAGTATAGTACTGACAATTACATAAATAGTTGGGAGCCGCGCTAGCGTAGTGGTTACAACACCGCTCTGGCGACCGGGTGATTCAGGATCAAACCCGGGCGACGGCATTTGAGGATTTTTCGTCGACCGGGAATTGGACTGGATTAACTCGAGACCTGGCGAGGACATTTGAAGGAGTGTCGTCGACCAGGGATTGGCGGCTCCTGAGCCGACCCAGCTCTAATGGGTACCTCCGAAATCGGTGAGTATCTGCCTGAATGGCGAGGGACACCTGTCTCTGCACAAGAAAAGGGATACTCACGTAAAATCAATGTCAGGTTAGACATTAACAATAACCTGAGATTTCGCCTCGAGTATTAGCGGGCGCACGAAAAAAAAAATAAATAAATAAAATCTCTGCAGAAAATGGTGAAGTCCCAGTGTCTGAGAGAACTACTGATATCACAAATTAGTTACGGCTGTGAATGATCTGATCTCGAAAAATTAGTAGAGAAGAGACAGTCATAAATTGCCACCTCCGCTGTGTAACTAACTGTGATATTAAAAAAAAGGAAACAGATTTTACTTAACAGTGATAAAATTGACAAGTCGTTCAAATACAATTTCCTTATTATTTATTAAGACTATACACTATCTACTTTTGTGCTGAAGGGTGGATATTGAAAAATGGAATGCAATGGATTTGTACGTTTACATATGATTTACAAATATTTATATAGATTTATATATATATTACAACAAGTTTTCCAATTATAGGAAACAAATTTATATCAGCTGTGCTGTTAATTAAATATATAAAATTTATCAGCTATGCTGTTGTTCTTGTCTTTTGCTACGCTAACTCAGTTTTTCGTCCTTGACAGTTAAATGCTCACAATTGCTGACAGAAATGGTACTAATGTGTACTCATCTCTTGAAACAGTTCTGACCTTAATTTCTTGCACACAACACCCGCTGATGATCGTTTCGTTGGCCCACCCAAGACTGAGGGGGACTAAAGATGTAGCTTCTGTGCAATCACTGTGCTCCTGCGAAGTTCCAGGCAGCTGGATTGACTGGACATACGACCTCAGGTTGGATGACACGAATAAAACCTGTAACAAGTAAAAATAGGGGCTAATTTCTGTCATCAAGCCCACCTATTTCTATTGTGTATGAGATGAGCGTGTCTCAGGTGTCTGCATGTAGGATGAATGACAACATGGCTCAGTATGAGTTAGCAATAGCGAGACAAGACAGGTGTCTACTTGCAAAACATTCTTTCTGATAAATTAATACATGGATACATCCAATAATATAAATTCAATACATGAATACATCCAATAATATAAATTCAATACATGAATACATCCAATAATCTGTACACCTAGGTGTGATACAACCATTTCCTTCCCCCTATAATATACCAGGCCCCCTCTGACAAGTACTATACTGGCTGGTAACATATATCCTAACAATATTGTTGTGTTCTGATGATAGGAGTATATGAGACGAGGACTGTTTGGTTATATGTCAGGTTGGAGTTATAGGAGACAATAGATTGAAGTTATGTGAGACAATAGATTGACTCCTAACAAGGACTGTTTTGGTTATATTTCAGGTTGAAGTTATCTGAGACAATAGACTGAAGTTATGTGAGACAATAGATTGAGTCCTAACAAGGACTGTTTTGGTTATATTTCAGTTGGTTTTCGTCTTCATCAATCATATCAGGAAATACAATCATTATACCTAATTCCCCAAGATACAATCAGTAACCTGATACATTCAAAGTGAAACAATTTATATTAAATATATATACAGGTGTAGGTAGTATAAATGACACACAACACATACCAACATTATATATCTGCTGTAGGCCTATTTTCCTACAAGTTTATAGTAAATATATTTACCCTCCAAGATTTAAACAGGCCAGTGACTCTAGTGAAGCAAGAGTTCCCGATCACGCAGTTAAGCAATAAATCAAAGGTTGACAGCTTTCTCTTGTCCCAGTAGGTCATGCTGGCCTCGTGTTTGAGTGGCGTGATTTTGTATAAATCTCTCCCGCATATATAGGTAGATGAGGTAACTTTTACTGCTTAAGGAAAGCTTTTGGTTGGTTCTCGGCGTGGCGAGCTGATTGGTTACATGCAGTTTAGTAATCCGTCGTACCATCCGTGACCGAGACGAGTCCCGAAAAAACAGGCTAATTTTATTCTGTTTTTCCGCCATATTGAGTGACAAGATGGCCGCAACCGACATCCGAAAAACAGGGCTTAAGTGTTTTTTTCCTGGCGTATACTTCGTGTAATTTATTCTGGCTCAGACACTGGTGAATGTTGCTTGTTGATTGGCTGGAGCATATTTGTATCCCGACATAGTGTATTAACTAAGAAGTGGGGTTACACACTCGTTTCACTACACCAGACAAGTGCCAGTGGAACAAGAGTTGAGAAGAAGACGCTGGCGATGGATAGGACACACATTGAGGAAACCTGTTGATAGCATTACAAGGCAGTCCTTGTTCTGGAATCCACAGGGAAAGAGAGGCAGATGTAGACCAAAAAATACATGGAGAAGAGAACTGGAAACAGAGGTGAAAATGATGAGGAAAACATGGAAAGAACTTGAGCGGATGGCACAGGACAGGAAGATTTGGCATGTGTTTGTTGAAGGCCTATGCTCCTTGGGGAGCTAAAGGGTATTGTAAGAGAAGCCCCACCCTGATTTACCACCACGGATTACAGTACACAATGGCATCATCATCCCCAGCATTATTATTTACCAGCTGATCAATTTCCAGCTCTGCTTTCCCATTGGCTGTGGCGGTATTGCCTCCCCTGATTTGCAGTAGTGGTCCAACAGTGGCCAAAACTCAAGAGTTTCTAATATGGGCTTCAAAGGTGTCTACCTTCGCACAAGATTACTCTTGGCAGATATGTAAAAGAAGAATCAAAACGCTTCTACCTCCAGGGAGTCTTCACAAGATATTCAGAATAAGCGAGAACAATACTGCTTTGGCTTAGTATGTTAACTCTGTAATTCTGCTGACGCTTTTGTGTCTATATCGCTGCATGATCTGTTTTTGTTTATGCTTGTTTATCCCTAAATTGTCTGTCTAAGAACTGATACAGATAGCCCCTATAATAGGTCTCACATTTATGACGTGAAGTGACCAGTTCCCTACGTCTGTGATAAACGAGCGCAAAGGCCTTATTGCTCTATCTTTTCCTACATCTTTCGTATTGTATTTTCTCAGACATTTGCTCTTTCATCCCACATTTGCTATTTCATCGTTGTGATTACTAGCGACCGGTATCTAGAGAACCACATTTGTTCTTTCATCGGGGGAAATAAAGTCCTTTGATTGAGTCCCCATTCTTGACATTATCGTTTGAAGCCCACATTGCATCGTGATAAATCTGGTGAAAACACATCTGGTCATCCCAATCAGACATCTGGGCATGCTGTAATTTCTGTGACACCACATTGGACGCCCAGATTGGCCAGGTGAAAACGTCTCATGCTGTAATGGTGTTATCTTTGGTCGGCCGATGTTCAGACAAGCGTTGGGTTACCCCATTGGACGCCCAGCTTGGCTAGGTGAACAATAAACAATCAGAGAGTAATGTGCCAGCAATTTGACAGCACTTTTGCATTAGCCCGCCAATTATCTCCATACCTGTTTGTCAAACCACACCCACGTTTGGACTGACAGGGGACAAGAGCGATCCTGTGAATGAGTGACCAGAGGGGCTATTAAGGATTGGTTGGTATGGGCGGAGCTGGATGTCAGGGATCCAAGACACCCACATTGGACTTCCAGAAATATAATCTACCGCGTAGCGTGCTAGAGGAAGGAGTCCAGTTTTTACATTGTGAGGAAGAGATTAAACCCAAAAACGCCTAGCCTAAATACACGTGTTTATTCAGAGTGGATTGATAAGGGTGGATTTAACTGGAATGATAAGCCAAAGGGTCTGACCACCAAAAGTGGATTTAGGCTGACGACAAATCACCACCCCTATCGACACCTGGTATAAAGTGCAAGATGTAGGTGTCTTCTCTGGTTTATAGTGTTGCTGTGTATGTTGCAGTAGAATAGTTCACAGGGTACAACACAGGCAACATGATGTGTAGAGTCATGAAAATGGTAACTTCGCTTTATGTTTTATACCATTTATTGCACGCCACAAAACAGTCATGATATTTTGTCATCACCAACATAGTTTAACGAATGCAGCATTCAAAATCATATTAGCTGATAGTCATGTAGGATTCAATACTCAATAGTTCTATTGTAAACAGATAGCTTCTGTATATTCGATATCATAAAGTTCTGGTTCATGAAGCTGTATAAATAATATATATATATATATATATACGACTATATATATATATATATATATATATATATATATATATATATATATATATATATATATATATATATATATAGCACAGATCTGGGTGCCTAAGGTTCATACATAAATAACTTCTGCAACAGTGTCAGCTGCAGATCATCAATGTTCATAGACAATAATAAATGCTCCCTTCCTGATGCTAGCAGATCAGATGTGTACAATAAGTCCGTTTACTGTCTGCACGTGAATAGCATACATGGAATACAGGTCAAACCGACCCTTATAACCTTCCTAAGTCTAACCATCTGACTTGGACGTGATCTCTGATATAACGAATCCTGGAACACAGACAATAGTCTTGTTGGTCTAGAGCGACCCATATATATATAACTAGTTCAGGTATAAAGATACCGGTGGCGAAAATCCTAGTCAAAGTACCTCTCCATTATGAATCACACAGGCGAGCAAGGAGCCACAAAATGACGAACTTCTAGATGATAGCATAAAGTTCAATACAAGAGGAATTACCTTTCTTCGGAAATCAACCACGAACATATGCCTCCAGGCAGGCTTGAATAATACTGGGAAATAGTCTAGTTAGCTAACTAACTCACAAAGACAATGTATTTCCCTCAGAAAATCACAAGACGCACATTGCGTCCGCTCGCTGCTCAGACCATTTCTAAAACTCCCGAGCTGGGCGGAACACACCAAACGAACTACCAGTTTTGACATGCGCAGAACTCCAATATCTGAGTCGCCGCTCACATAAGACGATTCTAAGAACATTCGAGATAAAAGTCTTACACAGTCGCGCCTTTTATGGTCATGAACAGAAGCGTTAAGACAGGTTTCAGACATCTACAACAGTTGACTGATACTACCAAATAAGGAGATATGGTCACGCTTCGTTCAAGAAATTATAGACCGAACGTGTCTCTATACAAGAGAAGGCAAACTCATAAAAAAAATTGTAGTCTCGATATCTCGGGTTATGTCCCTTTGACTGTAAAAAACATAATACACCTTTCAGTCAAAAAATGATCATACATACGAAAAATGATCATACAAAGACTTTGGAAAAAGTAATTATTTGTGCGTAACATGGATATAATTCAGTTCTGTGATGAATTGTGTTCTTAAAGGATTTTGCGAAGGGAAAAGAAGTTCATCAGAAGTCTGAGTCTACACGCAACGTGTCTGACGTCTAACCAGAAATAAGTTATCAAAAACGGACATTTGGCTAGCAGAATTCGCCATAGGACATCTTTCATTCCTCAATTAAAAAGGAATATTGTCTCACCCACAAGTCAGAAGGTTGACGCAGCATTTTTCGTCACCATATACTGCTGGCTCACACGTTCAATACATCGTTATCACAAGTTCAATACATCGTTATCACAAGTTCAATACATCGTTATCACAAGTTCAATACAGAGTCATCATAAATTCACATCACTCGAAAGATCATTATTATCTGAAGTCAAGCAAAAGAGCTCAAAAGAGGAATCGCATATTTATACCAAGTGCAACACACTCTTAAGCGCATTCTATGAAGCAGACTCTAAAATATATGTTATGAATCACGACTACATACGCAAGATTATGAGTCTACATATCACTAACATTTCGTGAAGATATCCAGTCTGGCCAGTACCCTCGGGAGATTAGACAACAGACCCTTTGTTCATAATAATAATAATAATAGCCCCTTCAGTCATAACTGACTATGGGAATGCGCCCCTGAGGTGGCAGCCCTCAGCTGCTTATTTTCCTGGTGCTCCTTTCGACGTTTTCTCCTCACCTCTGCTTCTTGTGTGAGCCTCTCTTCGCCCAATCTGAGGTGGTGCTGTAAATAGCATCGCCACTTAGTGCGATCGGCAGCTTCATCCTCCCATGTTGCTGGATCCATGTCCAGTGCCCTCGTATCTCTCTTGCACACATCTTTGAACCTCAGCTGTGGTCGCCCAGCTATTAACTGTTGATCAACACTACAGAGATATACTCAAACAGTGAAGGAATATACATAAATATCTCGTCAGCGTTCTCAGTGCGACAACAGTTTTCATCAGAACGTCCTCGGCTTAGAGATACCCCACTCGACTTAACGTATAACAACTTGGGACAGTGTATGCATACATGTGAATCGTCATATCAATGCGAAGCATTTAGAGACACATGGACTGTGTAGAGTACTCACCATTTTGGTAACACGTATCATATCACATCATCATCATTTCGCTTTACACCAGTTCATTCTTAATTAACTATTACTTAATTACCTGCAAGTTTATTATCTCATCTGTGTGTTTTGTGTGAATCGTCTTTTACCATCATCACGCTCTAACCATTACTAACCCTATATGTGTGGATATTTAATTAATAAACCCAATAATCGTTTGATCATTATCTAGTTTGTTAATGTATCACTCGTGCTGTCGGTGTTACATATTCACATATAGGAACATTTCTCTACTCAGATGAGGTTGGGGGCTTTTTCTTTACGGGATCTAAGAGCTGAAGCTAAGGTCATGGGGAAACAGAACTCTTTCCATAATTAATTAGAAAACACTGTCTAGTGGAAACCATTCGCATTCCTGTCTTCTTGTCCCTATCTCGAATAGGTCTTTATTCTTTCTTAACGAGCCAATTTCTAGAGACCTTATATCTAATATCTCATAGACTATTCCTGGCAAAAACTATTGTCGTAGTTGCCCCAATACGCACCACGCGACAACGTCACTGCCTGTGCTTTCCCCTAATGAAGATTTTTTTATTTTATTTTAATGATGAAAATTATCCTGTTCAACCTCTGATGGGTTATAATTAGGATATTAGTGTTTTCAATTCCAAATAAGATGAATAACTGCCGATACGGGAGAGGGGCATCACATTTGTCAAGTCATTGTAAATATGGCCAATCACAATGGCCAGTTTTGCTTGTATGTTTAAAAAAACCCCAAACAAACAAAAACGAGATAAAATAAAACAATACTAAACAAAAATAATATTCAGGGGAAGGGGTATAAAGGCCTGGTGTTTTCAGTTAGATATTTAATTGACTTTCACTTGCCATAAGTCATATGTATTGTAAGAACATCATCAGACCTTCACCTTCCCAGTGACTATATATTAACTTTTGTTCTTGTTAAATACTAGTACAGATACTAAAATTGGAGATAAAAATATGCAGTTCCTAATGTCTGTCTATTCTTAACTCCTCTTCTATAGGTAAATTTGATGCCTGCAAATAATCTAATATTGGGATTCTCATTTGTTCACACCTCTTACATTTTAACAAGAAATGTTCCATATTATTGTCTTGAAGACGTCCTGCTTAGTAAGGTTTTTCTATTCTGAAATAGCCCTTTCCCAGCTGTAGTCTGAGAATTTTCCTGTTACTGGGAATTTTCAATTCCCTGTATATCTGACATTTTCTTGTTGGAGCCTTGAGCATCTCATATGCAGGTCTTCCTTTCAGATTTTGATCCTACTCTGCTTTCCATTCATGTTATTATTTCTTTAATTTTAATCTACTATTTACTCATCGTGGACCAAGAAGAAGAAAAATATAGACATCCTACACGACCTGAACATCGAGGAAAACTGGCTCATAAACAATATCATGTCCCGGAAACTGAAATACTTTGGCCACATTAAACGCCATAGTGGCTTAGAGAGAGAAAGCAGTGATGGAGGGTATGGTACCTAGAAGGCGAGGCAGGGGCCGACCAAGACGACTGTGGACACAGGACATTGAAGACACCTTGAACATGACATTGGAGGAGGCAGGAGGGCTGGCTAGAGATCGAGAGTCTTTCAGGCGGGCTGTGATGAGAGCAACGTTCTGCAAAGGACATGCTACACGATGATGATGATTTACTCATCTTTACATTTATTAGATTTTTATCAGATCTACCTTTCTTGGCTTCTTTGTCTGCCTTTTCATTTCCCTCTATGCCAACATGTGAAGGTATCCAAGCTATTAAGAATGTGAACATCCTCAGTTTAAGTAGGTAGTAACCAGAAAATGGCAGATGTGAAACAGAAATCAAGAAGAGAATAGGAATGGCCAAAGCTACATTCAACAACATGAAACATATACTGACATCCAAACAGTTATCTCATAAATTAAAACTGAGAATCATAAAGTGTTATATATATTCTGCATTTCTGTATGGTGCAGAAACATGGACGATGAATAAGCATTTGGAAGAAAGAATTGAGGCTCTTGAAATGTGGATATATAGAAGAATGGGGCGTATCTCATGGAAAGAGATGAAAACAAATAAGGAGGTCCTAGAAAATCTAGGTATGAAAAGAGAACTAATGAGAAAGGTCAAAGTTCGGCAGCTAAAATACTTTGGCCACATAAAAAGGCATAACACCTTGCAGAAGACCATAACAGAAGGGAGAGTTGAAGGTAAACGTGCAAGGGGAAGACAGCGCTATAAGTGGGAAGATAACATCAAGAGATGGACGGGAAAGACCTCCATAGAATGCTATAAAAGACAAATAATACGGGTATTGCTTGATTTCCATATTACTGTGCCCAAGCTCTCGCCCTGGAGAGGGAGAATGGAGCTGCCGATCGCACCAAGTAGCAATGTTGCCTACGGCATCACCTTTTTTTTTTAAATTAATGAAGAAAAATATCCTGTTCAACCTCTGATGGGTTATAATTAGGATATATACCTATTGTTTTCAATTCCAAATATGAACAACTGCCGATATGAGAAAGTGGCATCACATTTGTCAAATCATTGTAAATAGGGACAATCACAATTATGCTTATACGTTACATAAATAAAATAAACAAACAAAATCAAGAAGAAACTGAACAAAAATAATATTAAAGTGGAGTGGTGTAAAGGCCTGGTGGTATATAGGGCCGAAACACTTGTCGGACGGGGGGACTTCTTCTGATGATCAGATTGCTTCCTGTTGTATCGCTCTGTAAAGAGTTTCCTATCATCATATATAACTGACTTTAACAGATATTTAATTGACTTTCATCTGTTAAAAGTCATAGGCCTATGCATTGTAAGAACAGCATCAGACCTTCACATTCCCAGCCACTATATATTAACATTTGTTCGTGTTAAATATTGTTTGACTATATTATGCAGTTCCCTAGGTCTGTCTATTCTTAACACCTCTTCTATATTTATAGGTAAGTTGGATGCTTGCAAATAATCTAATATTGGTATTAACATTTGTTCGTGTTAAATATTGTTTGACTATATTATGCAGTTCCCTAGGTCTGTCTATTCTTAACACCTCTTCTATATTTATAGGTAAGTTGGATGCTTGCAAATAATCTAATATTGGTATTCTCATTTGTTCATACCTCTTACATTTTAACAAGAAATGTTCTATATCATTGTCTTGAAGACATCCTGCACAGTAAGGTCCTTCTATTCTGAAATAGCCTTTTCCCAGCTGTAGTCTGAGAAGTTTCTTATTACTGGGAATTTTCAATTCCCTAGATATCTGACATTTTCTTGTTGGAGCCTTGAACATCTTATATGCATGTCTTCCCTTCAGATTTTGATCCCACTCTGCTTTCCATTCATCTGTTATTAAATCTTTAATTAAGCTCTTAACTCTTTCAGTCCCAAGCAAAAAAGTGGGTTTGGCCCAAGCAAAAATGGCCACCCCAGTGCGTTTTTATTGTTGTTGTTTGGAAATAATTTTTTAAAATGTTCATATGCATAAATAACTTTGTTGTTGTATATGAAACTGAAGGTAATTGGATGTACTTTACTCTTGTGCTACAAGTATAAAAGCTTTCATTGAAAAATGATTAGTTATTCAAGGTAAAATGGAGGATATGCGCTTAAAAAAAATGATTAGTTATTCAAGGTAAAATGGAGGATATGCGCTTTAAAAAATCGCTTTAAAAATCTAAAATAAATATCTCAAAACAGAAACACGTTCACTCTTAAACACATGCGGTATTTAAAAGAATGTACTTGCAGTCGGAAATGATGTTTTGGGTGGTTTGTGGATAGTTATAATTAGAAACAGTCTCAAACAGAGGCACATATACTAAAGGCTTTTTAAAGTCGATTGGGCCAAGCGCGTCTAACCCCTGAGCCTTTATAAAGTCGATTGGGACTTAAAGAGTTAATCTCTGATTTACTCGTCCCTACATTGGCATTGCTAAAGTTAAAATTATTTTGCAACAGCTGATGAGGTTTTAATTGACTAAACCTAATACCTTCTTATCATTCAAAGTGCAGCATTTTTTTTCATAACATTTGGCAATAAACAAACAGCAACAATTACAAAGTCTGAGTTACAATATGATGATAATCTATTATAAACAATCCAACAACGTGAAACCTTATGGGATTATTGATACATTATTTGCTTGGTTATTTAGTAAATCATATAAAAATGAATATTTCAACATTAATAAAAAAAATCTGGCCAGATGCACAGTTCAGGCTTGAAAAGCCGGGCAAATCTGGATGTTTGGTAATCCTACCATAGTCAGTTATAACTGAAGGAGCTACTACTACTACGGGTATGCCACTGATTTTCAGGCATCATTGGTTCCTAAGCCTTACTGGATTATCCATTAACCTGGACCAACAGAGGTCATGTAATAAAAATTTAACAGTAAACCTTACTTATTTTAATTTTTGCTCTGTTTATTACTTCAGAAATATTACTGTTGGTTGTGCTTGATTTCTAACACACAAAAGATTGTACATTAGATAATTTAGGAGACCTTAATTATGGGACTGAGTAAATGATTTGTATATACTCTTTCATCTTTTCAGATGTTGGTTCCATACCATTCATCAGCTCAGAACAGCAGCAGCAAAAAATCGTACATAATCAGGGTGGAGGATTTCAAAGATTTTAAGAAACTCCTGAGGACAAAGACAAACTTCTTGGTAATATGTGCTCAGTCAGGTGAGTTCACTTGTTCATTACCCTTTTGCTGACTAGAAGTATAGGCACTCGAGCCAGGTCACTGTGCCCTGTTCCATCAGCTCATGGTCTTTCCATGTCTTTCTCATCATTGTCAGTTATGTCTTCAGTTCACGTCTGCTAATGTTTCTCAGACTACCTCTACCTCTCTTACTCTAGACATTCTAGAATAAGGACTACCTTGTAATGCTATCAAATTGTTCCTCAGTGTATGCCTTATCAGGACATGTGTCTTCTTCTCATCTCCTGTTCTACTGGCACCTGTCTAATTCTTATCATCAGTTCCAAATTACAGGTTTGTATTCTTTTATTCAGAATCCACGGAGACAGCTTTGAGTCAGAAATAGGATTTTCTTGGGTTTTCACATGTCGTCCAGTCGCATTAAAAAAGTAGCCTGAATGGTCCAAAATAGTCAGTTGCCCTAAATTTGTTTTTAAAATAGCCCAAAGTCGCCAAAATTTGTCAGAAAAAGTAGTCCAAATAAACTTTTTTTTTTTTTTCAGAATATTTTGGTTTTGAGAAAAAAGGATTAAGACCTGTAGTAATCTTGACATACCCCTCAGTTCTGCTTACTTACTTACTTACTTTAGGCTGTCTTCCTCCTGGCCTGGTTCCATTCTAGTCTTCGGTCCAAAGATTGTCTAATGTTATCCTCCTAGCGGACTCTGGGTCGCCCTGTGGGTCTGGATCCCTGTCTCTTTGTTTCCCATGCTTGTCGTGGTAGCCGATCTTCTCCCATTCTGCAGACATGGCCAAACCATCTTAGTTGGGACTGTTCTACTTGGGTCTGCAGGGGGTGGGATTTTAGGTCTTGACATATCATCTGGTTGCGGACCATGTCTCTTCTTGTTACTTTAACCACCTTCCTCAGATACCTCATTTTTGAGGTTTGGATCTGGCTTTTGTGGGTTGTAGTCATTGCCCATGACTCGCATCCATATGTCAAGACTGGGACATAGGTGGAGCGGTAGACAGCCATCTTTGTTTTCTTACCAACCTCTCTCTTGCTGAGGAATCCTCGATTTATGGCCTGAAAAAGTCTCCCAGCTGCTGCTTTTCGAGTGGCCAACTCTTCTTTGATGCCTCCCTTTCGGTCTATAATAGCTCCGAGGTATTTAAAGTGGTCGAAACCTGCTCCAGGACCCTGTTCCCCTCTCCCAGCTTAATCTGATGTGTATCGTTTCTTTCTTTCGTTCTCGTGATATCACCATGGATTTTGTTTTAGAGCTGCTTATGACCATCCCTCTCTTCTCCAGCTCTTCCTTCCAGACTTGCAGGTTGGATTGGAGATGTGCCTCTGATTTAGCAATCAGGGCAACATCATCAGCAAAATGCCAGCTCCGAAATATAGACCTGTCTCATCTTCCAGTACCCCACTGAATACTTTCTTGTTCTCTCCTTACATGCCTTGATGACATCGTCCATAAGGAGTATGAAGAGGTAAGGTGATAGGATATCACCTTGTCTTACACCAGTGGTGGTCCTGAACTCTTCTGACTTATGGTGGTTTGCTGTCCTCACACATAATTTCTGCAAGACTTGTAGAAGCTCTGTATAGCATGAATCAGAGGTGCTGGAATATTCTTCCTTGCCAAAACAGTCCCAAAGTTTGCTCCAGGGGACCCTGTCAAACGCCTTTTCCAGATCTATGAAACAAAGATGGATCTCACTCTTATACTCAAGGGCCTTTTCACTCAGCTGTCTGAGTGTGAAGATTAGGTCTTGAGTACTTCGGTTTGCTCGGAATCCGCACTGGACCTCATCCAATTGTGTGGCTCTCAGCTAGGTAGGCGTCGGAGTCTCTGCTCTAGGATTCTAGAGTAGATTTTACCAGGGACACTGAGAAGGGATATGCCTCTATGGTTTCCACACTGTCGATTGTCACCCTTTTTGAAAATTGGTGTTATGATGGCAATCTCCCAATCCTTTGGTATGGTCTTGTTGTTGCACCATGCTTGCCCTGTAGGACCTTAAGAGTAATAGGTCGCCTGATGCTCCCATGTTTACTTAACCATTTCTGGTGTTATACCATCATCATGCCCTGCTGCTGCTTTGCCCATCTTGATTTTCTCTAGTGCTGCCCTTCAGTTCTTCCATCTTTATGTCATCTTCACCACCATTGGTTTCCTCTTCTGTGCTAAGTGGTTATCATTTCTGAATGCCTTGCTCACCAATCATAGGAGGTTCTGAGAAATATTCTTTCCATCTTTCCATTACTTCCTTCGGGGCAGTAAGCAATTTGCCTTGCTTGTCCTTTATAAATTTGAGAGGGCATTGTTTTTCCTTTCTCATGTTTCTTTAGTGGTCTAGTATTTTTTTAGATAGAATTCACTATTTCTGGTTTCTTTTCTTGTGCGCATTCTTTTTTCTAGCTTTTCTCCAAATTCTTCCCAGGACTTCTGTTTTGCTGCTAGCACCTTGTTCTTTGCTTCTGTTCTGAGAGTATCACATATTCTCTACATTTCTGTATTTGTCCTGCTGTGTTTTTAGCTCCTAAGTATTGTTTCCATGCCATTTTTTTCTCTTATTTTCTCTTTGACTTCCTCTGTCCACCAAGGTGTCCTCTTTCTCTTGTTTCCAAGTCGGACTTCACCACATGCTTCTGCAGCAGCTGTCTTTATGATGTCCTTGAATTTAAGCCAGAGGGTTTCCAAGTCATCAGGTTGTTCTTCTGTGTTTCTCATCGCTGTAGCAATAAGCCCCTGATATCTGGTCTTAATCTCATTCAGTTTTACACGTTTATGAAAGTCTGAAGTCTTTGTAGCTTTTATTGCCTCATGTATTTATGTGTGTGTATCAGGTGAGTAACATTAAATGCTTTTTTGTGTGTGTTCAGTTTATGAGTACATAGAAGTGTTGTCATGGAAATATATTAGATTAAGATCGCTGTACTGATAAAAGATGGCTTAAAAAAACAGTTTTATTCATGAGAAGACTGGTTTTCATTATATAGATAGTGTTGTCATGAAATATATTAGATAAGATGTACTGATAAAGTGCCTTAAACAGTTTATTAATGAGATGTCATATATAGATAGTGTTGTCATGAAATATATTAGATAAGATGTACTGATAAAGTGCCTTAAACAGTTTATTAATGAGATGTCATATATAGATAGTGTTGTCATGAAATATATTAGATAAGATGTAACTTTGAATAATCATAAAGTGCTTTAAAAGCGTTAGTTTATGAGATCCGGTTCTATATATTAGATAGTGTTGGTTCACCTCCATGAATTATATTAGCATAAGTTGTTACTGTGATAAATGGTGCACTTAAAACATTTATCAATGAGATGTTCATGTATAGATAGAGTATGTTTCATTCATGAAATATATTGAATAAGATGTAATGATGATAAAGTGCACCCCTCCTCCACTTCATCCTTATAAAAGTTGGTATTAATGAGATGTAATATAGATAGATAGTCTGTTTCATGAAATATCTTAAGACTGGGGGGGTTTTTTTTTCGATCATCATTTTCCTTATGGACCATGGAGCCACCACTGCAGACGCTCTGCTTGCAGGAAGCCTGCATCAAGCAGTCACATGCTGTTGCAGCAGTTGTTTCTGTGGCTATTTCTCTTTATTTACATGCATAAGGTTAGCCACGCTCCCTTTGATGTACCCCATATTAGCCACCATGGATTAGGACACTGCTGACTTGAAGCAGTATTCTTATCCTTCTATGCAATTCTCACCAGAGACTCCCCAGGTACTTACACCCCATCAACACACCACACAGATTGTGGTCTTTGGTCATTTTCATGTCTTCTTTTTTATCTTGGTAGGACTCTTGAGTTTCTACTTTTGTTGACCATTATTCAGGGCTGGACTCCATTTGGACACCGTCCCACTATGGTTCATACTTTTATGTCTTGCCTGGTCACATCTTATAGCAAAGTTTAATTTTGCTGGAGAGGATTCAAGTATAATGCTTATAATTAGAAGGTGAATGATGTACTCTCTGAGCATGTGGATAGTTATCAACGCCGTGTTGAGGTCGTCATTGCTAATGTAAGACCCTGATTGAGTCGAATTATTCTAGTTGTTGAAGGTGAATGATGAGATCCTGTTTGTCTCAGGAGTACTCTAACCCAGCTATCCTCCTCATAGATCTCCATCCATCGGTGTTGTATTTTTTTATATCTAGTGTGTGTGATGTTTAGATTGTGGCATAGTGTCTACCTTGGAATGTATCACTATGAAATGAGAATGATTAAATCACATCAAATCCAAACATATACATTGATAACGACACTAACTAGTAAAGTTTAATCAAGTCTGTGGTTTAAACAGTGTCTTATTGAACATTAGATTCTTTTGTTTTACAATTTTTTATTCTGCCCTGGTCCTGCAAACTCTTGTTTGGACAGGTCTTTGACAACTGAGGAATATAAAAAACTATTTCTTACAAATAATAAATTAACTTAATCGGACTCTTTGTCCTATAAAAAACTAGGTTGTTGCTTATCCTTTTACAGGACGTGGCAATCATCCCCAGCTTTTATTTGGGTCTGTTTGTGATTTTCTAGGCAATTTTTTTCTATTCAGTAGTTTTGCCTTTGACACACTTTTTATGAATGGTTCAGAGCGCTGTATTACCATTGTTAAATTAAAACAAAAATCTCACAAGCGATCTGACCTACCAAAATCCGCCTGCACAGCAGGTTATCGAACCTGGTATATGCTGGATTCATGTAACGGCGTGCATATCAATTAGGCCACACGACGCCGACATTTGTCCGACTTATTTATACGGATAACTTATTATGTTCCTATAGGGCTATACACCCCTTAGTATTCACAAGAATGTTCAGTGATATATATAGTGTCTGTGTGAGTCATTGTTATTCTGAGAATGCTGTGTTGTTCATACACTACCCACATCATTATGTTAATATTTAGGCGAAATCAATTATTCACTGATGAACTTTCAGATGTGCCCATGATTATGGCACTTCACCTTAGATCTGTCATGTAGATATCACTCGTTATAACACTGCTCATGCTCTTTTAGTCTAGTACCATCCAGCTCACAGGAAGAAAACACTTTTTTTCTTTCTGTGCTATACAAGCATACCCAGTATCATCTTTTTTCTCTCGACCTCCAATGGTGGAAAAACTTTTCATGTTCTTCTTATTTATTTCATCAGGTGTCCTGGGACTAACCGGCTCTTAGGTTACCAAGGATATTATATTAAACCCTGTATACAAAGAGACTTCAATTAACTTTTATAATATAAATGGCTGTATGATGGGGTCAGCCTCGTGTGCATACAAGGCTGCTCCAGTGCCCCTAATTCATACTGACAATTAACATTTTACCTTATGTGACCACTCACTAACCCGTCAGGTCTTTATTGGAGGGGGATAACCACTGTCATTTGACATTTAGGTTGAACAGTCCGTTGAGCTTGCCTCTCAATAACTATTTAAATGGAGTACACATCTCCTACTAGTATGAATTTTTTCTCTTCTTTTCATAAATAATAAACGCTCTTTAGGACATGTTTGATGAAGTGCGGTTCATGGAACACAGAAGACTTCCTTGTAGTTTGATCATATATAATAATAATAATAGTCAGTAAAACAATATGAAATTTATACTTCAAAACACCAATTTCAATTTTGAGGACTCAATAAATTTTGACTCCCAAGCATGTCCTTCACTTTTCCAACCCAACAACCCAATAGCAGAATCTTCAGTTTTGCCTTTTTAATTAATGCATATTTAATAAATAAATCATTCTTACCAACAAAATTCAACGAAATATAACACAAGTAAACGTAACATGACTAGACAGAGATTGGACACAAGTTTTTCTCTTGTGCCCCCTGCATTGTTACAGTCTGTAGTTGGAACACTTTATTATTTTTAAATTCTCAATAAAACTTCTGTTTCTCTTAGGTAACCGTGGTACGTACTTGCGTTAGTTAAGAGCATATAGGGTAACAAACGTATGTAATAAAGGAGATAGAGGATTAAACAACAGGAAAACAACAGACGTAAGGAGTTAAACGTAAACATAGAATTGTATTCTGTATGGGCCAAGAGTCCTTATGAGTTTCGCTGTAATATCATTTGGGTGGGCAATATGAAATCAAGCGACTCCTATATGTGATTGAATTTGAATAACCATTACCCCAAAAATTTTTCCATTATGTATAGATATGTGTTTCTTAGTCTGTTGGGTCAGTCATGCCCCATGCTTATACCAACTGCAATTCATGTCATCGTTTTGGGTAACATTTCCTACATCTCCCTTCCTCCTAGCATTAACATCATCAAATTTGAAATCCAGCCAATGCCTCTTTTCATATTGCGTCCCCACCCCCCAAAAATGTTACAATTAGAGCATGAGCAAGAAACGATAGTCTGTTGTCTCCTACTGTCAGAAATTATATAGTTATTTTTACAATAATCTTCTCTTGGTTATTACTCGTGCGATTTTGATATTGAACCATATTAAACACCAACGTTTAATTCTTAAGAAGGAACTTTATACCCTACCAGATCTATATAATTCTTTATGCTAGTTCTTTCTTGCCGTTCTCATATTCTGTATTTCTTCTACGCATTTTGGGTTTTCTTTTTCTAAAAACTACACATTTTAAATAACAGATTAATAAACATTATTATAAGGGACTATGGAGGATTTGTTATATCGTAATAATATTAATTTTATCATTCTTTTATTTCTGTATATTGAAAGTCATTCTAGTTTCACTTTATAGTATCGTTCTTCCCAATTCCCGCTCTCTCTATTGTTTATTTGTACTGTAGTTAATTCTGTCTTGGCCTATCGAAGTGGCGCTGGTATAATCAAAGCAGTAAGGATTTCTCACGCAATAGTTTATACAAATTCAAACCTCGGTTACCTCATGCCGACTTTGGCGTGGATATTAACACAATTTACACTTGAACATCCTAGTTTATTTTTAGATTCTAAACAAGCTTTGTTTTATTCTTCTCCACTCCTCTTTTCTCCCTTTTTCTCTATCACTCCAAACGGGGCGAAAACAGTATTTGCCCGCACGCAAAAAAAACTGTTTCATAGTTGTCAATTTCAAATTTTCAAGGCAGGGTTGTATCGTCGCGGTTTGGTGGATAAGAGTAATGCGTGCGGGTTGCTTTTGGGATTGTGCTAAAATCCGAACATTCATTTTTTGACTTATTTAGTGCAGGCAGCTCTTTTTAACCTTCAGGCTCGACCCGAGGGCTTCGGTACAGTAGATGACGGGCAATATAAAATACACGGGCTCTTGTAATTGTTTCAATACTTCTAAAGGTGGTTTTTTTTTCTCTGTTTTTTTTTTTTTTTACTACTTTTTTTACATCCCTTTAGTTAAATATTAATTGAAAAATTTTTGATCAATTGTATCCATCCTGTTTCACAAAAACATCTTTGTTGTTGACATCTTCATTCTTTCATGGTGACTTTTTGTTTGATCCACACGAGAGAGATAGGCACCTACTAGCCTAATTGATGAAAAAAACTATTTGAAGACGGTGGTTGAGGAGATGAAGGGCAAACGGCGGAGGGGGTTATCGTTAGGGATATTTTCAATTGGTGGGTTGGTTGGTATCCTCGCTCTCTGAACCGTTTTTGTTTTTGTCACATTGTTCTATCCTCGCCCAACCCCGGATGGTCAAGCACCCTCTGTCTCATTAGTCAATATACAGGATGTTTTTTGTATTTCAATTACTAGTATTGCTACTCAGTCCAATTACAGTTTGTTTCTAGTCGCATCAGTTTTTTTTTTTTCAGAAGAAGACGCTAACTATAATATATATATTTTTTTAATATAAATTATAAAATTTTTGACTTCTTTTTGTTGGTTTGCGTTGAGGCCGCACTTCGACTCTCACTGTTCAGCCCTCCCTCGACACTGCACGCCATCAGTTATTTCTAGGGTGCATATCTTCCGTCCCACGACGTCCAAATACAACAGATCTTGTGGTTGTTGGGAAACCAGTAAAAGAAACGTGAATCTTTCACTAGTAATGATGTCATAAGGCAAAAAGGGCTGGAATGATGCAGGGATGGGAGCAGGAGGCCAAAGAGATTAAGGCGCGGGGCGCAGTCAGTCTGATTCAGGGGCTGAGAGCACTATACCGGGGTGTGGTTTGGGGTAGGGGGGATATTGTGTCGAGAGCGTTCCCTCTCTGGGGAGGGGTACATCATTCGGCTGTTGAGGTCGCGTGAAGCCTGGAGGTGTGGAGTGGGTTGCGCGGGCGCTCAGTCAGGGGGCGGCGCGGGGCCGAGACCCAGAAAGTGATACGTGGGCCAGCGGGCGTCGAGGCTGGGGCTTAACTGACCGGGCGTAGCATCAATATAGGGCTAGGATAACGGCGTTCCGACTAGCGGAACGGGGTGTTATGTTCAGGGTGGGAGTTCGCCCGGGGTTAGTGTCAGCCGCTGGCATGGATCGGGTATGCCGGGAGCCCGTTAAGCGAGAGCTATTTGAGCTCAGCGTATGGAGTCCAGGGCCCCGGCGGCGGCTTGTACTGATGGACTTTCCGCGGCGGGCGTAGCCTGCGCTGAGTGAGGTTGCGTTGGTCGGCAGCGTGCTGGAACCGTGGATAGGCAGTGGGGGCCGACGGGATGCGTCTTTATTGTAGGACGTGACGAGGACTGCCGGGTCTGGCGTTTATATTCCGAGCGCGGGTGGCGGGCTCGCTTATCCTCGAATGGCGGAGACAGCATTTGGGTTAGGCCCCCCTCCCCCCCCCCCCCCCCACCCCCCCCCCCCCCCCCCCCCCCCCCCCCCCCCCCCCCCCCCCCCCCCCCCACCCCCCCCACCCCCCCCCCCCCCCCCCGCCCCCCCAAAAGGAAACTGTTGCTCACCATCTTTGCTCACTATCGACCGTCCACTGACCCAACAGTTACATCCACCCCCCATCTCCGCCCCCACTAGATGGTCATTTCCTAAAAGCTGTTTCGAGATCGGCCTATCTATTTCTTTTTATTTTGTGGAAAGGACTAAACTTATTGGTTTTTTGTGTTTCTCTCAGTGGTTCAGGAGAGACCTTTACAGTCAGACTGACTTGAAGTCTTTAGGGAAGTTATTTGGTTTTTTTTTCCAGAAAAGGTTTTAGTGAGCAGTTTCTATGTGATGGAGCTAGAAGGACTGGTTTTAGGTGAATTTAGGAGTTCATAGGTCAACCTTTTTTGCCATAGTAAGAAATGCCTTGTTTACCTCTTTTCCATTCCCTTTTATCCTGACTGATAGGGCTCCTCCGACTTCTTGTTGTTTTCATTTAGGAGGAAGCTATCTTATCCAGAATGGTTTAAACTTGTACTGGTCTTTTACACCCCTAATGGAAATGCAGGGCTGTTGAGTCATCCATGAATCGGCGGCTTTTGAGCGTTGGCAATGTGCCCCACACCAGATCCACCGAGCTTTGGGACTCTCAGCCATTCCTGGGGAGAGGGATCATAAGGACAGCATCTCCCCTTCATGGCAAGAATATATGGGAGAGGCTACGGTATGGTCCCCACTCGCATTCCAACATCCGCAATACCTCCCCCACCACTACGTTGAGTACCTTTGTTTGATCCAATCTGTGGAGAAAAACCCAGCCAAGGCCCTACAGCTTCACAAGCATTGCACCAACTCTCAATGAGGAAGCAGATAACTTTTTTTAGGGATGAGGCCACTCACCCACTTATTATCATTCAGAGAATGTATCACCACATTTTTAATATACCAATAAGACTTTTCTTTTCTGGCATAAATTGACTGAGACAAATCTAATTTAGTGCAGAACAGCCTAAATGTATTCCCAACAAGACTGTCTTTGAGTAATGCCTTACGAGTAAGTTGATTTCAGTTGAATTGATATAGCCATTTGATAAATCCTTTTTGATTGCATTTGGTTGTTGTTTAACTAGGGTGGCTGACCATGACACACTTTCACAGAGAATGCCTAGTTGAAGAATCCTTGGCATTATCTACATTATAGATCTCGATTTATCCTGTGGCTTTTCTGCCGCACTATCGAAAACCTCCTTGCTGAGTGATTGCAGAATACCCAGCTATTTCTAAGTTTTTTTCCAGAAGAAACATTATTCTATACAAAAAAAAAGGCTCATGGCATTGCACATTGATTTTGGATTCAAGATAGTTAGAGGAGCGAGGGACAAGGCATCTTAAGGCTATTTCCTGACATCCCCAGGGGGGGGGACTCTGTTTACACGCAGTGCTAAAAAAATACTGTCTCTGATTGGGGCCCCCTATGAGCTCAATCCCACGAATATGGTGAATTGGTCACATTCCTGCACAGAGCCACTTCCCATGCCTGGTTCCTTTTAGTCTCTTGTGAGATACTCCTGCATAATCAATACAGTCATTGTTCTCAGTAATTTTTTTTTTTCATCCTTCTCGTTTGTTTTTTTTTTTAGAAAACCTGGTTAGAATGATCCCAAATTGTAAATCGTCCAGGGCTCAGGTGTACCCACACTGCTTAATGTGTAGTGCTGGGGCTTCTCAACCAATGTTTCACCACAGTAGGAATTTGGGGTGTTGTGGCCATTGAATTCTGGTTTTTGGTACTTCAGTTTTGTTTTCAAAATCAGTAACTTGGTCTAAATTTTAAAAAAATTAAGTATAATTTTTTTAATCATCATAAATAAATTAATTACATTTTTTATAATTCAAAATACACATAAAATTTTTTTCTACAATAAAGAAGGCAAGCACTCTATACCAGTAGGACCCATTATTAGGTGTTTATATTATTAAATATGTTAAAGTTCATTGGTTATAAAATAATAAAATGAATAATAGTCCTATGAATAATTAGTAAATAAATATAGGTAATTAACAGGCGCTCGTTGGACATAAAGGAAATTACAGTTGAAAATATATACGAGGGTTGCTCAGAAAGTAATGCCCCACATTTTTTTCTCTTGGAAACTATTTATTCACAATGTATGAAATTCACGCACAGTATAACTGGATGTATCCTTTACACATTCTATTTTTCCACATAATCTCCGTCCACTTCTACGGCCTTACGCCAGCGCGAAACAAGGGCATGCATGCCTTCCCTGTACCAGCTCGTTTCCTGTTCACGTAGCCATGTCCTCACTGCACGAATCACGCTCTCATCATCTTCAAACCTTGTCCCGTGCAGTGCATCCTTCAGTGGCCCAAAAAGATGAAAATCGGAGGGCGCTAGATCAGGACTATAGGGGACATGTGACGATCCGGGACAAAAAGGCCTCCCCCTCAGCATCGAAACGCTCCAACAATTCAGAACAGATGGTTTTCCTTTGACGTCCTTGGTCGGTTGTGAGACTTCGAGGAACCCATCTTGCGCATACCTTCGAATATCCGAGAGCGTCGATAATTGCCATCGCACTTCCATTGCTGACTGAAAGCTGTAGGGCCAATAGTCGACTTGTGTGCAATGATCCTCACGAATAATGGCATCGCGCGCTCTGCAACAGTGTACTGGGCTGGTAGGCGTGTGGGCCTAGGACGCCTAGACCGTGGATTCTGAGTCTTTTTTTTTTTGTTAGTGCTTCGTATTTTGGTTTTTTTCTTTCCACTTACACTGAATCCTTAACTCTCTGAACCCAGCGTCCAACAGTGCTCATATCGACTGCACAACTTCTATACACAGCACACAAACGTTTGTGAATGTTCCCCACACTTTCTTTCTCCACCACCAAGAATTCAATTACAGCTCATTGTTTGTAACGCGTGTCGTACACAGATGCCATTTTCACAAACTACTACAGTGGCGCTATCTGTCGGACGATCGTGCAGTTAAGCACATGTATGTGGGAAACATCATTGTTGCTAAGTGTAAATTTTCGCTGTGCTATCTTTATTCTGGGATGAGGGAAAAAAATGTGGGGCATTACTTTCTGAGCAACCCTCGTACAAGGGAAAAGAGTGGAGTAAGTCAGGTGAGAACTGGACAAACTACCAGCAAGTCATCATCAGCCTTGGTAGAGAGTGCAGAACTTAGGCCAATGGGAGGGCAGAGCTGGAAATTGATCAGCTGATAAATGGTCGTGCTGGGGATGATGATGCCATTGTGTACACTGATGGGTCTTTAATCCTTGGTGAGAAATCTGCTAGAGTAAAGGGCAGAATTGTCGCTGATTATCGTGGGGCTTACATGATAACAACCTCCTGCATGAGAATGAAGGTAGAAGCAGCTACTGCAGCCTTAAGATGGCTGTCTGAAACTTAATAACAAGGGCAGTTATTATATCAGACTCACAATCTATGCTTCGGAGGGTCCAAAGTGGATAGCTCCAACATGAATGTAAAACCTCCATAGAAGCCTCGAATTTTCAGGAACTGGTGTGGATCATCTGTCCTGGTCATGCAGGCGTACTGATAAAACTCAGTTTAATATTTGGTGATTGCGTGAGTGGGTGGTGTACCGTGTTAGGAAGGTTGCCACTGATAAGAGTTATTTGTATAATTATGGTGGATGTCTTTATGGTGAAGAAGGTGAGTGTGTTTTGGGACATTCACTCACAGTAGCGTACACACCAAGTCATGGAATGGTGTAACGTCTGATGATTTTTTTAATCATGGTTTATTACAATTATAACATCACGTAGATCTAGACGAATACAGTTACATCGAAACAGGAATCTTCATAATGTAGTTAACACACCATACGGCCCTTACACATCCTGGCCTACAAAATCTCTACTCCACATCAGTGCACAAATACTGCATCTACGGCAGTTATATAATAGTCATGGCCTACAAAATCTCTACTCCACATCAGTGCACAAAGACTGCATCTACGGCAGTTATATAATAATCATGGCCTCTCAAAATCTCTACTCTCACTCATCCGTGCACTGCAAAAATAGACTGCACTCTACGTGCAGTTATAATGCTGGATCCGTAAATCATGGCCTCTCTCACAGATAGCAAACGGCTCACATCATCGCCGTGCTACTGCATAATATTGTAGCATCCTCCAGATACTCCTCCTGCGCTCTAAGATATAATAATGGATCCGTAACTATGGCCTCCTCACAGATAGCAAACGGCTCATATCATCGCCGTGCGCGCTACTGCATAAATATTGTATCCTCCAGATACTCCTCACATCAGCGCTGTATTAATAATAATGGATCCTTCTCAAAGATAGCAAACGGGCATCCTCGCCGTGCTACACTCACATAAGCGCTATCATAATCTAATGAGTCCTACCAGCAATTTCTCACTCGACTCCATCCCCGGCAGTCTGCAATAATCTCGCCTTTACTCATTTTTAGCGCTATTATATGACATGTGTAAGTTAATGGATCCTTATCAAAATATTCACAATACTGCTCACCCAGCAGTTTGCAATAATATCACTTATCAACATGTCTTCACATAACACAATTATCCTCTCTAAGGAAATAATGGCCTTACATAAATCATGGCCTCTTATATTCAGCACTGTACAGGCTACTATCGAAAAACACACACTATGGGGCGACCTCTCCAGATCGATGCCCAAAACTCACTGCCCACGGGAATACACATCCTCCCCCTAAAACAGCTACGAGACCCGGCTGTTAAAAAACACCGTTCAGTCTCACTACTTGCACGGGCTAGCCACAAATAGCTAAACACCCGTAGCTCAAAACAGTTCGGAGTGAACAAACCTCCACAATTGAACTGACTAGCGTTCACACGCTTTGTAACCTTACTTCTACTATTACAATTTAACATAACATTAAAGACAATCACGTCTTCAAGCAATGACAACCCATAATCTAATCTGCTCACCTAATATTTTCCAGATCACGTCCCCTTCCATCAAAATTACTGGTAACACGTACGCGGTAATGAAAAAGCTGACAGACTAGCTTCAAGAGCACCCATAGAAAATGCATTGGATATGAATAAGGGAGAGATACTGAGGGCAATTAATGATCGCCTATTAGAGAATGACACTGCAGTCAATGAATCATCAAGGCTAAGATTGCTGGGATTTGGCATCAAATGTAAGACCAGCAGGGATGGACAAATGAGAGGATGCATAGAGTGTCTATACAGCCAACGTGCAACAGGAACAGTTAGCATTCATACCCTTCAACATTTGCTGAGGGAGGCTGAGCACCTATGGGTATGCGCGGCGTACAATGTTCCGATCAACAATAACAAAGGAGGCTTATTCATAAGTTCTGTATATCGTCTTATGTATTGTTTATTTGTCTATGAATATCACACATATATTTTGTTTTTAAGGTGTACAGTAATTATTACGTCTTATTTCATTCATGCCTTAACTATCTGCTCCATGTAGAGCACAGACCACCAACAAACACACTCCAACAGCTTCCTGTCCTCCAACAGCTCCCCATCCTCCAACAGCTCCATGTCCTCCAACAGCTCCCCTGTCCTCCAACAGCTCCCTGCCCTCCAACAGCTCCCCTGTCCTCCAACAGCTCCCTGCCCTCCAACAGCTCTCTGTCTTCCAACAACTCCATGTCCTCCAACAGCTCCATGTCCTCCAACAGCTCTCCTGTCCTCCAACAGCTTCCTGTCCTCCAACAGCTCAACATCTTTCCCTGCCTCCTTTATCCTGTTTGTGTCTGTCTCTAGTTCCCTTCTCTGTGTGTGTTTTGCTCACTCTTGGAAGCTGCTTTGTTGGAAGCTGCTGTGTTGGTCACTGTTGGAAGCTGCTTTGTTGGTCACTGTTGGAAGCTGCTTTGTTGGTCACTGCTGGAAGCTGCTTTGTTGGTCACTGTTGGAAGCTGCTTTGTTGGTCACTGCTGGAAGCTGCTTTGTTGGTCACTGTTGGAAGCTGCTTTGTTGATCACTGTTAGAAGCTGCTTTGTTGGTTACCGCTGGAAGCTGCTTTGTTGGTCACTGTTGGAGGCTGCTGTGTTGGTCACTGTTGGAAGCTGCTTTGTTGGTCACCGCTGGAAGCTGCTTTGTTGGTCACTGTTGGAGGCTGCTTTGTTGGTCACTGTTGGAAGCTGCTTTGTTGGTCACTGTTGGAGGCTGCTTTGTTGGTCACTGTTGGAAGCTGCTCTGTTGGTCACTGCTGGAAGCTGCTTTGTTGGTCACCGCTGGAAGCTGCTTTGTTGGTCACTGTTGGAGGCTGCTGTGTTGGTCACTGTTGGAGGCTGCTGTGTTGGTCACTGTTAGAAGCTGCTCTATTGGTCACTGCTGGAAGCTGCTTTGTTGGTCACCGCTGGAAGCTGCTTTGTTGGTCACTGTTGGAGGCTGCTGTGTTGGTCACTGTTGGAAGCTGCTTTGTTGGTCACCGCTGGAAGCTGCTTTGTTGGTCACTGTTGGAGGCTGCTTTGTTGGTCACTGTTGGAAGCTGCTTTGTTGGTCACTGTTGGAAGCTGCTTTGTTGGTCACTGTTGGAAGCTGCTTTGTTGATCACTGTTAGAAGCTGCTTTGTTGGTCACTGCTGGAAGCTGCTTTGTTGGTCACTGCTGGAAGCTGCTTTGTTGGAAGCTTCTTTGTTGGTCACTGTTGGAGGCTGCTGTGTTGGTCACTGTTGGAAGCTGCTTTGTTGGTCACTGCTGGAAGCTGCTTTGTTGGTCACTGTTGGAAGCTGCTTTGTTGGTCACTGCTGGAAGCTGCTTTGTTGGTCATTGTTGGAAGCTGCTCTGTTGGTCACTGTTGGAAGCTGCTTTGTTGGTCACTGTTGGAAGCTGCTCTGTTGGTCACTGTTGGAAGCTGCTTTGTTGGTCACTGTTGGAAGCTGCTTTGTTGGTCACTGTTGGAAGCTGCTCTGTTGGTCACTGTTGGAAGCTGCTTTGTTGGTCACTGTTGGAAGCTGCTCTGTTGGAAGCTGCTCTGTTGGAAGCTGCTCTGTTGGAAGCTGCTTTGTTGGTCGCTGTTGGAAGCTGCTCTGTTGGTCACTGTTGGAAGCTGCTCTGTTGGAGGCTGCTTTGTTGGTCACCCCTGGAAGCTGCTTTGTAGTCACTGTTGGAAGCTGCATTGTTGGTCACTGCTGGAAGCTGCATTGATGGTCACTGCTGGAAGCTGCTTTGTTGGTCACTGTTGGAAGCTGCTTTGTTGGTCACTGTTGGAAGCTGCTTTGTTGGTCACTGCTGGAAGCTGCTTTGTTGGTCACTGCTGGAAGCTGCTTTGTTGGTCACTGCTGGAAGCTGCTTTGTAGTCACTGTTGGAAGCTGCATTGTTGGTCACTGTTGGAAGCTGCTCTGTTGGTCACTGTTGGATGCTGCTTTGTTGGTCAGCTGCTTTTGGACTGTTGCTGCTGTTGGTCACTGCTGGAAGCTGCATTGTTGGTCACCGCTGGAAGCTGCTTTGTAGTCACTGTTGGAAGCTGCATTGTTGGTCACTGCTGGAAGCTGCATTGTTGGTCACTGCTGGAAGCTGCTTTGTTGGTCACTGCTGGAAGCTGCTTTGTTGGTCACTGCTGGAAGCTGCTTTGTTGGTCACTGCTGGAAGCTGCATTGTTGGTCACTGCTGGAAGCTGCTTTGTTGGTCACTGCTGGAAGCTGCTTTGTTGGTCACTGCTGGAAGCTGCTTTGTTGGTCACTGCTGGAAGCTGCTTTGTTGGTCACTGTTGGAAGCTGCTTTGTTGGTCACTGCTGGAAGCTGCTTTGTTGGTCACTGCTGGAAGCTGCTTTGTTGGTCACTGCTGGAAGCTGCTTTGTTGGTCACTGCCGGAAGCTGCTTTGTTGGTCACTGTTGGAAGCTGCTTTGTTGGTCACTGCTGGAAGCTGCTTTGTTGGTCACTGCTGGAAGATGCTTTGTTGGTCACTGCTGGAAGCCGCTTTGTTGGTCACTGCTGGAAGCTGCTTTGTTGGTCACTGTTGGAAGCTGCTTTGTTGGTCACTGCTGGAAGCTGCTTTGTTGGTCACCATTGGAAGCTGCTTTGTTGGTGTTATACGCTTTTTCTTAGTGTTGTTTCAGCACAGCAGTAAAATAGCATTTCCATTAGTTGCATTTATGCATTATGTCACATAGTAAAAATGTTGACGTGAGTGTGTTGCTAAGTGTGATGTACGCTTGGGGATAACGGACAGTCTTCATATGTCTGCCTTGTGTCCAGGAGAATGTGTTAATTATTTTTATATTGGCATGTATAGCCATTTGGATGTGTAATGCTACACAGTATTTATTGGCAATGTTGACTGTGTCTGCAGTTTGAGTACGCAATGAGTTAAGTTTTCAATAATGTATTTTCAAGATGTGTCAGAAGCTGATAAAAAAAGATATCTGTCTATAAACTGTGGCCCACACACAAAACTTGGCTGTGTGGAATTGACATACGAGGTCTGTCCAAAAAGAAACCGAACTTCTTAAATAGGGCGCCAACGAGCCAACACAGCAGACTCGCGATAGTGGTGGTGTGTAGCGGTGACTTTGAGCTTTAGCCTCCCACTTGCTTGATCACGCCACGTGAATCAGTCATCGAGTACATGCAGTAGGGTAAAATTGTCTCCCGTGCCTTTTGCGATTTTTACGGATTGAAATATGAAGAATCTTGAAGAGCAACGTATTTCCGTGAAATTCTGTGTGAAGTTGGCAAAAACTTTTACCGAGACTTTTCAGATGTTGCAGCACGCTTATGGAGAGGATTGTTTAAGCTGCACACAGTGTTACGAATGGTACCAACGTTTCAAATCGGGCAGAACGTTCATCAAAGACGACCCCAAAACTGGAAGGCCTTCCACGTCAGCGGACGACGATCACGTTCAGAAAGTGCATGCTTTGATTCTTGAAAATCGTCGCCTAACTGTCCGTGAAGTTGCTGAAGAAGTTGGCATTAGTAAAAGTTCGTGTCACACAATTTTGACTGAAAAACTGCTAGATGCATCGTGTTGCTGCAACATTTGTGCCACGTCTCTTGACAGATGAGCAAAAAGCGAACCGTGTCACAGTCAGTCAGGAGTTGTTAAGCACGGGATGACTCTAGTCCCGCACCTGCCCTACTCTCCAGATTCGGCTCCTGCTGACTTTTTTTTATTCCCGAAGTTGAAATCCACCCTGAAAGGTCGCCGATTTCAAACGATAGAAGAGATAGAAGAAAATTCGCTACGAGACCTACACACCATTCCACAAAACGAATTCCAGGACGCGTTCCAGAAATGGAAAACATGTTGGGAGCGGTGTATAAGTAGCGAGGCGAACGAGGAAGAAGAAGAAGAAGAAGTATAAGTAGAGGAGGGATATGTTTTGAAGGAGACAAGTCTGATTAAGTTGTAAGCGTATTAATACATTTTTTTGTTTTAAAGTTCGGTTTCTTTTTGGACTGCCCTTGTATATCTATTAACACTGTTATGTATTTCAGTGTAGTTGTGCTGCTGTCAAAAGTCTCGTTAATAAACTACACAAGATCGACAAATCATTGGAGTTAAATTATTGAGGAGTTATCTTGTATTCTTATTTTTGTAAATATGCTCACTAAAAAATATGATAAGGGGGGGGGGGGGGGGGGGGGGGGGGGGGGGGGGGGGGAGGTATTTTGTGCAACATATTTTGTGTTTTGCATTTTTTTTTTTGTAACTGGTTTAATAGTGCTCCGTAACATTTGGTTTGTATTCCTATTATGTTTCAACGAGATTTGACTTTTGTTTGTTTCTTTTGGTTTTATTATTTCAACTATCATTTAGCATAAACAAAAAATAGCGACGGATAGATTTGTTCTGTAAGTTTATAACACGCTTTATGCTGTGTAGAGGTCAGTGATTTTGATGTGTACTCTGAACCTTGAACCATGACTTGACCTGACCAATAAAGAGTGCAAAATATAATTCCTCTTGTTTCTTTCTAATTTCCAGAGATGGAGATTTCAACAAGGACTACGACAGAAAGTTAACATTTAAGGTCAGGAAATAGTCTAGGTGTCATCATTATATAGCATATATCATCATCATGTTCTGTTTTACTCCTTATGGAGCATAGAGTTCCACTTACAGGAAGCCTACACCAAACATTGACATACTCATACAGTGGTGGTCACTGTAACAATTTGTTTTATATGATGAGGTTGCCAGCCTCATACATAACCTTATATTAGTCACCTTCATATGACATGTTTGAGAGAGCTGTAGTAATATTTTACCAGCAATGACGAGTAAACATGATTACTTTCTGATGTCTACAAATTCATAAATTCTTATGAGGTAAAGGAAGTCCCAAAGCAGGTACTGACATAGCGGAGTGAAGTGTTAGAGACTGGGTCTCAGCTGTTTTTTTATAAGGTGTGGTGACTGGTTTCCTTCCTCATTACCTTTGCCTTCCTTAAGTCAGGATTAAAAAAAAAAGGCGAGAGCTCTAACCACTCTGCTACTATCTGCTCTTGAAAAAAAATAAAACTGACCACCTTGACCTTACTGAGAGATCAACCTTTTATATGTGTTGCATGTGGCACTAGAAGAATGGCGATAATTCAGCATTTGTAACATTATGATTCAGCAGAAGGAAATCGATTACTGTCATTGCCTCGTGTAGTTTCTGGGGGGTCTCTTAAAGCGGCAAAGAAATAATAGGGCTACTGTACACAGAGGCATATTGTGATAGGAGGTTGTGTTTGGAGCTGGCAGCGTCATCAGGTCAAACAAATTCCCACAGAAACCACTGGTACAGGCTTCCTGCAAGGGCATCGGCTATAGTAGTGGCTGTATACTCCATAAACAACACAAAGGAAAATTATGATAATGTTAAAACTGTTGACATTAACAGCTAGGGTGACAAGCTCATCTCTACCACATAATGTTAAAACTGTTGACATTAACAGCTAGGGTGACAAGCATATCTCTACCACATAATGTTAAAACTGTTGACATTAACAGCTAGGGTGACAAGCTCATCTCTACCACATAATGTTAAAACTGTTGACATTAACAGCTAGGGTGACAAGCTCATCTCTACCACATAATGTTAAAACTGTTGACATTAACAGCTAGGGTGACAAGCTCATCTCTACCACATAATGTTAAAACTGTTGACATTAACAGCTAGGGTGACAAGGTCATCTCTACCACATAATGTTAAAACTGTTGACATTAACAGCTAGGGTGACAAGCTCATCTCTACCACATAATGTTAAAACTGTTGACATTAACAGCTAGGGTGACAGGCTCATATCTACCACATAATGTTAAAACTGTTGACATTAACAGCTAGGGTGACAAGCTCATCTCTACCACATAATGTTAAAACTGTTGACATTAACAGCTAGGGTTGAGCTTAGGGTGACAAGCTCATCTCTACCACATAATGTTAAAACTGTTGACATTAACAGCTAGGGTGACAAGCTCATCTCTACCACATAATGTTTAAAACTGTTGACATTAACAGCTAGGTTGACAAGCACATCTCTACCACATAATGTAAAAACTGTTGACATTAACAGCTAGGGTGACAAGCACATCTCTACCACATAATGTTAAAACTGTTGACATTAACAGCTAGGGTGACAAGCACATCTCTACCACATAATGTTAAAACTGTTGACATTAACAGCTAGGGTGACAAGCACATCTCTACCACATAATGTTAAAACTGTTGACATTAACAGCTAGGGTGACAAGCTCATCTCTACCACATAATGTTAAAACTGTTGACATTAACAGCTAGGGTGACAAGCACATCTCTACCTCATAATGTTAAAACTGTTGATTTTAACAGCTAGGGTGACAAGCACATCTCTACCACATAATGTTAAAACTGTTGACATTAACAGCTAGGGTGACAAGCACATCTCTACCACATAATGTTAAAACTGTTCACATTAACAGCTAGGGTGACAAGCTCATCTCTACCACATAATGTTAAAACTGTTGACATTAACAGCTAGGGTGACAAGCTCATCTCTACCACATAATGTTAAAACTGTTGACATTAACAGCTAGGGTGACAAGCACATCTCTACCTTACTTACTTACTTACTTTGTCGTTCCCCTTCTACCGTGAGGTGTAGAGGTTTGGAAGAGAGAGCGCCAGACTATTCTATCGGCTGTCTTCCTCCTGGCCTGGTTCCATTCTAATCCTCGGTCCTTCAAAGATTGTCTAATGTTGTCCTCCCAGCGGACTCTGGGTCGTCCTCGGGGTCTGGATCCTTGGCTCTTTGTTTCCCATGCTTGTCGTGGTAGCCGATCTTCTCCCATTCTGCAGACATGGCCAAACCATCTTAGTTGGGACTGTTCTACTTGGGTCTGTAGGGGGTGGCATTTTAGGCCTTGACGTATCGTCTGGTTGCGTACCATGTCTCTTCTTGTTACTTCAACCACCTTCCTCAGATACCTCATTTCTGAGGTTTGGATCTGGCTTTTATGGGTTGTAGTCATTGCCCATGACTCGCATCCATATGTCAAGACTGGGACATAGGTGGAGCGGTATACAGCCATCTTCGTTTTCTTACCAACCTCTCTCTTGCTGAGGAATCCTCGATTTATGGCCTGAAAAAGTCTCCCAGCTGCTGCTTTTCGAGTGGCCAACTCTTCTTTGATGCCTCCCTTTCGGTCTATAATAGCTCCGAGGTATTTAAAGTGGTCGACCTGCTCCAGGACCTGTTCTCCCAGCTTAATCTGATGTCTTCTTTCTTCTCGTGATATCACCATGGATTTTGTTTTAGAGCTGCTTATGACCACCCCTCTCTTCTCCAGCTCTTCCTTCCAGACTTGCAGGTTGGATTGGAGATGTGCCTCTGATTTAGCAATCAGGGCAACATCATCAGCAAATGCCAGCTCTGAAATATAGACCTGTCTCATCTTCCAGTACCCCACTGAATACTTTCTTGTTCTCTCCTTACATGCCTTGATGACATCGTCCATAAGGAGTATGAAGAGGTAAGGTGATAGGATATCACCTTGTCTTACACCAGTGGTGGTCCTGAACTCTTCTGACTTATGGTTTGCTGTCCTCACATAATTTCTGCAAGACTTGTAGAAGCTCTGTATAGCATGAATCAGAGGTGCTGGAATATTCTTCCTTGCCAAACAGTCCCAAAGTTTGCTCCAAGGGACCCTGTCAAACGCCTTTTCCAGATCTATGAAACAAAGATGGATCTCACTCTTATACTCAAGGGCCTTTTCACTCAGCTGTCTGAGTGTGAAGATTAGGTCTTGAGTACTTCGGTTTGCTCGGAATCCGCACTGGACCTCATCCAATTGTGGCTCAGCTAGGCGTCGGAGTCTCTGCTCTAGGATTCTAGAGTAGATTTTTCCAGGGACACTGAGAAGGGATATGCCTCTATGGTTTCCACACTGTCGATTGTCACCCTTTTTGAAAATTGGTGTTATGATGGCGATCTCCCAATCCTTTGGTATGGTCTTGTTGCACCATGCTGCCCGCAGGACCCTTAAGAGTAACAGGTCGCCTGATGCTCCCATGTACTTAACCATTTCTGGTGTTATACCATCATGCCCTGCTGCTTTGCTCATCTTGATTTTCTCCAGTGCTGCCTTCAGTTCTTCCATCTTTATGTCATCTTCATCACCATTGGTTTCCTCTTCTGTGCTAGTGGTTATCATTTCTGATGTTTGACCTTGCTCGCCATCAAGGAGTTCTGAGAAATATTCTTTCCATCTTTCCATTACTTCCTTCGGGGCAGTAAGCAGTTTGCCTTGCTTGTCCTTTATAAATTTGAGAGGGCATTGTTTTTCCTTCCTCATGTTCTTTAGGGTCTTATAGAACAATTTCTGGTTTTCTTGTGCATCTTTTTCTAGCTTTTCTCCAAATTCTTCCCAGGACTTCTGTTTTGCTAACATCTCTACCACATAATGTTAAAACTGTTTACATTAACAGCTAGGGTGACAAGCTCATCTGTACCACATAATGTTAAAACTGTTGACATTAACAGCTAGGGTGACAAGCTCATCTCTACCACATAATGTTAAAACTGTTGACATTAACAGCTAGGGTGACAAGCACATCTCTACCACATAATGTTAAAACTGTTGACATTAACAGCTAGGGTGACAAGCACATCTCTACCACATAATGTTAAAACTGTTTACATTAACAGCTAGGGTGACAAACTCATCTCTACCACATAATGTTAAAACTGTTGACATTAACAGCTAGGGTGACAAGCTCATCTCTACCACATAATGTTAAAACTGTTGACATTAACAGCTAGGGTGACAAGCTCATCTCTACCACATAATGTTAAAACTGTTGACATTAACAGCTAGGGTGACAAGCACATCTCTACCACATAATGTTAAAACTGTTGACATTAACAGCTAGGGTGACAAGCACATCTCTACCACATAATGTTAAAACTGTTTACATTAACAGCTAGGGTGACAAGCTCATCTCTACCACATAATGTTAAAACTGTTGACATTAACAGCTAGGGTGACAAGCACATCTCTACCACATAATGTTAAAACTGTTGACATTAACAGCTAGGGTGACAAGCACATCTCTACCACATAATGTTAAAACTGTTGACATTAACAGCTAGGGTGACAAGCACATCTCTACCACATAATGTTAAAACTGTTGACATTAACAGCTAGGGTGACAAGCTCATCTCTACCACATAATGTTAAAACTGTTGACATTAACAGCTAGGGTGACAAGCTCATCTCTACCACATAATGTTAAAACTGTTGACATTAACAGTTAAGGTGACAAGCTCATCTCTACCACATATTGTTAACACCCCTCTATTCTTTCTGTCTGATGAAGTTAACATTTTCTTTGAACCATATTTTACGTCTTTTGTATGCTTAGTCTTTATAATGTACATTGTAGGTTATATGTCTCAATAATACACTTTAGGTGCATTTTGACAGAATTTATATTGTATTTCTGACGCTTCACAATTTTAACTTACCTTGTTGCCTTCAGATTACAACTCCAGGTTATAACGTAGCACAACTGTTCAAGAAGTTTATGTTAGACCAAATTGAAGAGTTGAAAGTGTGTTATTTTCATTGTCTCCTTGAATCTGCATAGTTACATCTGTCTGTCTGGTATCTCTTCCTACAAGTTCCCATATCTCGTGAAAATCTGTGACCAAATAAACATTTGATTTGTTTATAATTAAAAAAAAAAGCTCATTGTTGTTACATCAAAATAGGATGTCTACGTTCTCAATCATTTATTTATTACCTTCTGGCTCCCTGTAGAGCTTATGCCTTCAGCAAGATAAACACCAAGCTTTCCTGTCCTGTGCCATCTGTTCAAGATCTGTCCATGTCTTCATTGTCCCCTTCATGTCTATGTCTTTGTTGTCCCCTTCATGTCTATGCCTTCATTGTCCCCTTCATATCTATGTCTTTGTTGTCCCCTTCATGTCTATGTCTTCATTGTCCCCTTCATGTCTATGTCTTCATTGCCCCCTTCATGTCCATGTCTTCATTGCCCCCTTCATGTCTATGTCTTTGTTGTCCCCTTCATGTCTATGTCTTCATTGTCCCCTTCATATCTATGTCTTCATTGCCCCCTTCATGTCTATGTCTTCATTGCCCCCTTCATGTCCATGTCTTCATTGTCCCCTTCATGTCTATGTCTTTGTTGTCCCCTTCATGTCCATGTCTTCATTGTCCCCTTCATGTCTATGTCTTCATTGTCCCCTTCATATCCATGTCTTCGTTGTGCCCTTCATGTCTTTGTTTAATGCCCTTCTTCATGTCTGTTTGGTTTCCCTCTGTTTCTCTGACCTTAGATGATTCCAGAACAAGGACTGTCCTGTAATGTTATAAACTGGTTTTCCAGTGTGTACTGTGCAATGCTGCCATCTTCGTCTTACATCTTCTCCCACTGGTATTTGTCTAGCTATTTACATCTTCTCCCACTGGTATTTGTCTAGCTATTTACATCTTCTCCCACTGGTATTTGTCTAGCTATTTATATCTTCTCCCACTGGTATTTGTCTAGCTATTTACATCTTCTCCCACTGGTATTTGTCTAGCTATTTACATCTTCTCCCACTGGTATTTGTCTAGCTATTTACATCTTCTCCCACTGGTATTTGTCTAGCTATTTACATCTTCTCCCACTGGTATTTGTCTAGCTATTTACATCTTCTCCCACTGGTATTTGTCTAGCTATTTACATCTCATCCCACTGGTATTTGTCTAGCTATTTACATCTTCTCCCACTGGTATTTGTCTAGCTATTTACATCTTCTCCCACTGGTATTTGTCTAGCTATTTACATCTTCTCCCACTGGTATTTGTCTAGCTATTTACATCTTATGCCATTGGTATTTGTCTAGCTATTTACATCTTATGCCATTGGTATTTGTCTAGCTATTTACATCTTCTCCCACTGGTATTTGTCTAGCTATTTACATCTTCTCCCACTGGTATTTGTCTAGCTATTTACATCTTATCCCACTGGTATTTGTCTAGCTATTTACATCTTATCCCATTAGTATTTGTCTAGCTATTTACATCTTCTCCAATGGTATTTGTCTAGCTATTTACATCAACACCACATTACTGATCTTGGCATAGCATTTAAGTCCTTCAGTTCTGCTCACGCATGCAGGATTGTATCATATTGGTTATCGCTTATTTTGTTGTTCATATTTCACAGCCATACAGTAGTACAGCCTTGACATTAGGGAAGGTTTGTTGTTGTTGATGGACTTGGTTTCTTGTGATTTTCTTATATTTCCCAAAGTGATGAAAGCTTCTCTTCTTATTTATATTATTTTAATATCACTATCTGTTCTTCCAACATATGTTTATGTATTCAGACATTATTTAATTAAAAAGCCCATAGTAAGCTGTTTAAAAATATTGTGTTATATGATTTCAGTCCATGGTCAACTTTTTACTGGATCCAACAGGCGAGTTACCATGGGAAGAAGATCCTACAGCTACAGATGTTGTTCATATATCTACAGAAGATGTAAGGCATCATTCATTGCCACCCATCTTGTCATCTCTTATATGATCCTCATACATGAGTTATTATTATTTTAGACTTGTATGTTAGTTTGTAATACTATTGCTATCATTCAACAGTTGCCATAATTATATGCTCATTCATCTGTATGTAATATTAACCATATCCATCACATCAGCTCATGTACACTCCTCTCCTCCTCATACAGGTCTGTAAATTGATCTTGAACTCATCCATTTTGTGCATGTTCATTTATTAAAATAACACTGGCTAACAAACAAACAAATTTTTTTTTCTCTAACATTTCTATGTTTTTCTGGTCAATTTTAATGCGCTGTTTTTAAATCTGCAAACCGATTTTCTCTATCAGGTCGGGATCTCTAGAAATACGCAATTGAAGTTTTTTAACAACACATACAGTATTACAACATCATTCGTACAAGAAGTATAACAGTTATATAGGCTTGAATTTCTTTGCAGTCGACTTTCGTCGGTGAATGGCATGTGGTACATCGCGATGAAGCATCCAACAATAATCGGCAAGCATGGTCACACTCCACCGTCCTTGATAACATGACTCCATTATGGCGATATCTTGATGGAATCGTTCTCTATGTTCATCACTGACTTTGCCAAGGTTGTCTGGGAAAAAGTCAAGATGTGAATCGAGCAAATGGATTTTGAGGGACATGTTACAGCCCATAATTCTGTATGCATCTATGCACTGCTTAACAATATGCACATAGTCGACAGATTTGTGATTTCCCAGAAAGTTATCGACGATCGATTTGAATGCCATCCATGCGCGAAGTTCACTACCATGTAACAAGTTCTCGAATTGTTTGTCTGCAATAACTTTCCTAATCTGAGGTCCTACAAAGATACCTTCCTTTATCTTTGCATCGCTAACTTGCAGAAACTGTTCTCGAAGATAAGTGAAAGCTTTGCTCGTTTTATCTAACGCTTTTACGAAATTCTTCATGAACCCCAACTTTATATGTAACGGTGGTAAAATGATGCTGTCTTTGTTAACTAATGGCTCGTGTATTACATTTTTATGCCTGAGCTGCATACGATCCCTGATAGGCCACACCTTTCTTGCATAATGTTCCTGTCTGTTGCGGCTGTCCCATTCACATAGGAAGCAACAAAATTTAGTATACCCAGTCTGCATGCCAGTGAGAATTGCAATGACCTTTAGGTCTCCACAAATCCGCCATTGGTAGTCATTGTACTTTATTTTTGCCAAAAGTATAGCCATATTGTCATAAGTTTCTTTCATATGAACAGAGTAGGCGACTGGAATTGAGGAAAATAAATTTCCGTTATGCAATAACACGGCTTTTAGACTAGTCTTGGAAGAGTCGATGAGAAGTCGCCATTCGTTGACTATGTGCTCATGACCGAGGTGCACCATTAGACCGTTTACATCTTTGGAATAGCAAATGTCATCATCCATCTCAAAGTATTGAACAAGTTCTCTGTGTCTATGACGAAATTTAGATATGGGAGTATTGGGCGCTAAAAGATTCCATTCTTTGAGTCGCGAACCGAGTAATTCCGCTTGTCCTTTGGTAAGAGCGAGATCACGTATTAGATCTGAAAGTTCTGAATGGTTAATTAAGTGAACACCATCTATCACCGGTATATAATCCGAGTCAGAATTAGTTTCTAAAGCAGGTAAACTATCACTTTCTGATGGCTCATTCACGTCCACCGGATATTGTTCTGGTGGAACTGTGATCGGACACGTGATTGGATCATGAGGCACTGGTTTCGAAACCGATTCAATATTTGGATAAACCACAGACTTTCTAGTTTTAAAAGTGAAACCATGGATATTTGTCAAGCAGAAGTAACAATCAGTAGCGTGATTTGTCGGTTCACGCCCATATTACTGGCACTCCAAAAGGCATCGACTTATGCTTCGGCGATTTTCGTAACCAACCTGCCAATGTATTTGCACAAGTTGAACAAACTGCATTTGGCTTCCAAGATTTATTTGCATCATCAACTTTCGAATCGAAATAAAGTTCATATGCTTTCTTTAGTAATGGTGTAAAGTTTTTCTGGTGAACACGATCGGTAAAATATCCGCACACGTAACAGAACAGATCAGCCGAAATTCTACAACTTCTAGAAGCCATATTTCGCTCAGAATTATTTCAAAATACAGTAACTATTTGAAAAATAGCGTAAATATGTCATGCATCTTTTAGCAGTATAAAAAGTAGAATTATTTTGCATTTTATTAATTTTTAATAAGTTATATAGTAAAAATGAAACAGAGCAAATAACGGTTTCCCAAAAATATATTTATTCACAAATATCTTAAGAACCCGATGTGATAGAGATAAACGGATTTCCAATTTGGAATCAGCTCAAGAAACTGACCTAAGAACACTTATTCTTATATAAGAAAGAAAAATGTTGTTTGTCAGTGTAATTAATGCTTGCATTCATTTGTCCATTCATCCGTTCTTCCATTCATTCATTCAGCCTTCCATTCGGTCTTCAATTCACCCATTATGTCTTCTGTTCATTCATCCAATCTTCCAATCATTCGTTCAGTCTTCCATTCCTCCTTTCAGCCTTCCATTCATCCATCCAGTTTTCCATTCATCCATTCAGTCTTCCATTCACCCGTTCAGTCTTCCAACAAGTCTTTCATTCAGCCTTCCATCCATCCATTCAGCCATCCAGCCTTCCATTCATCCATTCAGCCTTCCATTCATCCATTCATCCTTCCATGCATCCATCCATCCAGCCTTCCATTCATCCTTCCATTCATACATTCAGTCTTCCTTTCAGACTTGCATTCATCCAACCAGTCTTCCATTCAGCCTTACATTCATCCACTCAGATTTCCATTCATACATTCAAACTTTCAGTCTTCCATTCATCCATTCAGTCTTCCATTCATCCATTCAGTCTTCCGACAAGTCTTTCATTCAGCCTTCCATCCATCCATTCAGCCATCCAGTCTTCCATTCATCCATTCAGCCTTCCATTCATCCATTCATCCTTCCATGCATCCATCTGGCCTTTCATTCATCCATCCAGCCTTCCATTCATCCTTCCATTCATACATTCAGTCTTCCTTTCAGACTTGCATTCATCCAACCAGTCTTCCATTCAGCCTTACATTCATCCACTCAGATTTCCATTCATACATTCAAACTTTCAGTCTTCCATTCATCCATTCAGTCTTCCATTTATCCATTCAGTCTTCCATTCATTCATTCAGTCTTCCGTTCATTCATTCGGCCTTCCATTCATCACTCAGACTATCATTTTTACATTCAGACTTTGTGTGTACATTTTTTGCAGAGTTTTCAAAAGCTTTTGAAAAAGGAAAAAAATCCTTTACTGGTCATGTTTTATGCACCATGTAAGTAGTTTAATTGTTGTTGCCTGACATTAGTTGTCATGTTAGTACGTTATATTGTTATACATGTTTTTTGTTAACTCTACATTGATGAAGAATTGATCATATTATATTGATAAACATGCTTTTTGTTAATGCTACATTGATAAATAGTTTATCTTATTACAGTAAATTGATAATTTGAGTTATACACTGTAAATTGGTGTAAATTATTACCGTACATTGATAAATGAGAATTGTATCACTGCACATTGGTCTGTGAGTGTCAGGTGGCTGGCTGAGTGGTTTGGGCATTTGCTTCTGAAGGTTTTGAGCCAGGTCATAAATGGGTACCTGACTCTGTTCTTGAGTCAGGGAAGGGGAAAGCAGCAAGGAAGAGAACTGGTTACCCCATCTCATAAAGCTGGACCTCATGTAGTGAAGTCTCTAACACTTCACTCCCCTTCATCAGTATCTGGTATGGGACAACCCTTACCTTACACTCATAAACAACTGATCACAGTGGATTGGTAAACATGCAGAGTTGATCACAGTACATTGGCAAACATGTTAATATAATTGTAGCAAAAGGTTTTTCTGATGTGATGATAGTGGTAGAGAAGAAGTAGAATCTCTCTCCAGAAAGTATGAAGTCCCAGTGCCAGAGAAGGGCACTGGTATCACCATTGAGTTACGGCTGTGAATACTCTGAGCTGGACAATAGATTTAGGCTTCAGAAGTATACTGTGCCACTTTCGCTATAGTAACCCTATGTGATAAAATAATTAAATTAGAAAAAGTAACTCAAAATTTAACAGTTACAAATTTACCAAGTCAAATGAGTACAATTTCATAATTTATTATGTACATCTATATATCCTTGTAATGAGAAATGAGTGTTGGAAGATGGTAAAATGTATGATTATTTATATTTACAAATTAAAATAAATAATAGTAAAACATCTTGGATGAATCTTCCAATGAAATTATACAGTCTGTCACAGTATATTTTGTATATCTTGCTGTCTAGTCTCTAGCTGTTATCATCATCGACCATCGCTTTAGAAACTGCTCACAGTGTTTGTTGGATTGAATACAGAAAAACTCATCTTGTGTTTGTTCAAGGTTCCTGAGACACACTGATGATCAGGAAGACTTTCCTTCAGCCCGCCCTATAACTACGGGGGACTAAGGTGTTGAAGATTGTTTGACCACTTGTCTTCAGTTAGCAGGATCAAAGGTCCTCAAGTCTTTAGTTTAAACTCAATCACGAACTTGAACATGAGCTTGATCAGGAACGATCATAAACTCGATCAGAAATGATCATAAAACCTGGAACAAAAGGTAATAGGTGGCCATGGTGTTCCAACAATCTCACCAACTACTGCTGTTCATGATGCGACCATGTCTTCAGTGTTTATATATAAATGAATGAATCATGGTAGTATGTTACAGAGATAGTATAAGATAATGTCCACTGTGTAGAAAATAACAAAATACATGAATAAATCACATGTTATGTTACATGGGTAAGATATAACCTTTGCCTTCCACTTATGGATGCCAAGTCACTTATGTACTTGCTGGTTGGTATGTCGTAAGCTTCCAGGCAAGAACTAGCCATGATATATTTGGCTAACAAATTAATGGTTATGCTTCCTGACAATGCCGGTGGAGGTTATCTCTGGTTAGCGTTGTTCCCTTTTTATTATGTCTGATACAATCAAATCGTAAACAAAATCTGAAATAAATTGATATTAGTCACACATAACTTTAATAAACTTACATACCCTCTTAGGATTAATAAGCTCACGGTGAGGCTGTATTGGTTGAAGTCTATCTGCCCTGCATGCAGCGTGAAAAAAGAACTTTTCTTGCAGATACTGTCTTCCAGTTTCTCACTCTGGCTTCTGGATTTGGTGTGTGTGATTTTAAACACGCCGCTGTGTCCTTATATTTGGGCGACTCTCCCGTACGAGAAAGCACTGTCTGAAGTCCACTAAGATTTTTGTTGGTTTGAGGCGATCTGTGCTTTTTCTGTTCTTGTTTTCTCTTCTTTACACTACACAATTATATCTTTCCTTCCTTCCTAGGTATCCTTTCATTTTCCCCATATGAAGCTTTCATTCTATTCAAGTTTTATCGAAATCTGTTGAGGTATGTAGTTATAATACATTTTTAAAGATTATTAGCTAACTTTTAGCAGATGTGATGACGATGAAAAATGTTAATTATTTTTAAAACTATTTATATTTAAATAATATCCTTTTGGATATCATTCATACTCTATCTCCTTTGGTGAATTATTATTATTTAAATGTCTTACAACCAGGCTTGCTCTTGTAGCTTTAGATTCTCTTTCCTGCGAATGCAAATTTTAAAGGTCGGCCAAGTTTCATATATTCGCTATCCCTACCTTCATCGATGCTGGTCGGCTAGACAAAGAGCAAATTTTTCAGCCACTTTCAAACTTCAAAGCAAGTCCCACCGCATTGTCCCTGCACTCTTATCTGTGTGTGTGTGTGTGTTGGGTACACATTTTTTCACAAACAAAGCAAGTGATACCAAATCTCGCTACAATAATAACAGTGCACTGGTGAATAATTATCTTCTTCGTAAGTGTGTTATCTACAGTACATTGGCAGACATATAATGTTATCACAGTACACTGGGGGAAACATGTTAAAAATGTTATCTTTTCATGTTATCTATTATATCAGTAAACTTGCTAACTTTTCACAGTATATTTGTAAGTATGTCATTGTATGTGCCGTACATGTGACATAATTTGTGCGCTCTCTTCTCCTCTCCGGCAGTATTGAACTACATTTGTTGTGCATACAGAATTATGTGCATTATTCAGTTGTTAGCACATTATAATTCCCAACCTTCCGACAGGTAATTGGTATTTTTCGTGTCAATGTTTACACTCCTTTCATTCATGTCGTGTTTGTTTACCTGAGAGCTGATACCCATCAGCCCAGCTGGGCTAGCGAGGTCATTTTCGTGGAGTGGCCCCGTGTGTGTTTACACAAGGAGTGCCGGTCAGTTAGCGATCTGGTGGCAGGTACAGACAAGAATGATGTAAGGAAACTTCGGGACAAACTGGTTATGATCAGGATAAATGTAAGAAATTAAATGTAAACATTACCAAGAATTGTCGGATGAAGCAACTCCATATACAGAGGATGACTGTTTGAAATTTTCAAACGCCTGAGTCGTACAGAATAATATATGAGGAAATGTTTTCATAACATGAACTTTTGAATGTATTGGTTGGCATTTGAGGCACCAATAAACAATCACGCTGATTGGGAGTTTTGTTGAAAACACCAGGTGGAAGCATGGGCTGGGAACCTGTAATATAACGTAGAAGTTTGACATATGGCACTGCATTCCAGAAATCGTCAATTTAGACAGCTCGGATCTTGCCACAGAAAAGAATAGAGTTGTATTCTGAACTTATAGGACCGGACACACAAAAACGTATTAAGAGCATCTCTGTACATCAGTAGAAAACTCGCCAGTATTAATACGGAACCCGGAATTCTACAGGACTACAGAGGGATTCTGAAATAGAAATAATACCCCAGATGTGTGTTCGAGGCATCTGTGTTAAGTTGCCAAGACTATGCTACTTAGCAAGAAATCCAAGATTTCTCAATTATTGAGGTGAGTGTAACATATTTTTTATGCTGTGAATTTGACGTGTTCACACTTGCTAGTGTGGTTATAGATTCATACTAGGCTGGCAACCTCAGCATGTGAAAAGGATACATTCATGAACCACCACAGCAAGCGCTGGTGATTGCTTCATGCTAGTTCTCATGGAAGAACCAAAAGCAGAGGTAACCCAAGACTCCGAATGGAGCAGGGAGTGAGTGATGATTACATCAACCAGTGCATAGTTGTATATTATCATTTTGTGAATGTATGTAAACTTAATATGTTCCTTCAGGCAGAAGCCACTGCCGCTGTCCAGTCACAAATTTTTCCTTAAATTAACTGACATACTGGTGATTTTTCATCACATGCCCTGACTGATATGATATATGCTCAGGGAGAGTAAAAAATCTGAGAAAACAAATGGCTGATGGACAGCGAGAAAAGGTGCCTAATTACAGTAATATCAGCTAAACAAATATTTAGCAGCGGAATTGTTCTTTTATTCCCTCTAAAGTTTGTGGTACCAGTATGAGGTGACCTGACTATTTGTGGTACGACCTGGAGAGACCATTTGCTGTTCTACTAGACTGTGGTTCGAAGTTTGAGATCGACACCTGAAGATTCTTGCCTTGACTAGGAAAGGTTACTTCCTGAACTGATCTGGAAATGTGCCCCTCACCACAGAGACGAATCTACGGAAAAGCAGCATCAGCACTTCAACATTTTGGCAAGTCCCATTTTTAACAGGCCAAAACCAAAGTACTGTATTCCAGTCCTAAAACACAGTTTCAATGACGAAGCTTATTTTTTCATAATCACCTGTCATATTTATTTACATTTGTTTCAAAGTAATTGATCATTAAATTTGTATATGTTGATTTTGACAAAGTCATAGTTGAATTAATTATTACAGAGCGAACAGCACACGTGTGAATCCAGATTTTAATATATATACAGGGTTCGTAGCAACCTGGAAAAGGCTGGAAAATGAAGAAAAAAAATTCCAGACCTGGAAAAATGGCTAAAAGCCTTGAATTTCCCGCATCGGACCTGGAAAAAAAATACGAAAGCGAAAGCTGTAAGCTTGGCATCCATTTTTCGGTTATTGATGGTATTTTTAGTTAAACTTCAGTTACCATAGAATATTTTCTTCCCTTTGCGCACTAAATCCATTTCCAGATGTTTTCGACGGTTTGCGTTTTCAGCGCTTTGCGTTAATGATGTGAACGCACAGATTTATTTTTAGCGCTCGCGTCTGTTGTTACTCGAATGCTACTGGGAACTTGTCTCTGCGGATTCAAGTTGTATTAAATCGTTCATTTCAACTGAGGTAAGTAATAAATTCATTTATCTCATTTATAAAACATATTTAAATAAGTCCAGTTTATAGATAGGCCTACTGTACTTGCATCTGTAATTTACAATGTAGGCCTATTTACAGTTTTATTTTTAACCATGGCCAAAATTATAGTGTTTGAATGAAATTTCTTGGTTTACAACTGCTTATGGCAATATGTTTAACACAGTTTAAGATGGCCGGGAATAGAAATTGAAGGCGATTCCATATCCTATATGGGGGGGGGGGGGCGGGGGGTGTGTGTGTAAAGGCCAGCTGTTTCCAGTTAGATATTTAATAGATTTTCACATAAGTATTATAAGAATATTATCATACCTTCACCCTCCCAATTACTATATATTAGCTTTTGTTCTAGTTAAATATTGTTTGACTATATTATGTATGCATTTAGAACTTTGACTTGGTAAATATACATAGCTTAGGCCTACTCATAAGTTATTTGTGTGTTCCATTTTTTTTTTTTTTACAGAATAGAACACAACCCCAAGGAGCAGTTTTACCCTCAGAAACATCAAAACCATCTAACACTACTCCCTCGGACACATATTCTCTTCTGGTAGTTTTTATTCAGCCTTCTGCTTTATTTCAAGACCTGAAAGAAATTCAGATTGGTGCATTTGGAAAAGTAACTGAAAATAGGAAGCATTTTCCTGAAGCACTGAAGGAAAAGCAACTCAAATTGAAAAAGGCAAATCATCCTGTGTTTTGTGCGACAGAAGATAAGGCATGCCGACAGTCACTTGGCATGATACGGAAATATTTAACCTTATATCTACTGTTCACTCCAATGATAATATTAACAAGACAGTTAGAAAGACAAATTCTTTAGGGCAGAATGATTCAGAAGCCAGTGCTTGCAGAACAATACAGAAAAAGAATGGGAGGTGTCGACCACTTTGGCCAACTAGGTGCAAGCTACCCCATACCCACACAGATCCTATTTTTATATAATTTCTTAGTTGAAACTGCCCTGGTCAATGGGCACATAACCTACAACACTGCCAACTCTACAAAACAGATCAAAGCAAAGATCAGGATGTCAGTCTGACTCTTATTGAACCTGTTATTCTTCGACGCAATGTGACACCTTCAAAACCACAGGTCACAACAACACGACTTCCTGAGCACCACTTCATTGATAAATATGAAAGGGCAAGGTACAAACCAGACTGTAAAGTATGTAAGGCTGCAGGGAACAGAAGCCAGACTTGCATGTATTGCCCAGATTGCAATGTACCTCTATGCCTGATACCCTGCTTCAAGTTATACCACACAGTTGAGGATTATCAACGATCCAAAAACTTTTGCAGAGGCCTACAGCTACAACTTCAACCCCAGTTAATGAAGGAAGCAGCTCAGACTCCAACTAGAGGTACTTAACTACTCAAACATTCAAAAACACTCATTGTCAGATGCCACAGACGCAGAATACATTCAAAAAAGACAAACACAAAAATTAAATTTTTTTTTGCATTTTATTCACAATTTGTGTTAGTCTTTTACGTTGAAAAATGTGGTTAATCATTACATCAGTACATCAATCAAGCTTATTTTATTAATTGCCATCCATGTCCCTAACATTTTATTGCACTGACATTGAACAAATTCACTATAAAGTGGAAAAAGAGCATGGTTTTAAAACATCTCCTGACATTTCTATAAATATCCACACAAATTCAAGACAGCCACCATGATCATGTGACCAATTTGCATAAAATATGTTTTTTTCGGATGTGGCAACCATTCATAATGGTGCTCTGAAAATTTCAAAGGCCTATGTCTGTTTTTCAAATTTTTATGAATTTTCAAAAAAAAAAAAAAAAGTTTTTAATGAAATCTGCAAACACCCTTGGTAATGGGAGACAGTAATGCTCCAGATTGCTGGTCAGCAAAGTGATAATTATATTGAGAAAATTAGATGAGGAAAATATTAGAGTTTCCCATCCTTGAAAATCATGTGCTTGGACCTGGAAAAACCCTGGAAAATGCTTGAAGAAATTTGCTGTGAACCCTGTATATAGTTATATCTACATCTGAAGAGCCATATGAACCCTGTATATAGTTATATCTACATCTGAAGAGCCTTAAGAACAATAATAATAATAAGAGGAATCTAGCTGAATTAAATCAGCTGGGGGCTTGAACGAGCTAAATCATACAATATACATCTTCACAAAAGGTGTCAGGTCAGATAAAAAGGTAATGTGCTCAGACTAATTCAGCATTGTTCTTGGCTTCTGAAATATCTTGTGAATACTCCCTTGAGGTAGAAGCATCATTATCCTTCTATCTACATCTCTGCCAAGACTAATCTTGCGCAAAGGTAGACACCTTTGAAGACCCACATTAGATACTCTAGGTCTTGGCCACTGTTGGACAATTACTGCAGAGAGCAAGAGGAGGCAACCCGTGACAGTACAAGATGACTAATGTGAGGTTTTACTTAGGGCTGGCAATCTCATCATGTAAAACATATTGCTTCAGAAACCACCACAGCATGTGCATGCAACTGTTTTGTGCAGACTTCCTGCAGGACCAGCTGCAGGGGTGGCTCCATGTCCTCCAGGAAGTGAAAAGGAAAATGGAGATGAAGTTTGTATATGATGTTCACCGAGAAAAATTGATGTTTGGTGGTTGAATTTATGTATTTGAAAGAAAAATGGTTTGAGAGAAAGACGGCATAGAGAACACTCTAAGTCACAGATAACAGATATATACTGCTCCTTGCCAAGAAAAGATCAAATGATGGTTGTATGGTTTAGACCAAGCCACTGCAGACTCTTTTTTTTTTACATCTGTTCAACAAACTGACAATCAGACAAGACGTGTGTCCATGTGGGGAAGACAAGCAAACAGTAGAACTTGTCCTCCGTGAACATCAGCAGCAGATTGACAGCAGTGCCTTCCCCTTAGAGAGAAACAGTATGACAGTGGGAGAAGCCTGAGACAGACCATCAATTTTATGAGAGAAATACATGGCGTTAAATGAGGCGCGACAAAGAGGAAATAGAGGATGAAACATTCAGTGTTTTATAGGATGATGCTGAGAGCTAGACAGTATAATGACAGGACATTTGTTGTTAGATGTCAGTTTCTGCTTGAATCATTGTTCTATAGTAGCATCATCACCTCAGCCATTTTTGTCCCTTATGGAGCATTGAGCCACCACTTATAGGGAGCATTGAGCCACCACTTATAGGGAGCATTGAGCCACCACTTATAGGGAGCATTGAGCCACCATTGAGCCACCACTTATAGGGAGCATTGAGCCACCATTGAGCCACCACTTATAGGGAGCATTGAGCCACCATCGAGCCACCACTTATAGGGAGCATTGAGCCACCATTGAGCCACCACTTATAGGGAGCATTGAGCCACCACTTATAGGTCAGGGGATCTTACACCAAAGCTGCAGTGATGGTTTCTGTAACAGTTAAAAAAAACTTGATAATTTTACCAGTCCCGCGCAGAATCTCGTATTAGCCACACTTATGGCATTTGGAAGAAAGAATTGAGGCTCTTGAAATGTGGATATATAGAAGAATGGGGCGTATCTCATGGAAAGAGATGAAAACAAATAAGGAGGTCCTAGAAAATCTAGGTATGAAAAGAGAACTAATGAGGGAGGTCAAAATTCGGCAGCTAAAATACTTTGGCCACATAAAAAGGCATAACACCTTTCAGAAGACCATAACAGAAGGGAGAGTTGAAGGCAAACGTGCAAGGGGAAGACAGCGCTATAAGTGGGAAGATAACATCAAAAGATGGACAGGAAAGAGTCTATCAGAGTGCACCACCAAGACAAGAGACAGAAGACGTTGGAGATCCATTACAGCCAACCTTCGTTGTGGAGATGGCAACTGATGATGATGATGATGGCGGGCCTGAAGTAGCAGAAGCCAGTTCTTTCCCCTGTCTTGGACCAGCATTCGTAACATCGTTGCCCTGAGCATAAACTTGATGTTCACTCCTCCAGTCCCTCTCTAATAACTTAACCAATCAAGACATGATTAATAAATTAACCAATCACGACACGATTGATACATTAACTAATCAAGACATTATTAGGATGTTACTAAAGCGATTTCATTTCTAGCCAGTTCCTCACATTACACAAAGAAAATATAACACAGTTATTCTAGCTCACCCCTGTGGCAAATTTTGAAAGGATAGCATTACACACTGACACTTGAAGGATTACCATAGGTCATTGAAAGGTGGTGCTACATGGTATTACACACAGACACTTGACCACATAGTTCATTGAAAGTTGGTGCTACATGGTATTACACACAGACACTTGACCACATAGTTCATTGAAAGGTGGTGCTACATGGTATTACACACAGACACTTGACCACATAGTTCATTGAAAGGTGGTGCTACATGGTATTACACACAGACACTTGACCACATAGTTCATTGAAAGGTGGTGCTACATGGTATTACACACAGACACTTGACCACATAGTTCATTGAAAGGTGGGCTACATGGTACTACACACAGACACTTGACCACATAGTTCATTGAAAGGTGGTGCTACATGGTATTACACACAGACACTTGACCACATAGTTCATTGAAAGGTGGTGCTACATGGTATTACACACAGACACTTGACCACATTAGTTCATTGAAAGTTGGCAGTGGGCTGGATTTCATTTCATTCCCACTAGTGCCGGCCGGTACTGTTCCAGCATTCTACAAAATAGACCTCTGTAGGAATCTGCCTTTTTATTTTCAGTGAAAAATGATAGGCTGCACATATAATACGAGCAAAATTTTTGGAAGAACGTTTTTAGAGAAAAAACATACTATTACATCGGGCCAACATGGTAATTTGATTTTAGACTTCAGAGTTTTATAAAGTGAGAAATTAGTAATAACAGACTTTCTATGATGATGATTTGAACTGCATCGCCTCAACTAAGTCCTCACATTTCAGTAAAAAATTATTATATCTTTAAAGATAAGAGAGGGACCGAAGACGCATCAAAAGTGAGGAATGCAGTATGTGACCCATAGCTTGACTGCTTGTGTCAGGGTCAGCGAACCAGAGCTGACCAAGACCCTACTCCACCTTCAAGTGGTGGTCCTGGAAACAGGCTGCATCACTGCAGTCTGGCTGAGAGAGTAGGAATCGAAGAGGGAAGGCTAAACCCGGTCCCAAAAATGCCATGATGAAAACGGATGTGTCGGGCCAAAAGGCGCAGATATTGCAGCTTTGTTGTAAACGGCAACACAACGTAACAAACGTCCTTTTTAGGACAAACGCAGAAGAAGAAGAAGAAGAAAGATAAAAGATTTAATTAAAGAAATCAGAAAAAAAAAAGAAAAACATTAGTATATTTGGTGTCTACCTAAAATCTCACTAGTGGATCACGACTGACATGTTGCCCACCCCTGCTCTAGGGTTTGGTTCCTATAAAATATTGAAGCCTTGTTTAGAATATAAATATCTGTAAGAAAAAATCCTCAAGACTGTGATATTGTTCTGTCTGCAGGGTGTGGATACTGTAAGCAGCTAAAGCCACATTTTGCTGAAGCAGCTACAGAACTGAAAGACCAAGTGGTGAGTACAACACAGTTCTCTAGTTCAGTGGTGAGTACAACACAGTTCTCTAGTTCAGCGGACATTAACCAGGGTGCATAGGGTGTATATTCACACAATTGTGTGTGTGTGTGTGCATGCATGAGTTAATGTGTGCATGTATTAGTGATTCATCTTCACCATGGTGTGCTCTGGGGTGTGCATGCAATTTTTCAAAGGGTTCAGGGTAGCACTGGGGTGCTTAGAAGGGCATGACAATTTTACTTAGGGGTACAGTGAACAAATAAATATTTTATGAGAGAAAAATATATAAGTATTAAATAATAAATACATTGAACATCAAAATCCAATCAAAGATTATGTTTATTTGCATCAATATATCTGCATTATCAGATTCAGAAAAAAACAAATGGAAAATGTTTGGAGTGGCTAGAGCACCAGTTCATCGAGCCAAAGTTACCAAGTTCGAAACCAGATAGCGTCTTGCTCCTATCTTCTTCTTCTTTGATCCTTAGCCGCCGACCATCAAAGCAGTCAGTGGCCATTACGCCTGGTGGTGTCTTGTAGGGCAACAACAAATTGATTCCACTTTGCTCGGTCAGCGGCCATCCTTCATACAGTGCCCCAACTCTGGTTCATTCTTTGCATCTCAGCCTCCACAGTCCTCCGCCAAGTTGTTTTTGGTCAGCCTCTCTTTCGCTTTCCCTCAGGGGTCCATAGCATAGCTGTTCTTGTGATGGCATCGGGGTCTCTTCTGAGGACATGGCCAACCCAGCTCCAGCGTCTGCCAGCTATAATGGTGTGCATGTCCTCTTGCTTGCTCCGAGTAAGCAGATCTTGGCCAGTGATGATATTCTGCCAAAAGATTCGGAGAATTTTTCCTAGGCATGTTGTGCGAAAAGAGGACAATTTCGACATTTCCTTCTCTGTAACTCTCCAGCTCTCCGCGCCATAGAGAAGCACAGAAAGCACACAGCTCTGATATAATCCTAATTTTGTGCTTGTGATGTACTGAGAGGACTTCCAGATGTTGTTTAGACTAAAAAAGGCTGTTCTTGCTTTGTTCATTCTGTTGTTGATGTCTTTGCTTGCTCCGCCGTCTGGTGTTACTATGCATCCTAGGTATGTGAAGGCATCTATCTGTTCCAGCTGCTGATTCCTTACTGATATGGGCTCAGGGCTGCTCACATTGAGCGTCATGACCTCTGTCTTCTTTAGGTTGATTTGCTCCTATCTACCCAGCTGTAAAAATAGATACCTGACTATGTTCTTGAGTTAGAAAAGGTAAAGGCAACATGGAAGGGAACTAGTCACAAGACATCATTAAGCTGAAACTTAGTACATCTCTGTATCCTTTTATCTCAAGTCCTGAGGGATAGATTTGTTTCTGAAACCATTTTTTTTTTTTTTTTTTTTTTTTTTGGTTTTGAGATGTTGCTCAAATCGTGTTCAAAAAGTAGCCCAAATGGCCCAAAACAGCCAAATTAGCCCAAATCTCCTGAAGTTGCCTAAAATGGCCAGAAATCACCCAAATTGTGGTTGAAAAGTAGTTCAAAGACACTTTTGATTTTCAGAATTTTTTGGGTGTTTGGATAAAAGGATATAGACCTATATAGTAAACTCTTTAACACTTCACTCTGATGTAGCAGTATCTGCTGGTGGACACCCTTTTTCTGTACCTTTTATCATACAGGTGCTCAGGAGTAGCTCATTGTTGTCAGGTGCTCAAGAGTAGCTCATTGTTGTCAGGTGCTCGAGAGTAGCTCATTGTTGTCAGGTGCTCGAGAGTAGCTCATTGTTGTCAGGTGACCTTGAGATGTATTTACAGTCATTTGTAGCACATTTAATCTAGACCTCTCAAGAGCAGACAAGCTGAAGTTTTACAAAATACCATCATCATTTTTCTTTTCACTCCCTATGGAGCATAGAACCACGGTTGTAGTTGGTCCCCTTGCAGGAAGCCTACACAAAACATTCACATGCTTGTGTATCAGTGATTTCTGTAGTCATTTTTGTTACATGATGAGGTTGCCAACCTCATACACAACCTCATATTAGTCACCTTGTATGACATGCCTGATGGAGCAGTATTCTTTCCTTGTCTCATAGAGACACCTGGGAACTGCATTGGGCTTCATAAAATGTAGACATCTCAAAATGTATATTTGTCATCAGATTATGAAGTATCTGCCCCTGTTTAGCTTCTATAGGTCTCCAAGGAGGCAGCACTAGTCCGGACTGCTGCTTCCTCAGGGGCCTAGTCATAAGAGGCAACTAAAATGAGGTTGTACAGCTGGCAGCCTCATCATATAAAGCAGATTGCTACAGAAACCACTGCTGGAAATTTTAAGTTTGGCTCCATGCTCTATAAGGAACCAACATGGAAATAAATAATGAAGTTATTGACGTTCATCGTTTTGCCAGGCCTTAGTTGGTGTGGACGTAGACAAGCCTGCTATGATGTCTGTACGGCTACAATACAACATTACTGGATTCCCCACTATTTACTATTTTGAGTAAGTTTGTAACTTCCTGATGTTGTGTTTGATTTGATTTTGTGTTGAAATAAAATAGAAATATGTACGTATTTGTTGTATGATGAAAGTATGCAGTTTGTTTGACGTAAGATGAGAAATATGTTGATGTGTGATATAAGATAAGAATATATTGATGTGTGATACAAGGTAAGAATATGTTGATGTGTGATACAAGATAAGGAATATGTTGATGTGTGATATAAGATATGTTGATGTGAGATACTTCTTCTTCTTCTTCTTCTTCTTCCTCGTTCGTCCTGAAAAGGACGTTGGTTGCATTGTGTCTGTTTACGCTGACTCTGATGCAAGCAATCAAGCTATGGGTCGCTGACTGCATTCTCTATTGCTGCATCTTTGTGAGATACAAGATAAGAATATGTTGATGTGTGATATAAGATAAGAATATATTGATGTGTGATACAAGATAAGAATATGTTGATGTGTGATACAAGGTAAGAATATGTTGATGTGTGATGCAAGATAAGAATATGTTGATGTGTGATACAAGATAAGAATATGTTGATGTGTGATATAAGATAAGGAATATGTTGATGTGTGATACAAAATAATAATATGTTGATGTGTGATACAAGATAAGAATATGTTGATGTGTGATATAAGATAAGAATATGTTGATGTGTGATACAAGATAAGAATATGTTTGTGAGGTACATGACAGGAATATGTGGAAATGTATTAGTGTCTGTCACCGATAAATTTATTTTATGTGTGTGTGTGTGTGCGTATGTGTTTGTAAAATAGAAATACACTAGTGATTGATGTAGTATGGATTATACATTTTTATAGTGGCAGAATTTAAGTGTATCAGTGTTTGATACAGAATTACTTTGGTACTTGATGTCACATTGGAAAGAAATGTGTGGTCAGATGGTCATGTTTAAGATAAGATTTGGAAGGATGTCGATATTTGGAACAAGACTGCAAAGATTTGACAATCTTTATAATATTGGAAAGATATTGATGTTTGGTGTATGATTGGGAAATATTAGTGTCAGATGAGAAGATGGACAGTGGTTTGAACTGATGAACTTTATTTTTAGTTTTTTATTGTTATTCATGTTCATATTCAGGAAGGGCAGAGTAAAGTACAAATATGGTGGAGAGAACAACAAGGCTGGTATCGTTTCTTGGCTGCAGAAGTAAGTAATTTCTTGGCTTTGAAGTTGTGTCGATTGTTTTAAACATGACTTGTAATCTCTCTTATTAGGACTTATCTGGGTTTGTTTTCATCAGAGAAATAAGGAATGGACAAGGTGGAGCCCATTTAAAAAGTTCTAGATGGGGACTACCAGGGCACAAGTATTCATTATCATATTATCATTACCCATCATCCCCCATGTCAAGTAAATCGCTAATTTTCATCATCATTTTTCTTAACGCTCCTTACGGAGCATTGAACCACCACTGTAGCTGGTTCCCAAACAGTCACATGTTCTTGCAGCAGTGGTGTCTATGGCAGTTTGTTTGACATGCCTGAGAGTGCAGTAGGGCTTTTCTTTCTTTGTCTTTTTAGGGAGCCTCAGAAACTACACAGGGCCTGTGGAGTCAATGCCTTCAGCTAAAACATGATAGATCTTTCTGTCTTGTGCTATCCTTTCATGGTGTTTCCATGTCTTCTGTATTGCTTTTTTTGTCTTTATTTGATTGCCTTCTCCATGTGGTCCTTCTATTTCCTTGACCCTAGTGATCCCAGAATGAGGACTGCTGCACCCTCATGCATGTCATGCTAATATGCCAAGGAAACCATCACCACAAGAGCATGTCAATGCTTGGTGCAGGTCAACTTTTTACAAGGGGATCAGCTCTATTCTCCATAAGGAGTACACAGGAACATAATGATGATGATTGTTTTTGTTTGCCAGTGAAAATATTAAACACGATCACCCTTGGCATGAGACGATTAAAGAGGCCACAGTCAGACCATTGAGAGAAGAGCTAGCAGGTTTTCTGTAAAGCAGTTACTATACAGGCGCATGAGGCTTTATGTAGAATCAGTCTCATAAGTTCATCATCATCATCATTCCTTTTTGTTCCCTGTGGAACATAAGGCAGAAACAGTTGCTATCCATCGATTTCTATTCTGGGCTGTCTTTTTTAGCTGTGCCTAAGTCATTCCAATGACCCCAGCCTCCTCTTCAACAGTTCTTCTCCAAGTTTTCTTTGGCCTCCCCACTCTTCTCCCCCCCCCTTTCCCCCCCTTCTCCCCCCCAGATATGTAAAACTTTCTACTTCTTCAATGACTTGATCATTGATCTTCATAGAGTCCATCTGCCTATTATTTATTCTCATTTCCTTTGTTTTATTTACATTTATGTGTAGTCCCATCTTTGCTGCTTCTGTTACTAATCTATTTTTTTTCTCCTGCATATCTTGCTGTCTATGTGATAGGGTAAAGGTAAAGGATCCCGTTACATGCCTATTGAGGCATATTGGGAATACGGATTTAGGCCCGTATTTTCTTGACTATCGGCACACTAGGGGTGATGTGGTCAGCATCACGCCGGCCACCTTAACCTTCCCAGAGTTGTTCTGGTACCCAATTCATGAGGCTGGGTCGACCCTGGAGCCGTTTGTGGTCTAAAAAATCCCACCTCAACTGGGGATCGAACCATGGACCACCGAGCTAGGGAACCAGTGCACTAACCACTGTGCTACCGCGGCTCCATGTCTATGTGATAGAAGGCACAAATCATCTGCAAAGTCTAGATCCTCCAGTTGTTTGTTAAATGTTCACTGTATTCCAGTTTTCTCTCCCTCTGTTGTCTGTCTCATAACCCAGTCTATGACCATGAGAAAAATTGTTGGTGATAGCAGACATCCCTGCCTGACCCCACTGTGTACTGTGAAGGGCTCTGATAGTTTTCCTTTGTGTACTACTTTGCATGAGGCCTAGTGGTAAGTTCATTAATCTAATAAAGAAAACGTATGAAGACATAAAATGCAGAATTGTTCATGAATAACAATTTACAAAAAAATTTTAGATGAAACTGGAAGAAACACCCCAACAAGATGTATCTTGTTTCGTATATTATAATTGAAGATTGTAGAGGACTCAAGAGAATGCAACTGCTGCTAGTTTACTTCTTCTTCTTCTTCTTCGATCCTTAACCACCGACCGTCAAAGCAGTCAGTGGCCATCACGCCTAGTGGCGTCTTGTAGGGCAACAACAAATTGATTCCACTTTGCACGGTCGGTGGCCATCCTTCGTACAGTGCCCCAACTCTGGTTCATTCTTTGCATCTCAGCCTCCACAGTCCTCCGCCAAGTTGTTTTTGGTCGGCCTCTCTTTCGCTTTCCTTCAGGGGTCCAAAGCATAGCTGTTCTTGTGATGGCATCGGGGTCTCTTCTGAGGAATGACCAACCCAGCTCCAGCGTCTGCCAGCTATGATGGTGTGCATGTCCTCTTGCTTGCTACGAGTAAGCAGATCTTGGTTGGTGATGGTATTCGGCCAAAAAATGCGGTGAATTTTTCTTAGGCATGTTGTGTGAAAAGAGGACAATTTTGACATTTCCTTCTCTGTGACTCTCCAGCATTCCGCACCATAGAGAAGCACAGAAAGCACGCAGCTCTGGTATAATCTTAATTTTGTGCTTGTGCTGCACTGGGAGGACTTCCAGATGTTATTTAGGCTAAAGAAGGCTGTTCTTGCCTTATTCATTCTGATGTTGATGTCTTTGCCTGCCCCACCGTCTGGTGTTACTATGCTTCCTAGGTATGTGAAGGTATCTGTCTGTACCAATTGCTGATTCCTTACTGATATGGGCTCAGGGTTGCTCACATTGAGCGTCATGACCTCAGACTTCTTTAAATTGATGTTCAAGCCCACCTGCTGGCTAAATTTATTAAGTCTATCCGTTTTTTCCTGGATGTGTTGATGTGAATGTGCCAGCAGTGCAATGTCATCTGCATATTCCAGATCTTCCAATGTAGAAAATGTAGTCCATCTTATTCCTCTTGGACTGCCCTCTGTTGTCTGGCGCATCACCCAGTCTATGACTGTTAAAAAAAGAGTGGTTGATAAGGGGCATCCCTGTCGTACTCCTGTCTTCACCTCGAAGGTTAGGTTACTCTGCCCAACACTACACGTAAAGTTGGCATAGAGGCTTTTTATGATTGCCACTATGCAGCTTGGAATTCCATAAGCCCTCAGTATTTTCCATAAACTGTCCCTATGTATGCTGTCAAAAGCCTTTTCAAAATCAACAAAATTTATGTAAAGCTGTCTTTGCCATTCTGAGCACTGCTCTATAATGTTCCTGAGAGTGAATATATGGTCTACACATCTTCTGTTCTTTCTAAATCCTGCTTGTTCTCTCCTCAGTTTGTAGTCTACTGCCTTTGAAATTCTCTGTATAATTATCCTGCCTAGTATTTTGCTGGGAACTGAGAGAAGAGTGATTCCTCTCCAATTATTGCAGTCTGCAAGATCTCCCTTTTTGGGCAATTTGACAATTATTCCTTTGTTCCACTCTGATGGTGTTGTCCCCGTTTTCCACACTTGTGCAAATAGTGGTTCTAATAGTTCTGCTGCTAGCTCAGGGTCTGTCTTAAATAGCTCTGCATTTAAGTTATCATGGCCCGGAGCTTTACCGTTCTTTAACCCTTTGATTGCTGTGATGATTTCTTCTTTTCGTGGAATGTCTGTATTTACATCTAGATCGTTTTCAGCCTCAGGAACATTCAATTGTGTCTCTGGTATTTCCTTGTTCAGAGTTTCTCTGAAGTGCTCTGCCCATCTTGTTTCCTGTCCTTCTGCTGTCTTGATGAGATTTCCTTGCTTATCTCTTACTAATGTGATGTTGTTTGCACCTTGTTTTCCGCTGATGAATTTAGTTATTTTGTATACTGTGCTTTGTTCATTTCTCAGTGCTGCCTCTTCTGCCTGTTTTGCAAGATCGTCTAGGAAATTCCTTTTGTTGGCTCGGGTTTGGCGTTTAACTTCCCTGTCCAGCTGGCTGTACTGTTCGCTATATAGTTGCTTTAACCTGGGGGACTTCGCTTCTGTTTTCTTTCTTTTCATTTCCTTTCTCATCTTTATGGTGTTTAGTGTTTCTGGTGTTATCCAGTCTTGCTTCTTCCTTTCCTGGAATCCTAAGCATGATTTGCTACTTTCCTTATATACTTTTTGAAATGGTGTTGAAATTCTGGTCTATATCATCAGTCAATGTCTTTTCCTGGCTTTTGGCAAATTGATATCGTTTCTTAATGTCGGCCGCAAAAGCTTTTCTGGTAAGGGGGTCCTTCAATTTGCTGATGTCAAACCTTTTCTGTGTAGTTACAGTTGGTCCAGCCCTTCTTAGTTTCACTTTCAGTTTTGCTACTACTAAATGGTGATCACTTCCCACATCTGCGCCTCTTCTTACCTTCACATCTTGTAATGCATGTCTCCATCTACCGTTAACCATGATGTGGTCTATCTGGTTTCTGTCCCGACCATTTGGTGATTCCCATGTTAACTTGTGAATTTCCTTATGTGGGAAAAGTGTTCCTCCAATGACCAGGTTGTTAATGCTACAGAAACTTATTAGCTTATCCCCATTTTCGTTTGCTGTTCCGCTGCCGCATTTCCCCATTGTTCTTTCATTGTATGTATTGTGTGTACCAACTTTCGCATTGAGGTCTCCCATTACTATAACAAGATCATATCTAGGTGTGTCTTCCATTTCTTTCTGCAGTTGTTGATAGAATTCATCCTTGACCTCCTCATCGCTATCATTCGTTGGTGCGTAGCAGTGTATTATTGTAGTGATGGTGAATCTCCCTCTCAATCTCAGTCGTATCAGTCTGTTGTTGATGGGTTTCCATTCCAGTAATGTCCTTTCTATCCCTTTTTGTAGAATAATGGCTACGCCTTCACTGTGCTGTCCATCCTCTCTTCCAGAGTAAAGTACTGTTTCTCCTGTTGCTGTTTTAACTTTTCCTGCCCCTGTCCATCTGCTCTCACTTATCCCCAGGATGTGTAACCTATAGTTTCTCATTTCTGCCGTGACCTGTCTTAGTTTACCTGTCTCGTACATTGTCCTGACATTCCAAAATCCTATTCTTGTATCCTGTTTTGCGGTCAGGACATCCGTTTTCATGTCAGTGGCTTCCTTTCGGCTTTCACCACTGACAGTCATACGAGCCACAGACTCCGAATGTCCATCCCGCAGCAAAGTTTGTTCATTTGATGTTGTTTCCGTAACTTCATTATTTTTTTTTCATAGACAGGGGTGTCAGCCCTATGCTAAAACCCCCAACCTGGAGGACCAGGGTACCAGCTTTTGTCTGACCCCTACCCACACAGACCAGTCCAGCTTGGTTGAACCTACCAGGAGTAAAACTCCCACTGGCATAGCTCTGGGGATTGTCAGGGTACGCAAGCTGCCATACCGCTACAAGGTATAGGTACCATTGATGGCAGTGCTAGTTTACGGGAAGATAGAAAGATTAGTTGAAAGTTTTATAATTACCTCCCTACCTTCCTCAAGAAGTATGACAAAGAAACCAGATGAAATATAGATAAATCAAACAATAAAAAGGATTGAATGTTATTGAGTTGGCTTGACTAAACAGCTTGATGACCTAGATTTTGTCGATGACCTGGTTTTTCTGCTCCATCACCATAACCATCATTTTGTAGATATTGTTTCAGTCCTCATCTTCCTCCACTTCACATACAGGGGACAGCTGTCAGATCCTGTTCCTTGGATGCGAACAGTCGGCTCCGCCTTGAACAACGCCTCATCCATCTTATGGGCTGCCTTAAACCCCATGGTTTGAACATCCAGCACTCTGTTGTCTATCTAGTCCTATTTTGTATCATGAAAATTTTATTTTATTTTTTAACAAAATTAATATTACTTTTTCTTCATCTTCTTTCTCCTTATTTATTCCTCTCCGTTTTTTTTTATATTTTTTAAATTAATTTTACTTTTTCCTCACTCACTTTTCCAGTCCTTGTTTTCATTATTTTGTATTTATGCTTTGAATTTAGTATCCGTTTCCGGTTCAGTGGCAGACATTTTATTTCCAACATGTGACACACATCAGGGAGTATTTTCTCTTATTTTTATAGTTTTATGTTCTCTACTTAATTCTCACTTTCTTTCCTGTCTGTTTTTCGTTTGTCTGTCCCTAACGAAGGCCTTGTGGCCTTTTCTTGTACTTTCTCCCAGTAAGATGTATCACTGTTTGTGTTTTTGTATTTTCATTCTACACTTCATACACATAGTTTCAGACCTCACTGTCCTCCCTTTTGTACATATTGTAGTACTTATTGTTTCAGTCCTCTTTATCCTCTCTTTTGTACATATTGTTTCAGTCCTCACCCTCCCAGGGAGAAGGAGAAAGAGGCAGAGTGGGCAGATGAGGAGAGCGAGGTGGTTCACCTGACAGATGACACATTTGATGATTTTGTCAAACAGAATCCATCCGTCCTGGTCATGTTTTATGCTCCATGTAAGAAGAAATTTTAACATACATAAGCCAACACTACAGTATAACTGATATTGTAAGTAAGTAGATTTATGTAAACTATACGTATGATGTAAACTATACGTATGTTGGTTTTAGACTTTCATAAATGGATGCTTGCATAGAATAGAAGAATTAAAATGGTATGACCAGATGACTAAAGTGGGAACTGATGACAAGATGACTAAAGTGGGAACTGATGACAAGATGACTAAAGTGGAACTGATGACAAGATGACTAAAGTGGGAACTGATGACAAGATGACTAAAGTGGGAACTGATGACAAGATGACTAAAGTGGAACTGATGACAAGATGACTAAAGTGGGAACAGATGACTAAAGTGGGAACTGATGACCAGATGACTAAAGTGGGAACTGATGACAACAACCAGACAAACGCCAGTAGAACAAGAGATGAGAAGATGCTGGCGATGGAAAGGACACATGTGGAGGAAGCCTGTTGATGGCATTACAAGGCAGTCCATATTCTAGAGTCTCCAGGGTAGGAGAGGGAGTCTGAAGAAAACTGGAGACAGCAATGAAAGACATGAAAAGACCTTGAACTGATGACATGGGACAGGAAGACTTGGCATATGTTTGTTGAAGGCCTATGCTTCTTGGGGAGCTGAATTGTGTTGATTATGATGCCAGTTTTGGCAGTTGAACATCACAGAAATGGCAGTGGGCATTTCAGGAACAATCCTTTATTAGCCTCAGTGACAAACGAGAAGGTCAACAGAAACAAACAAGAGAAGGTCAACAGAAACAAACAAGAGAAGGTCAACAGAAACAAACAGGAGAAGGTCAACAGAAACAAACAAGAGAAGGTCAACAGAAACAAACAGGAGAAGGTCAACAGAAACAAACAAGAGAAGGTCAACAGAAACAAACAGGAGAAGGTCAACAGAAACAAACAAGAGAAGGTCAACAGAAACAAACAAGAGAAGGTCAACAGAAACAAACAAGAGAAGGTCAACAGAAACAAACAAGAGAAGGTCAACAGAAACAAACAAGAGAAGGTCAACAGAAACAAACAAGAGAAGGTCAACAGAAACAAACAGGAGAAGGTCAACAGAAACAAACAGGAGAAGTTCAACAGAAACAAACAATAGAAGGTCAACAGAAACAAACAGGAGAAGGTCAACAGAAACAAACAATAGAAGGTCAACAGAAACAAACAAGAGAAGGTCAACAGAAACAAACAATAGAAGGTCAACAGAAACAAACAGGAGAAGGTCAGCAAAAACAAACAGGAGAAGGTCAGCAAAAACAAACAACAAAAGGTCACCAAAACAAACAAGAGCAGGTCAACAAAAACAAACAAGAGAAGGTCTACATAAATAAACAAGAGAAGGTCAACAGAAACAAACAAGAGAAGGTCATCAGAAACAAACAAAAGAAGGTCAGCAAAAACAAACATCAAAAGGTCACCAAAAACAAACAAGAGCAGGTCAACAAAAACAAACCACACACCATATGAGGTGACTAAGATGGCTTTGTGTGTGGGGTTGGTGACTTCATCATACAGAACAAATAGCTGTAGAAACTACTGCTGTAAGGGCACATGCATGCTTTGGTGCAGACTTCCTAGAAGGGTGGCTGTATGTTTTGTGAAAAGGTCAAGGTTGTTCCAATAGCGGAAACTGCCATAGGGGAGTGAAGTGTTAGGGACTGCACCAGGTCCAGCTTTTTTTTGAGGTTCGGGTAACCATTTCCCTTCTTCACTGCCTTTGCCATTGTGGCGTAGCGTAGGAAGGATAAGAAACTTATAGTAGTTAGAAATAATAGACATAAATGAATTGAAAGGTTTGCCTGGATCACCCAGAGGAAGATTTGGCTCAAGTAGTCCTGTTGGGTTTCTTCACCGGCTGAAGGGAGACAAAGAGTATAAATTCTCCAAACTAGACAAGGTCTGGGAAAGTTTGTAAGGAGATATTTGGTCTCTTGCTACCGTAGTCCCCTTCTCAGTTATCTATTATTTTTACTATCCTTAATTATTATGGGATTATATGTTATATTGTACGAGCCCCCCTCCCTTACAAAGGATGATAAACATCAGACAATATGTAACATCTAATAGAATGAACAATTCATGGGGTACATTATATACACCCAATTGGTTTATTAAAATTAAAATGAACTGATGATGAATGGTAGTGATTCTGAAACATGTGTGTGTGTTGTATTTGCTATACATCATAATTCAAGTATTTGCATTATCTACTGGCTAAAGCTACGACATTGATATGGTGAGTTCTCTTTGACACAGGTGTAGCCGGGGTACAATATGGAGTGAACTGGTTAAGGCTCCATTTATAGTTATGTGTAACCGCACAGGGTTATTTTATTTAAGTGGTGTTTGTATTTCTTGTCTCGTGAGAGTTAGATGTTTACTGGCTTGAAGTTCGCCAGAGATTTAAATTATCTCACCTCAACTTAGAGAGAGTAGGTTCGATCCACATCCTTCTCAAGTTGTTTATTCGAGAGCTTCTTTAGTGGTTAAATATTAGCATGTGAACAGTGCAACTCATTCAAACCTTCCAACAAGCTCAAATCCTCAAGAGCTGTATTAATTTCCATAAACGTTTATTTACATCAAACAAATGAATTTCAAATGGCGTTGCCAGCAAGAAAAGACAATAATATGTACATGTCATGTTCAAGTACCAAAATTTGTTCCTTTATTTCTCCTGAAGGGCATTTTCCATGTCTAATGGCTTCACAAAACCAAAGTTTATTAATAGTATTTACTATTATTCAGTATCCTCAAATAATCTTCTGGCTTTTACAAAATCTCCTGTTTCATTTCCTTTCCTTAGGGTTACTTCTTTTTGCCTGACTCCTTGGATCAAACTCGAGCGTTCTCTTCTGTGTTTTACTTTATTTTGATCCCTTTTATCTTAGAGCATGTGCAAAATGTCTGAAAATACAAAAATGGCGAGGCGAAACTCTACTTACATTTGGTAGAAAATAAACACACACTCTCCTCGTGATCAATATCACGTCAAGGAAAATCTAATTCATAAAAATGTCGAAGATATCTCAAATAGAAAACTAGGCAGTCTTCTCACGTCTATCTATGTGGAATGCTTCTTCAGGACTCTATCATAAAAAACGTCTGTTTACTTCAGACCATTATTCTAAACTGCTTACTAAAAATATTTCTGCCGGCAAGGCTTGGCTTCGCTCGAGCTCAAAAAGCCTATTCATTGGATAAAAACATCACGTGACCCCGCCAAGCGTAACCTGCATTCTAATAGCTTACTATGGTAACTGATAGTAATTGGCCTGCATTTCTTTATTAATGCTATACCGTACCATTTCCTCCCTTAATGCCTTTTTATTTTAGTTAAGATTTATTGTCTGTTTCAAACCAAGTGGTGGTATCATTTTGTTATAATTTAGCTTTAGTTACAAATCTATTGTCTGTTTCAAACAAAATGGTAGTTTACTTTATGTTGTACTTGAGCCCTAGCATGAATGAATGCTGGTGGTGGTCATACGGCCACACAGGGAACTTAGCTTTTCATCCCCTGGCTGATAGTGAAGCGTGTTTGGTTGTCCTGTCTCCTTATGACGTTGCATCGGGTAGGTCTCTAACTGTTTGGATCTGCCTTCACTGTGCTCGACTCCGTATTCTTCGTCTGAGATTGGACTGTCGTGCAAGGCTTCCCCCATAGACTGAAGATAAATACGGCTTCATTAATTTCCTAGCTTGAGGAAGCTGTCTTTCCCTAAGCCGTCCGTCTGCCAGTCTATCAGATTTTAGTCTCTGACATCATATGTCTAGAGCCTAATCTTGAAATCAAGTTTCCCCCCTTTCTGCCTTTTATTATTATATTTCCCTGCCCAAGTGGCAGTATTATAATTCTTTATAAGTGAGTTGTTTCGTGACACCCCTTTGGTGGCATATTGTAGGGATAAGAATTTTAGGGATACACCAATACCTCGCTCTTTCGACAGGTTAGGGACCAGAGCTATGACGAAAGTCGAAAATCGACGAAAGTCGAAGCATAGCCTTTATTTAGCTTTCAAATGCATTAGGGCCGCTAAAAAACGAAAATAACTAACTATATAACACTTGCGAATGCGTGCAACACCTAGATAAACAGAAATAAACATAAGAGTAAAGAAAATACAGTAATAAATAAAAAATACGTAAATAGCATCTTACCTTAAAATCATTCTTGAGCAAGTAGACGATGAATTTATACAGTATGTACAGTTTTGAATGTTGGTAATTTAGGGGGATTCTAGACTTAGAAAACCAGATGGAGAAAATTGAGATGGCTCATCTTCAGAACTGGAGGATTTCAATCTAATTCTTTAAGGAGAAGGGCACTTTGAAGGAGATTTAACTGGGACTGGGGCTGATGTTGATGGCTCGGAATCTGAAGGGTTAGAGGGAGGGGTGACTGAAGTTGGTTGTGGCGGTTGCGTCTTGAAAAAGGAGATCAAAGACGTTTACCTCATTGATGTCTTCTTCCTTTCCCTAAGAAGTTCTCTGTAACAGGCTATTTGGTGTTCTAGCCCACTATTTACGTTTGAACTTCTGTCGAAATTTATTCTACGTTGAAGATCTGCTGCTTTGTGTAGCCAGCTTCTTCTATAATTGTTTCAAGCTTCACTTGAAAAGCTCCTGCAGCTGCGGTATCTGCGCTAGCTGATTCTCCCTTCACTGCTATATTATGCAAATTTGACCTTTTCTTAAATTTCTCAAACCAGCCCCTGCTAGCTCCAAATGTCTCTTCAGCTGATGTCTCTCCTTGTTCAGCCTTCATTGCATTAAATAAAGTTTGTGCTTTAGCCTGGATAAGATCTTGGCTTAGAGGAATGTTGTGGCTGACTTGGTCTTCAATCCACACATTTAACACTTTCTCCATCTCACCAATTAAATTGTGCCGCTTTCTAATAAGTTTGGTATGCACTGGCTTAGCGTTTTTAATTTCCTCTAACACTTTAGCTCTGTTCTTTACAATTGTGCTAACTGTAGTGCTTGGTACACCTAGCCTGCGGCCTATTTCAGCATTTAAGATGCCTTGTTCATTAAGCTTGATTAGCTTAAGTTTTTCTTGCAAATTGAGAACCTTATGGGTTCTTTTAACTTTGTCACTTCACTTAGGACCCATTATTAAGTTTTTCTTGCAAATTGAGAACCTTATGGGTTCTTTTAACTTTGTCACTTCACTTAGGACCCATTATGAATATATTAAAGCAGAAAAATAAGTAGTACTGTATAAGGCTTAATCACACAAAAAAGTACAGTATGAAAACTGTACACGTGTCGTATAATCACGATATGAACACTGTCATTAGACTATTATCTCTAAAATAACTATGAACTGTTTACAGTATAATCACAAAAATAATATAGTATGAATAGTTTTGTTATTTTAATCACAAAAATAAGTAGTATTAATATGTTTAATGACAAATATAAGAGATTCAATGCGGACAACTTAAAAAAAAAACAGTGCACACCGAACGATTTCTGTTCAAAGACTGAACGACGAAAGAATCAAGATGACGCGCAGTTGTGACCAAATGCGACGAAAGAGCGAAGCGAGCGACGAAATTTGGAAACGTGGTTAGAATTGAAAACCGACGAAAGAGCGAAGCGACGAAAGTCGAAGCGACGAAAGTCGAGGTATTGGTGTATTCTTGTTCACAGTCGCTTGAGACAAACTAGTCCTTCTCACTTTGGTACTAAACCATGCCAATGCTGCAGATGTAAGACCTGTCCTTTTGTACTCCAAACTCAGTCAGTTTCTTTTCCGAATGGTAAATTTGCCATTGGGGAGTCTTTCACATGCGAATCCAGAAACCTGATTTATGCTATCATCTGCAAGAGGTGTGACTTTACCTATATTGGTGAAATGGGCAGACGTTTGGCAGACAGGTTTCGTGAGCACTTGAATGACATCTATCATGGCAAACCTTTACCGGTGGCTCTTCATTTCAATAGTCCTGACTATTTAGGTAACTCTGATATTCATGTCACTGCCCTCCTTTCATGTGTTGGCGATGACATAACTCGCTTCTCGTTGGAGAATCATCTCATTTTTCAAATGGGCGTTTTATCTCCTGCTGGATGTCCAGCATCATTTTGCATAATTCTGGTGGCTTCTGTCTCTGTTTCATACTTTATTTCTTCTGTCGTTATATTCCTATCTATCTTTGTTTTTGCTTTGGTTTGTTTCATTTCCTCAATTATCTTTTCTTAGCCGCCACTAGCTCAAACGTCACTTCCATATGACGCCTTTTTTTCTCAGCCATCTTGAATGTTTCTTTCTTGGATCCAGCTAAGTGATTTTTTACTTGTTTTAATAGTGTTGTTCATTTCTGTCTTCGTTTCGTTGATTATTTACTTTCTTGTTTCGGCATGTCTTTCTGGTTTTACGATTTTCTTGCATTATCATTGTTATTGTTTCGCTCATCACCGTTGTTCCATCTGCTTGTATCGCCCATTTGGTATTTTCCCCATCATCATAGATTTTTGTAGTACCTATATGTAGTTCTTGTCCTTGTCACCTGTTCGTAACTGTGGCTGACGAAGGGTAAAACCCGAAACGTCCCTTGTTTCATGTGTACCGTTAACTTGTAAAACTGATTTCATACCATATTATTTTTTAATTTATACATTTATAATTCTTTACCCATTTAATGTCATGTTAAACACCCTGAATTATCATGGAACTGTCAGTTAAGCCCACCAAATTATCATAGAGCTGTCAGTTAAACACACTGAATTATCATAGAACTGTCAGTTAAACACATTGAATTATCATAGAAATGTCGGGCGACAGTATTCTAGTTCTGTGCCTCTAGTCTAATCGTCACGTCAAATATGATGAATTAACATAGAATTGTCGGACATTAACACAACACTTCATCTCTGGTTGAATCGTCATGTAAATTATAATGAATATATATATATATATATATATATATATATATATATATATATATATATATATATATATATATATATATATATATATATATATATATATATATATATATATATATATATATATATATATATATATATATATATATATCACAGTCTGTCAACATTTTAATTGATATTAATTTCCTCTTATCTAATCGTCGGGTCGAATACAATGAATTAATATGGAAACTAATATATAATACATTTAAATTTCTCGTCTAAACGTCGGGTCGAATACGATGAAAATTAATATGGAAATTCATATAGAATACATAAAAAATTAATATGAACACTTGGTAAAGTCTCATCCCGTGGGATAATAAAATACACCCGATAACATCGTAGCCATGTGGCTAGATGCAATCGTAAAGTAAAAAATGAATAAAGCAAAACAAGATCGTACCAATCTGTCGCAGATATATAGTTGATGGTACACTCCAATTGTCGGAGAATGAGAACCCAATTGTCGCATAAAGAGTTTTACTTTTATAGTGATGATATAAGTAAGGAAGATGTGTAGAAAGCGCATCGACCTTTATACACTAGTTTTCACAGATGTGAGCTAGTGTTGAGGGAAAGAGTTAACAGAAGGGCACAGGTTGGTGTCAGTGATTCTCTCACCTTTAGACTGCCAACTCTTGTATTTTTCTGGCGACGACTAACTCTTTCTTACTCAAATCTTTTTAAAGATGAACTAGCAGTAACAGGTAATACAAGGAGGGTTGAGAATGTTTTTCTGAACAGAACTAAGTCAAACTCAGAATGATGGGGAGTTACAGAATGTACATAATTACTTTAATTACAGTAGAAATATAAAATCAATGTTGACATGTACTTTGAAAAAAAAGAAATACTAGGAAATTTAGAACTGTCAGTGTCTTTGGTTCAGATAAGAAGTAAGAGGCTATTTTCCTCACTGACGAAAGTTTATTCCTATGCCTATTTCTTGGATAAGTGAATTCTGACTTTGGTCTGGATTTTAAGTAGACTTATCTGCTTGGACTTCTCCTGGGCGTCCCAGTAGGTAGGAGTTACCAACTGGATAATGTGCTTCAGTTGAGCTACAGTCCAAGAGATGACTAGGCTTTTTGTTAACCTGGTTGTGAAGTTGCGTTATGCTGTTCAGGTGCTGACGAGGTGTTGACTGCTTAAAGCTGTAGACTGCTCATATGCTGTAGATTGCTCATATGCTGTAGACTGCTCATGGTTGCTGACTAGTGATATCACCGCTAGGTTTGAGACGTAAGCACTAGTTCTCTCTGTAGCATAGAGCAACTAGGCGGTTTACTCGCAACAATTTACAGCAATCAAAATCCAGAAACTGGCTAGGATTCTGCAACTGGGCGCTCAGGACTTTATCCGCAGCTTAAGAAATAGAACTTGAGTAGCATTACTCTCAATCACATATACTTGTAGGTATGAGGTGGTATGAGGCTTCTCTTCTATAAGCGTGCGTTGTCTTCCAACGGTTAATCAGCAAGTGATCTTAAAACTCAGCGTTTGTTTGCATGAAGTTAAAACATTTCCTGATTCCCCCGCCAAGAGTTAATTATTTCCCGTCTCTTGCTTAGACACGTACCAAGATTTATCGTGGCGTTCTCCAGTTGACCACTGAACACGGAAATTAGATACTCTGAGAACCACTGTTGTTTCGACTAAGCGAATAAATCGTATAGACGTCCTTAAAGAAATGCTTTTAAGTGCCTTTGTAGAAGAAGATAGAATTTGGGATCGTATGACAGGACTATTAGTGAAGACTTGAAAAAACAGCTAAAGAAACGATCACAGGTGCAAATATTTCCGTAGAGAAAACAGACAAAATGTGAAGGAAAAGAAAAGTAAGGAATTTAAACATAATCTAGACAAAACCTTCGAGCACTCTGTGACACAATCCCTGTGCCGATTTTGCAAGGGACTACACATTTCACCACAATACTATATTCTAACGAGATTTCACTTACCTGCTCAGAGATTGGACTCTAATCAGCAATTTAGACACGTGGCTTCACAGTGCTTTAACGTGTGAATTAGCAGCGGTCTCGATTAGGTCTGGCCCCTTCGGCTCCCTGTATGCAAGTCAATTTTTGCCTCGTTGGGCAAACTTTTAGCTCGTTATTTCCGCTTGGGCACGTGACCTGAAGCGTGCCTCATGTGACTTTGGCGTCCGATAGACGCTCAAATCAATAACGTTAAAAGTCACGTGAGGGGTTCCCTAGAGTGGGTTTAGACTGGATTTAGCTAAGTCCAAGTAGTCTGCCCTAATTCATAACCGGTTTCAGGCCCCTGAGGTTAGGTTTAGAATGATGTCGTTAATCTAAAAATAGTACTAATATTTATCAACGAGCGAAATTTGCTGCGTATTTTTACCGGCTTTTCGATCATGCATTGAAGATGAATAAAAGAAATGGTGTCTCGTAAATTAAATGAAGAGAAGATTGGGCCAGTCTGTAGCAAAGTGTGCAAAAACACGCTTAGTTAATGGACTGATAGAACGGACAACGGAAGAATAAAATTGTGAAAGCCTTGAACTGTATAGGGTAACTAAGCATTCTAAAAATAGTAGCGGTCGCGCATGCGCATTCGTTTATGTTATAGGAGAAAGGCAAGGATGGAAAATTCACAATGGCGTAGCTAAGTGTTGAAGGTTAAGGACACAATTTCTTGTGAACTGAGACCATTTAGCAGTGAATTATAAAAAAGGTGATAGCTTTTCACAGAAAGGATATGCAGGAATGGAAATCCGAAAGGAAAGTTGTAAGATGTATGTATATATTTAGATATTTTATGTTTTATTTGCCTTTCACAACCCAGATCTAACCTAGTGCTAGAATAAATAAATTAGTAGTAAATACATGCCATACTCAATTGTAGGTTTGTGTAGAGGAAAAGGAAGCTTCCAATAGGGGAAGATAAGGGAAATATAAGACAACGTGCTGGATAAACTTGGTTGAGTGTGTATTGGAACGATTGATGGGACAGTTACACAGATTACCCAAAATGACAGAGATTTTCAGTGCTGGGAAGAGACAAACCTTACCTGCTCCCTCGGACGCTCGCGCTTACAATATATAAGACGAGAACGCTCAGTTCAAAATCACACACAACTAAACCCCAGCCAGAAGACTGGTAGAATGCTGTCTATACTAAGTCAGTTACCACTGCATGCAGGGCATCATTCTTCACCAATTACAGTCTTCGTAAGAGCTTGGAATAGATCTTAGAGGGTGTGTAGGTTTACTATAGATAGGCTATTTATATGACTAATATCAATTTTATTTCAGATTTTGGTGTGTTGTGAATGTATCGGACATATTGTTTGTGTGGATATGATGCTGAAGATTGGAAAACCTGAAATATAACCACCACAGTCCTTGTCAGGGCTAAATGTAAACATTCTGGTTTTGTCTGGGTCTATAACCCACCAGCAAGACCAGTACTCACCCGTGTGTTACCGGGGCCCGAAAGGGGAGCAAAGAATAGTAACACTGTCCCCTGCCAAGCATGTCGTAGAAAGCGACTAAGGAGGGTTGGGCATGGGGCCGGTTACCCCATCCTGTAAAAAATTTAAACCACAAAAAAACTTCAACAAATATGGACAAGTCAAATAAAGAAAATAAAACACAGCCATCCAAGACAGGGGAAGGTCCTCTCGTGGGGAGGCGTATGATGCAACACAGAGAAAGCCGAAAGGAGTCTGTGTTGCTGACTAACCTTCTTTCTTCTAGGAGAACTTCCAGATTTGGCACCTGGAATGTTCGGACATTAAACGAACAAGGGAAAGTGGCGCAAGTAGCAGCAGAAATGAGGGAATACAAAATCGAGGTTCTGGGAATGTGTGAAACAAAGTGGAAGGGGGTAGACAGGAAGAAACTCATCACAGGTGAATTGGTGCTGTCCTCAGGACATGAAAACGAAAGTTCACACCACAGTGAAGGGGTAGCTCTTATGTTATCTAAAGAAGCACAGAAAGCACTCATTGAATGGGAAGCTGTTGGACCCAGAATAATAACAGCTACTTTCAAAACAGCTAAAAAGAAAATTCATGTAAATGTCATCCAATGTTATGCACCAACTAATGACAAAGAAGAGTCTGTGAAAGAAGCATTTTATACTAAACTACAGGAAATTATGGATAAAGTAAAAAGAAGAGACATCACAATTTTGATGGGTGACATGAATGCAAAGATAGGTACAGTCAACACCGGATTTGAAGAAGTCATGGGAAAACATGGGCTAGGAGTAATGAATGAAAATGGAGAACTATTCGCAAACTTCTGTGCTTCAAATCAACTGGCTATAGGAGGAAGCATGTTTCCACATAAGAGAATACACAAGGCAACATGGATATCACCAGACCATAGAACAGAAAATCAGATTGATCATATATGCATAAACAAGAAGTTTAGATCATCATTGCAGGATGTAAAGGTATATAGAGGAGCAGATGTGGCATCAGATCACCATCTTCTGATAGCCAAAGTAAAAATGAAACTCAAGAGATATGCAACAATGCAAAATTATAGACAACAGTATAATGTAGGACAGCTAAGAAATCAAGAAACAAGAGATAAATTTGCGGTCACAGTATCCAACAAATTCCAAGTGCTCCAACAGCTGGAAGAGGTAGAGAATACAGAAGACTATTGGCAGCAGGTCAAAACTGTATGGAAGGAGACAGAATGGGAAACTGCTCAGCAATATACAAGAGCAAATGAAGAGGTGGACAGAATATTTTGGGGACCTTCTCAATAGACCAGCTCCACAAAACCCGCCGGACATCCAGCCAGCAGAAGAAGAGCTACAAATTAACGGTGAAAGACCAACGAAGGAAGAAATAAAGAAAGCCATAAAGCTTCTAAGAGATGGAAAAGCGTCTGGACCTGATGGCATTCCAGCAGAGGCCATCAAAGCAAATATTGACACGGCTACAGAGATGTTATATAAATTACTTGGTAAAGTCTGGGAAAAGGAAGAGATACCAGTAAGGAAGGATATCTGGTTAAGTTGCCTAAGAAGGGAAATTTACAAGAGTGCACAAATTATAGAGGAATAATGTTACTATCAGTGCCAGGAAAAGTATTAAACAGGATTATCCTTGAGAGATTAAAAGAGTCCATAGACAAGAAACTGAGAGATGAACAAGCAGGTTTTCGACAAAACAGATCATGTACAGACCAGATAGCCACTTTGAGAATAATAGTTGAACAAAGTCTGGAATGGAATTCACCACTATACATCGGATTTGTGGACTACGAAAAGGCATTTGACAGTGTAGACAGAGAATCACTTTGGAAATTGTTGAGGCATTATGGAGTTCCCCTGAAGATCATCAATTTAATAAAGAAAACATATGAAGACATGACATGCAGAGTTCTTCACGAAGGACAGCTTACAGAACCGTTTGGGATAAGAACAGGAGTGCGACAGGGATGCCTCTTGTCTCCATTTCTTTTCTTGCTGGCAATAGATTGGGTTATGAGATCATCGACAACACACAACAGAAATGGAATCCAGTGGACTCTGACTAAGCAGTTGGATGATCTGGATTTTGCTGATGACTTGGCTCTTCTGTCCCATAGCCGTAATCAGATGCAGGACAAATTGAAAACACTCGATGAGAGGTCACAGCAATTGGGTCTGAAAATACACAGGGAAAAGACAAAAATAATGCGAATAAATGCAGGTAATGATAACAGGGTTGAACTTGAAGAAACACCAATACAAGATGTAGAATCATACACATATCTTGGCAGTAATATAGACAAAGTGGAGGGACAGACAGCGATATCAAAATAAGAATACAAAAGGCAAGAGGAGCTTTCATTGCATTGGGAAATATATGGAGATCAAGAGAAATAGGATCCAACACGAAAATAAGAATCTTCAACTCAAATGTGAAGTCAGTACTATTGTATGGCTCGGAGACATGGAGAACAACAAAGACAACAACCAAAAAGCTACAGACTTTCATAAATGGGTGCTTGCGTTGAATAGAGGGATTAAAATGGTATGACAAGGTTACCAACGTGGAACTGATGACAAGAACTAGACAAGTGCCAGTGGAACAAGAAATGAGAAGAAGACGATGGCGATGGATAGGACACACACTGAGGAAACCTGTTGATAGCATTACAAGGCAGTCCTTGTTCTGGAACCCCCTGGGCAAGAGAGGCAGAGGAAGACCAAGAAGTACATGGAGAAGAGAGTTGGAAACAGAGGTGAAAATGATGAAGAAAACATGGAAAGAACTTGAGATGATGGCACGTGACAGGAGGACTTGGCATGTGTTTGTTGAAGGCCTATGCTCCTTTGGGAGTGGAGGGTTATGATATGAAGACCAGTACTGACTTGGCATGTAGGTGAGGAAAGCAAAGGTTGCATCCCATCCATATATTCATATTGCTTTGATTATTCATGTATTATTGCAAAGGTCGCATCCTGTCCATATATTCATATTGCTTTGATTACACTAGTCAACAAATTTTCAAAAGTTATTTGTACCAGAAATTAAATATACAATTTCTTATTGATTTTTACATGCTGATTTCAAATATCATAATGAAATTCACCAATTGGCTCTGGTTTTTTTTTAAATGATGAATTTACATTACAGTAATACAAATAATGTATGCTTGTTTAATTCTCTGGGGTGAACAGCTAGTCTTTCTACTTTAGCATTATAAAAATTGTGGTTACATACTCAATTAAATGATATTTCAACATAAAATGATAGAAAAAAAATAAAACATTATTTAAAGTTCACATATCATGTTTTTTAAAAAGGCACATTTGAACCCATTCCGTCATTATTCAGTCGCTGTTCGAACTCTCTTTGCTTGCTTTTTGTAGTCAATCGATGAGGTGTCTCTTGTCACAGTCCAACAGTAATCAGCAAGCATTGAAGGGCTCCAATTGCCTTGATACCTTGTCTCCATAGCAGCAATGTCCTGGTGTAAAATCGTTCACCATGCTCATCACTGACCGCTCCACAGTTTGACGTAAAGAAATTCCAGATGAGAATCCAGAAAATGAATTTTCAAAGACATGTTGCAGCCAAGACTCTTATACTTCAGAAGGAGATTTTCTACAATTTCATTGTAATTATCAGATCTGTTGTTTCCAAGAAAAATGTCCACCATTGACTTAAATTCTAGCCATGCTGCTTTTTTCCTTGCCATGCAACACGCAAAGAAACTCGTCATCATGAAGAAGTTTTTCGAATTTGCGGACCAACAAATACTCCCTCTCTTATTTTAGCTTCACTCAGTCTTGGAAATTTTCTGATGAGGTATTTGAAAGCCTCATCTGTTTTCTCCATTGCCTTGACAAAGTTTTTCATGAGACCCAGCTTAATGTGCAAGGGTGGCAACAAAATCTTTGCTGTGGTGTCGACAAGTGCTGTGGTTCTCAACGTTCTTACTGCCAGGCTGCAATGACTGCCTGATTGGCCAATGTCTTTCTGATGTAATGGTCACTTCGTGCACGGCTATCCCACTCACAGAGAAAGCAACAGTACTTGGTGTATCCACCCTGTAGTCCAAGCAAAAGAGCGACCACTTTTAAGTCGCTGCAAAGTGACCAATTACCCTTACACCTCACGGTAGAAGGGGAACTCACTAAAGGGAACGTAAGTAAAGTGACCAATGATGATGATCTTAGTTTATACATTTTAAAAAGCTGCTTAATGTTTTCATAAGTTTTTTTCATATGAACTACGTGACCAACTGGAATTGACGGTAACACATTACCATTATTCAACAAAACAGCTTTAAGACTCGTCTTGGATGAATCAATGAAAAGCCTCCACTTTTCTGGTATGTAATTGATTTTGAGGGCTGCCATTAAACCAGAAATGTTGTGGCACGCAGAAAGGTCACCCTCTTTGAAAAAGAATGTAATAAGCGGCTTCTGGCGGTTCCTATACACAGAAATTGTAACATCTTCTGCCAGGAGATTCCACTGTGCAATCTGGAACCCAAAAGCTCCGCCTTGTTCTTCGGTAAATTCAGATCTCTTACAAGATCATTCAGTTCACCTTGGGTTATTAAGTGTGGTTTAGTGGATGTAGTTTGCTCAAAATCTGGGTCGCTTGAGGTTGATGGTTCATGACCACCAATGTCCTCTTCTTCATCAGTGGAAGCAGCTGAAAATGATTCTGGCACTTTGGGAACTGGTAGGTCATCGCCATGTGGTATCGGACGTATTGCAGAGGGGATGTTTGGATATTCCAGAGTCCATTTTTTCTTCTTTGATATGCCTTTCCCAATTGGAGGGACCATGCAAAAGTAACAGTTGTTGAGATGATCAGTGGGCTCTCTCCAAATCATTGGGACTGCTAAAGCCACAAACGCTTTCTTCTTCTTTTGCCAGTCAAACGCAGTTTAAATAGACCTTTGCTGCACATGTATTGCAGCATATGTGTGGCGCCCAGCTCTTATCTTGATCTCCTATTCTGCAGCCAAAATACAAACTGTACGCCTTCTTAATCACTTTAGTTATATTTCGTTTTTGTGATAGAAATCTCACCTCGCCACATATATAACAGAAATTATTAGCACTGTTCACACATGTCCTAGGCATTTCTAACTACGATACTTTTGATAAGGACAAATGCACTAACTAATGGCAAAATTTTATCAGAGATAAGATATTTATACACAAAGGTGATGTAATCATAGGTAGGATTGCATCATCAACTTCTAGTTACATTTTTATTGGTCATTAGAAAAAATTATGCATTCGCAAACAACAGTTGCGTCATATATATATATATATATAAATTGACCGTAATTAAATAAACTAGTAGCATATATCTTGAAAACTAGAGCCAATCAACATTTTTAAATGTCATTTTCATTTTCAGCACACCAAAATTAGTTAAGATCAGCTATTTTCATTTCTGGTACATTTTGGTTGTTGACTAGTGTTATTCATGTATTATTGTATTTGAGACACTGTTTTGCAGTAGACACCAGTCTGTCTCCCTATATCTAAATCATACACAGCCATGTATCATTTATCATATATGCAGACATCTTATGACACCCTCATCTCATCACACCATAGAATGTAATAGGTCTCCATGACATTGCCTAGCCACTCAATACTCCTCGTTCCAGGTTCTATAGTAAATTGTCAAAACCCTGAAGTCAATTGGACCTTCGATCCTGCTACCTAACCATAACAGGAGCCCAGAGGTTGAAGTGTTCCAGAGCTTTTCCCCCCCTGATTGCTGGGATTGGATTGAAGTGTGACTTACAGACAAACAGTATGATGTGTCAACCCATATCTGGACAAGTGCTGATTTAAAAGCTGAATTTGATAGAGACTATTCCGGTGGCTAATGTGAGACATTCCTCAGTCAAATGATGAGAAAAATTAGGGCATAGATTAAAAGAGACAGACTAATAATATATAAATAACAACAGTGAGAGGACATTTTTTGGTGTACAGTAAATTTAAAGATCCCATGGGGACTATTTTCTTTGTTTAAGTTTAAACTTCTAATTATATTATCGACTTGATGTAAATACATAACCATAATCACCATCGTCCAACACTCACCCTTCATTTCAGAATTAGATAGATGTACGTAATAAATTATGAAATTGTACTCAAGAGACTTGTTAAATTTTTAATTGTTTAAGTTGAGTTTGTTTTTCTGAATTATAATATCACATGAGTTACTACAGCTAAGATGGCAAAGTATATTTCTGAAGCCTTAAACTATTGTCTAGCTCAGAGTATTCGCAGCCGTAGCTCACTTGTGATACCAGTGCTCTTCTCTGACACTGGGACTTTATACATTCTGGAGAGAATTCTATTTCTTCTCTAAACACTATCATCATGTGAGAAAAACCTTACGCTACACAGTCGTCACAGCCACCCCCACCTCACAAGCAGAGTCAGATACCCATTTACAGCTGGGAAGACTGGAGCAATATGCCACCATGTTTTATCCCAGAACTCTGTAACACTGCTGCAAGAGGTAAGCGTTTTAACTGCTTAACTAATCAGACGTCCACCACAAAAGCCATAATTAACTTGCAATGCTCATTCATACACACTTTTGTTTATGTAGATATTTTAAGCTATAATTAATGATGACATCACTAACTTTCTGCTGCAGGGTGTGGCCACTGCAAGAATATGAAGCCAGGCTACACAGAGGCAGCTCAGATTCTCAAAGAGCAAGGGGTAAGTGTTTGTGTCCTGGCTCAAAGCTTATGTCTGGATGATAAGGATGGGAGCGTTAGAAATGGTGTCTGAACTTGTGTGAAGGAGACTAGTACATAGAATCTAGTGAGGTTGGTTGTCTTTTCACACAAACCTGGAGTCACTGTTTTTTTGTCTGTTGCCTTAATGGTGCACTCCGACAGACAATTTTCTATCCATCATTTGATATTCCATTCTGTTTATAGGTACTGTGTTCTGTCCAAAACCTTTATATTCCTGTCTATTTATAGAGACTTTTTTTTTTTTGGTCGGTCTCTTGATATTCCCTTCTGTTTTTAGGCTATTTCCTGTTCTTTTCTTGATATTCTCTTCTGTTTATAGAGACTGTTCTTGTAAATTTTTGTCTATATTTGATATTCCTCACTGTTTATAGTGTGGCCGTGAATGCCGGTTGTCTACTATACCCTACTTCTGCCTTGTGTTGATCGTATAGTGGGTTCGTATCACTACCCTAAACAGTAGGCATCTTTTTATTCTGATGGTGTTAAAAATACTTCTTTCTTCACTGACGACAAATAGTTCATACTTGACAAGTAAGGAATGATTTCAAATCGATGATTGACTTCACTCTGACATCAGTAACAGTCAAATGTTGAATTTTATTTACATGATCAAAATAATGTTGAAGAAATGAAATGCCCAACCTTCTTCAAGAGGCTGGCAGACTTTATACAGCAAAACTTCAGTAAGTAACGATGCAATGTCTTTCTTCTGTTACCCTCTCTCTGTCGCTACTTCTTTGTTCATACTGTCTCTAGTGGTTGTGGTGGTCATGGCTTGAGAACCACTATTGTCATTATTTTTCTTGTCATAATATTATGCGTGTACTCGCTGTTTCTTCTATTTGTTCTGACTTATTTCTTCTGATTTCTGACTTCTTGACATGGCGTGTCTTAGTGAGACTGGCCTAACCGCCAGGGATGTTGGTTTACCAAGTTATTTTTTTGTTCATCTAGCCTGTCACTTGTCTATTCTACTGCACTTCTAGTAATATACTCACAAAGATCAACGTACCTGGTTTGTTTCGAAAATACACACATTTCTTGTACTGGCAACACTGGCATTCTTGTCCTCAGAATAAATATAACACTGTCATAGTGGCGTACAAGCGATTGAGTGTTTGAATTATAGTTAAATTTTTCTGTCACCACAGACATCACCAAAATCACTTTGGCTTATCGCTCGATAAAAACCCTCAGTTCAGCTTGCCACTTCTTAATATAGTAACTTACTTACTTAGTCGTTCCCTTTCTACCGTGAGGTGTAGAGGTTTGGAAGAGAGAGCGCCAGACTATCCTATCGGCTGTCTTCCTCCTGGCCTGGTTCCATTCTAATCCTCGGTCCTTCAAAGATTGTCTAATGTTGTCCTCCCAGCGGACTCTTGGTCGTCCTGGGGGTCTGGATCCCTGGCTCTTTGTTTCCCATGCTTGTCGTGGTAGCCGATCTTCTCCCATTCTGCAGACATGGCCAAATATCGTCTTGTTGCGGACCATGTCTCTTCTTGTTACTTCAACCACCTTCCTCAGATACCTCATTTCTGAGGTTTGGATCTGGCTTTTGTGGGTTGTAGTCATTGTCCATGACTCGCATCCATATGTCAAGACTGGGACATAGGTGGAGCGGTATACAGCTATCTTTGTTTTCTTACCAACCTCTCTCTTGTTGCTGAGGAATCCTCGATTTATGGCCTGAAAAAGTCTCCCAGCTGCTGCTTTTCGAGTGGCCAACTCTTCTTTGATGCCTCCCTTTCGGTTTATAATAGCTCTGAGGTATTTAAAGTGGTCGACCTGCTCCAGGACCTGTTCTCCCAGCTTAATCTGATGTCTTTTTTCTTCTCGTGATATCAGCATGGATTTTGTTTTAGAGCTGCTTATGACCATCCCTCTCTTCTCCAGCTCTTCCTTCCAGACTTGCAGGTTGGATTGGAGATGTGCCTCTGATTTAGCAATCAGGGCAACATCATCAGCAAATGCCAGCTCTGAAATACAGACCTGTCTTATCTTCCAGTACCCCACTGAATACTTTCTTGTTCTCTCCTTACATGCCTTGATGACATCGTCCATGAGGAGTATGAAAAGACTTTAACCTTTAGCACGCTGGAGTCGCGAATTTGCGACCATGGAACTCTATGTTTTGACCGCTGCAGTCGCAAATTTGCAACTTTGTTTATCGTCGGTTTCCTGCCTTATAATATGTGTACACGTGATATCACCACCGGATGTTTAGATTTAATCTTCTGTGCAAGAGAGTTCACTTCCGATTTCGATTTTTATCTAATGACGGTTGTGTTCGCGTTAATTTTTTGTGAATTTTTTTAAATCGACATCAATTGGCATCGAACAAACTTCTGTTTTCACTGAAATTGTCATGGATTCTGACTTCCGATGATAAGGAATTTGTTGGCATTACTAGCGCTGATATCGGTTCTCAGAATATGGGTGATTGCGGAGATGAGGAAAAATGGAGTTTGTCTAGCATTTTTGACAATAATTTTGATGAAGTCAGATTAGTGAACAGAAAGGGCAAGATGCGGATGCCTCATCCCATTTTTTCATCTTTCTAATGGGTTGATTTGCCGTTGCCCTAAAGACGCCACTAGGCGTGATGGGAAACAATGGCAAAGAAAACCTATCTGCTGTTGCCCTAAGACGCCACTAGGCGTAATGGCCACTGACTGCTTTGACGGTCGGTGGCTAAGGACGGAAGAAGAAGAAGAAGATTCCTCTCTTCCTATCACATCTAACATATACACCAACAAAACTTAAATCATCAGATTCGTCATTCATTTATTTATATATATTCCAAAAATTATAGCAATTGAACAAGAAACAGAAAAACTATTGACGTTACAAGTCACCCACTATAAAAACGGGGGCGTTGTGAAATAGGACCCAGCTGCAGGGCACATTTCCAAAATATTTACCCAGCGTGCTAAAGGTTAATATAATAACTACTATCTTTAATCACTTGGGAGAGAACCCAAAACTAGCACTGAATGCTATCGCATTTCTGATCTGACTGCCTTACTTTTGAACAACAATTTACCACTACAACTATTTTCGAACCTTCTAGAACAAACTGTCTCACAAACAACTCACCAGAACCCTTGAGTTTGTAGTCACTTAGTCTATTTCACTTTTGCTCACTTGCCAAACAAAAACAATTCCAAACAACGTAACTTTCAATCAAGGGATGTAAAACACTACTCCTACCCTTTCTCCAATGTATTATGGATTATTGCCCTTAGATTACAAAAGTGATTTCAATCATAAAAGTCGATCTCCTAGAAATATAATTCTACCTGAATTTCTCTTACCCACTAACTGTTACAATAGAAACTATTTTCTGTACACCTTTTAATATTCCCTTCCATTTATAAGACTATCTTTCTGTTAATTTCTTGATGTTTCCTTCTGCTTATTGAGACTTTTTTGTTTGTTTCTCGATATCCCTTACCTTTTCTAAATACTTTTTTTTATGCATGTGGCACTGGCAGCTCATTGATGCCAATGACAGCTCATTGATACCTGTGGCATTGATGCCCGTGACAGCTCTTTGATGCCTGTAACAGCTCATTGATGCCTGTAACAGCTCATTGATGCCTGTGACATTGATGCCTATGACAGCTCATTGATGCCTGTGACAGCTCATTGATGCCTGGAGCAGCTAATTGATGCCTGTAACAGCTCATTGATGCCTCTGTCAGCTCATTGATGACTGTAACAGCTCATTGATGCCTAAGATAGCTCATTGATGCTTATGAGAGCTCATTGATGCCTGTGATAGCTCATTGATGCCTGTGACAGCTCATTGATGCCTGTGACATAGATGCATGTGACAGCTCATTGATGCCTGCAACAAGTCATTGATGCATGTGACAGCTCATTCATGCCTATGACAGCTCATTGATGCCTGTGGCAGCTCAGTGAAACATATGAGAGCTCATTGATGCCTGTGACAGCTCATTGATGCCCATGACAACTCATTGATGCCTGTGACAGCTCATTGATGCTGGTGATATTGATGCCTGTGATAGCTCATTCATGCCTATGACAGCTCAGTGATGCCTGTGGCAGCTCTTTGATGCCTATGAGAGCTCATTGATGCCTATGACAGCTCAGTGATGCCTGTGGCAGCTCTTTGATGCCTATGAGAGCTCATTGATGCCTGTGACAGCTCATTGATGCCCATGACTGCTCATTGATGCCTATGACAGCTCATTGATGCCTGTGACAGCTCATTGATGCCTGTGGCAGCTCATTGATACCGGTGACATTGATGCCTGTGATAGCTCATTAATGCCTGTGACATTGATGTCTGTGACAGCCCATTGATGCCTGTGACAGCTCATTGATGCCTGTGACATTGATGCCTGTGACAGCTCCATTGATGCCTGTGATATTGATGCCTGTGACAGCTCATTGATGCCTGTGACAGATTATTGATGCGTGTGACAGCTCATTAATGCATGTGACATTGATGCCTATGACATTGATGCATGTGACATGAACATCCCACTGACGACTAACAATCACAGAGAACTCATTGATGCCTGTGACATGAACATCCCACTGATGACTGTAACAATGACTGAGAGGTCATTGATGCCCATAAGATTACTTGGCAGCTTATTGATGACTGACTTAGATAGACAGCTCAGATTGATACCTGTGATGCTGAGATCCAACTGATGCCTGTAACAGTAACAATGACTAACAGCTTATTGGTGCCCTTGACTGATTGACAACTCATTGTTGCCTGTGATGTTGATTGGCAGATCATTGTTGTCTGTTATGATTTGTATGACAGCTGATTGATGTTTGTGATCTTTGTTGTATGACAGCTCAGCGATATCTGTGATGACAGTGTCCTTTGTTTGATTAAAACTGAGTGATGTATGACAGCTTAGCGATATCTGTGACTTTGTTTTATGACAGCTCAGAGATATCTGTGATGACTGTGTCCTTTGTTTGATTAAAACTGAGTGATGTCTATGATTTTGGTTGTATGACAGCTCAGTGATGTCTATGATTTTGGTTGTGTGACAGCTCAGTGATGTCTATGACTTTGGTTGTATGACAGCTCAGTGATGTCTATGACTTTAGTTGCATGACAGCTCAGTGATGTCTATGATTTTTGTTGTGTGACAGCTCAGTGATGTCTATGACTTTAGTTGCATAATAGCTCAGTGATGTCTATGACTTTGGTTGCATGACAGCTCAGTGATGTCTATGATTTTGGTTGTGTGACAGCTCAGTGATGTCTATGACTTTGGTTGTATGACAGCTCAGTGATGTCTATGACTTTAGTTGCATGACAGCTCAGTGATGTCTATGATTTTTGTTGTGTGACAGCTCAGTGATGTCTATGACTTTAGTTGCATAATAGCTCAGTGATGTCTATGACTTTGGTTGCATGACAGCTCAGTGATGTCTATGATTTTGGTTGTGTGACAGCTCAGTGATGTCTATGACTTTGGTTGTATGACAGCTCAGTGATGTCTATGACTTTGGTTTTATTACAGCTCATTTATGTTTATGACTTTTGTTATGTGGCAGGTGACTGCAGTACTGGCAGCGGTGGATGCAACCAAGGAAAGAAAGTTAGCCCAAGGCGTGAAAGGGTTTCCTACAGGCAAGTATTTGAACACTGTTGGGCTCTTGTGTTGATTGATAACTTTTGAAGTTTTGATAACTTGTCCCATTTATCTCTTGGAAGTCTCTGATCAGATAAATGTCATTATTGTACCCTGGGCAAACCCATAGGTCTCTGGGGAGGTCAAGAAAGAATAGGATTACTGCTATATCAGGCATGTTGTAAGAGATAATATGTATATCACATTGTGCACCTGTGGAGCATAGCTTCCAGCTACATATCTCCAAGCCTTCCTGTTTAGAAAAATCTATTCCAGTACGCTTCATGCCTTGCTTATCACTTTAATTTCTCCTGACATTGTCTTGACTGGAGCAGCTTAACTTCTGACCTTCACTGTCACAGGCCTCATATATAAACTTTTTGTCTCTGATCAAACATGAATCCACCATTACAGTTGGTCCCCTTGCAAGAAGCCTACAACGAAGCATATATATATATGTTCTTGCAGCATTAGTTTCTGTAGCTAATTGTTTTACATGATGATGTTGCCAGCTGTTTGCACAGCCTTATATTAGTCACCTATTTTGATGTAATAGGAAGCTTGTGTGTCAGAAATCCGGTTTAAAAAATTTGCATAAGGTAAATTTAACTGACATATTTTAAATCAAAGGGTGAAAATTCATGATTTTTATGATTTATTACCAAAAGTCGACTATCCATCAACAGTAGTGTTTTACGCCCCTTGAGAAAAAAATAGTGTTTTTAGTTTGGAGTTTTTCTAGTTTGGAGTTTGGTTTTTAAGTGAGTTTGACTAAGCGACTGCAAATTCATGGGTTTAGGTGAGCTATTTTGTTCTAGAATGTTCGGGAAATAGTTATCGTTGGAAATTGCTTTACAAAATATAGTCAGTCAGAATTTAAACGCGCTAGCGTTATGAAGCAAGTTTGCTTGTGTTAAAGTTTTGAAGTGGCAAGCGCAAATGAGGGTTAGCATCGGACAATAAGCCCAAGTCCTTTGGGTAGCTTCTGTGATGACAGAACAGTATAAAACTATTGTCTAGCTTCCCATTCGATTAGTACGCCACTAGTATAGATGACAGATCATTATGTTATTCTTCTTCTTCTTTTGTGTTCGTCCTAAAAAGAATGTTTGTAATGTTGTGTCGCAGTTTACAGCAAAGCTGCGATATCTGCACCTTTCGTTCTGACACATCCTTTTTCGGCATGGCATTTTGGGGACCGTGGGTAGCCTTCCCTCTTCGATCTCTACTCTCTCAGCCAGACTGCAGTGATGCAGCCTGTTTCCAGGACCACCACTTGGAGGTGGAGTAGGGTCTTGGTCAGCTCTGGTTCGCTGACCCTGACGCGAGCAGTCAAGCTATGGGTCGCTTACTGCATTCCTCACTTTTGATGCTTCTTCAGTATGTTATTCAGTGGACAAGATTGCCAGTGTTGCCAGTACTAGAATAAGAGTGTTTATTTTCGTCCACTAGGTACGTTGAGTCTTGCCAAAATATGATAAGCTGTTTAGTAAAAGAGAAGAACAATAGGCAGCAGCTAGCCATGAGAAGTGTGAAATAATAGACCTTGGTAGAAATAGTCATCCCTGATGGTAGGCTAGTCTTTCTAAAAGATACACCAAGTAGTTTCACTAAGACACATAATTTCAAGAAGATCGAAAAATCAGCCAAGATAATTTAAAACAGTAATAGGAACAGCAAGTACCTGAGATATATGATATGACAAGAAATTAATGACTACGGTGGTTCTCAAGCCAGGACCACCTTGGCTACAAGAGACAATATTAATATCTAGAAGCAGTGACAGTGAACAGAGAATATATGGAGAGTGAGTAAGGACGTTGTTTAGTATTGCCCATGAAAATTTTTGCTGTATGAAGTTTACCAGCCTCAGGAGGAAGGTTGGGCTCGTCATTATTTCAACCTTTGATCTTCGTGTAAATAAACTTCACATTTAACGTTCACTGCTGTCAGAGTGAAGTATGTTTCATCTAACTATAGAATCATCAGCCAACTGCCAATATGTACTGTCGAATTTTGTCTGTGTGAAAGAAGTAACGCAACATCATCAAACTAAGCTGTCTATTGTTGGGGTAGTGATACGAACCACTATACATCATCATCATCATCATCATCATCATCATCATCATCAGCATGCACGGCCAAAACGTGCATGTGGGAGTAGTAGTCCTATTCTGTATTTGACTCATCAGAGATCCCTGGCAACTACACAGGTCTCATTCATAAAGGCTTGCTGAAGGTCGCTTTATTTCCCTTTTGTTCCCTGTGGAGCATGGAGCCAACACTGTAGCTGGTCCTCTTGCCTCAAGCCTACACCAACACTGTAGCTGGTCCCCTTGCCTCAAGCCTACACCAACACTGTAGCTGGTCCCCTTGCCTCAAGCCTACACCAACACTGTAGCTGGTCCCCCTTGCCTCAAACCTACACCAACACTGTAGCTGGTCCCCCTTGCCTTAAACCTACACCAACACTGTAGCTGGTCCCCTTGCCTTAAGCCTACACCAACACTGTAGCTGGTCCCCTTGCCTCAACCCTACACCAACACTGTAGCTGGTCTAACTTGCCTCAAGCCTACACCAACACTGTAGCTGGTCCCCTTGCCTCAAGCCTACACCAACACTGTAGCTGGTCCCCCTTGCCTTAAGCCTACACCAACACTGTAGCTGGTCCTCCTTGCCTCAAGCCTACACCAACACTGTAGCTGGTCCCCTTGCCTCAAGCCTACACCAACACTGTAGCTGGTCCCCCTTGCCTCAAGCCTACACCAACACTGTAGCTGGTCCCCCTTGCCTCAAGCCTACACCAACACTGTAGCTGGTCCCCCTTGCCTTAAGCTTACACCAACACTGTAGCTGGTCCCCTTGCCTCAAGCCTACACCAACACTGTAGCTGGTCCCCTTGCCTCAAGCCTACACCAACACTGTAGCTGGTCCCCTTGCCTCAAGCCTACACCAACACTGTAGCTGGTCCCCCTTGCCTTAAGCCTACACCAACACTGTAGCTGGTCCCCTTGCCTCAAGCCTACACCAACACTGTAGCTGGCTCCCTTGACTCAAACCTAGATGAGGTTGCCAGCCCCATACACAACCTCACATTAGTCACCTTGTATGACATGATGAGGTTGCCATCCCCATACATAACCTTACATTAGTCACCTTGTATGACATGAGGTTGCCAGCCCCATACACAACCTCACATTAGTCACCTTGTATGACATGATCAGGTTGCCAGCCCCATACACAACCTCATTAGTCACCTTGCATGACATGATGAGGTTGCCAGCCCCATACACAACCTCATATTAGTCACCTTGTATGACATGATGAGGTTGCCAGCCCCATACACAACCTCACATTAGTCACCTTGTATGACATGATGAGGTTGCCATCCCCATACATAACCTCACATTAGTCACCTTGTATGACATGAGGTTGCCAGCCCCATACACAACCTCACATTAGTCACCTTGTATGACATGATCAGGCTGCCAGCCCCATACACCTCACATTAGTCACCTTGTATGATATGAGGTTGCCAGCCCCATACACAACCTCACATTAGTCACCTTGTATGACATGATGAGGTTGCCAGCCCAATACACAACCTCACATTAGTCACCTTGTATGACATGATGAGGTTTCCAGCCCCATACACAACCTCACATTAGTCACCTTGTATGACATGATGAGGTTTCCAGCCCCATACACAACCTCACATTAGTCACCTTGTATGACATGATGAGGTTTCCAGCCCCATACACAACCCCATATTAGTCACCTTGTATGACATGATGAGGTTGCCAGCCCCATACACAACCTCACATTAGTCACCTTGTATGACATGATGAGGTTGCCAGCCCCAGACACAACCTCACATTAGTCACCTTGTATGACATGATCAGGTTGCCAGCCCCATACACAACCTCATATTAGTCACCTTGTATGACATGATGAGGTTGCCAGCCCCATACACAACCTCACATTAGTCACCTTGTATGACATGATGAGGTTGCCAGCCCCATAAACAACCTCACATTAGTCACCTTGTATGACATGATGAGGTTGCCAGCCACAACCTCACATTAGTCACCTTGTTTGACATGATTAGGTTGCCAGCCACAACCTCACATTAGTCACCTTGTATGACATGATCAGGTTGCCAGCCCCATACACAACCTCATATCTAGCGATATGCCTGAGGGAATAGTAGTCCTCTTCTTTCTTTGCCTGACTAGGGACTACTGGGTCTTGCTTGGGTCTTGCTTGAATTAGATTTAGTTATTTTTTGCTCTTGTTGGTCAGTGCTCATACACAGGCATGTCAGGGTTAGGGCTAATGACATGGCAGTAGGTCACAAGTGATTCATGTTCACCGTATGTCAGTGTTAGGACTAATGACATAGCAGTAGGTCACAAGTGATTCATGTTCACCGTATGTCAGTGTTAGGACTAATGACATGGCAGTAGGTCACAAGTGATTCATGTTTACCGTATGTCAGTATTAGGACTAATGACATGACAGTAAGTCACAAGTGATTCATGTTCACCTTATGTCAGGGTTAGGGCTAATGACATGGCAGTAGGTCACAAGGGATTCATGTTCACCTTATGTCAGTGTTAGGGCCAATGACATGACAGTAGGTCACAGGTGATTCATGTTCACCTTATGTCAGGGGTAGGACTAATGACATGACAGTAAGTCACAAGTGATTCATGTTCACCTTATGTCAGGGTTAGGGCTAATGACATGGCAGTAGGTCACAAGTGATTCATGTTCACCGTATGTCAGTGTTAGGACTAATGACATGACAGTAAGTCACAAGTGATTCATGTTCACCTTATGTCAGTGTTGGGAAGTCAGGTATTGGTAGTACCTCTGGTGAAGGAGCTGTCATGCCCTTTTCAGGGTCCAAACCTGGCATCCAGCTCTCACCTGTGGCTCCTCGTAGCTGTCAGCATGCGACAGCGGCCACCCCTGGACAACGGCTTTGACAGGCCGGCTAAACTAGGTGAGGGTAGCCGAATGGTTATAAACCTTCGGTGAGTTAGGGTCTGCCTACCCATGCATGCGAAGACTTGATTCGATAGACTGCGCGGAAGAAACCACCTGTTGGTTCAACGGGCATGACGGCGATTACCAGCAACGTGCTGTGGAGCGTAAGGAGCATGGTGAGGCACGTAGAAAGCCCTGGTCATCCACTGCACCTGACTTCATCTCCAGTCGTCTTGACTTGTCTTGCCACTGGATTGAGATGGACCCAGGCGAGAGAGTGAGGTCGACGAATTGCGCAACTCTTCCTCACTTTAATCCAAATCACCGCGCAAGTCACTCTTTCATCCATTCATCCATTCATCCATCCACTCACAACAAGTCCTGTGGCGATGGGCGAGCGGCGAAGCGGCAGGCGTGGGTACGCTGGCAGTCGTAGTCGCAGACCTACACACAGGCGGCTCAGGCCATATGGTCGTCTTCCACTGATCGGAGCAGCAGTGGGATTCGGTAGCCCCCTGAATGTCTGAGCAGCCCTCTTTAGGAAAGCACTGCTCACCTCCATGGCATGAGGAAGGGGCTAGAAAAGGTGCCCTAAACATTGCCTGCTTCACCATTACCTAACCAGCTTACCACGGTTGGTGGGTACCCTACTTCGGCGGTCGACATATAAGAAAAAGAAAGGACAGATTTTTCCCCCTCATTCTAGGCGCATGGAATGTGCGCACTTTACTTGACAAAGACTTTAACGCAAACAGACCTGAGAGACGAACTGCCCTGATTGGGAGAGAACTGGCCAGGTACAACATTGACATAGCAGCACTGAGTGAAACTCGACTTGCAGGCGAGGGCCAACTTTGCGAAAAGGGTGCAGGTTATACATTCTTTTGGAGCGGAAGAGGAACTGAAGAAAGATGAGAAGCACGGCTGCCCAAAGAAATTTATCACAATAGTGCAGCAACTGCATGATGGAATGCAGGCTAGAGTTCAGGAAAACGGTGAGCTATCAGAGCCTTTCCCCGTCTCAAATGGAGTTAAACAAGGGTGCGTACTTGCACTGACTCTGTTCAGTATCATGTTTTCTGCTATGCTGACTGATGCTTTTAGAGATGGGGACACAGGAATCGACATTAGTTATCGTATTGATGGAAAATTGTTTAACCTTAGGAGGCTTCAAGCAAAAACCAAGGTCAAATCACACACCATCAGAGATCTTCTGTTTGCTGATGATTGTGCCCTCAATGCTGGCTCAGAGGCTGATCTGCAGCATAGTGTGGATAGATTCTCCGAAGCCTGCGCCAACTTTGGGCTTACCATCAACACGAAGAAAACAGAAATCATGTACCAACCAGCTCCTGGCACAGTTTATACTGAGCCAGTCATCAAGGTTAATGGTGATCCCTAGTATTGATACTATTCTGATGCAGTCACAAATTCGCTGGGCAGGTCATGTAGTCCGCATGCCAGACCATCGACTGCCAAAGATACTCTTTTATGGTGAGATGCAGAAGGGTAAACGCTCCCATGGTGGCCAAAAGAAGCGCTTCAAAGACACGTTAAAGACGTCATTGAAAACCTTTGACATAAACCCAGACACTTGGGAAGCTGCTGCGCAAGACCGAACTGCTTGGCGCACATCTCTTCGTAAAGGTGCAGCGGCATGCGAATCATCCAGAAGAGCAGCAGTGGAACAGCGGAGGCAAGCTAGAAAAGACCGTGTAATAAAACCTTCACATGAAGCAAACATTCCCTGCCCACACTGTCCAAGATCTTTCCAGGCCCGCATCGGGCTCTTCAGTCACCTTCGTACCCATAGACTAACCTAACATATTCTTAAATAATTGGATGAACAGAGTGGTCTTCATCACCCGTGATGGACGAACAACCAACCATGTCAGGGTTAGGGCTAATGACATGGCAGTAGGTCACAAGTGATTCATGTTCACCGTATGTCAGTGTTAGGACTAATGACATGACAGTAAGTCACAAGTGATTCATGTTCACCTTATGTCAGGGTTAGGGCTAATGACATGGCAGTAGGTCACAAGTGATTCATGTTCACCTTATGTCAGTGTTAGGGCTAATGATGTGACAGTTGGTCACAAGGGATTCATGTTCACCTTATGTCAGGGTTAGGACTAATGATATGACAATAAGTCACAAGTGATTCATGTTCATCTTATGTCAGGGTTAGGACTAATGACATGACATTAAGTCACAAGTGATTCATGTTCACCTTATGTCAGGGTTAGGACTAATGACATGGCAGTAGGTCACAAGTGATTCATGTTCACCGTATGTCAGTGTTAGGGCTAGTGACATGACAGTAGGTCACAAGTTATTCATGTTCACCTTCAAGTACTGTTTAGATAAAGTGAAGATGTTGCCACTGTATAAATCACTGTTGAGTTAAAGTGAAGATGTTTCCACTGTATAAAGCACTGTTGAGATAAAGTGAAGATGTTTCCACTGTATAAATAAAGCACTGTTGAGATAAAGTGAAGATGTTTCCACTGTATAAAGCACTATTGAGATAAAGTGAAGATGTTTCCACTGTATAAAGCACTGTTGAGATAAAGTGAAGATGTTTCCACTGTATAAAGCAATATTGAGATAGATAAGGTGAAAACTCAAACTGTACAAAACATTGTTGAGACAGAAAAGGTGAAAACTCAAACAGTTCAAGGCATTGTTGAGATAGATAATGTGCAGACATTGAGTTACCATGAGCATTATGAGTTGCATTATTGTAAATTATATGATTTCATATCTTTTGTCTTTCTTTCTGCATGTCTCTGCACTACCTGCACCAACTTGCCAACCTGGCAGTGAAATATTACAAGTAAGTCACGTGTCACATTTTTGGTTGTTGTTTGGTGTGTTTGGACAGCAAACCATAAGTCGGAAGAGTTCAGGACCACCACTAGTGTAAGACAAGGTGATATCCTATCACCTTACCTCTTCATACTTCTTATGGACGATGTCATCAAGGCATGTAAGGAGAGAACAAGAAAGTATTCAGTGGGGTACTGGAAGATGAGACAGGTATGTATTTCGGAGCTGGCATTTGCTGATGATGTTGCCCTGATTGCTAAATCAGAGGCACATCTCCAATCCAACCTGCAAGTCTGGAAGGAAGAGCTGGAGAAGAGAGGGATGGTCATAAGCAGCTCTAAAACAAAATCCATGGTGATATCACGAGAAGAAAGAAAACATCAGATTAAGCTGGGAGAACAGGTCCTGGAGCAGGTCGACCACTTTAAATATCTCGGAGCTATTATAGACCGAAAGGGAGGCATCAAAGAAGAGTTGGCCACTCGAAAAGCAGCAGCTGGGAGACTTTTTCAGGCCATAAATCGAGGATTCCTCAGCAAGAGAGAGGTTGGTAAGAAAACGAAGATGGCTGTATACCGCTCCACCTATGTCCCAGTCTTGACATACGGATGCGAGTCATGGGCAATGACTACAACCCATAAAAGCCAGATCCAAACCTCAGAAATGAGGTATCTGAGGAAGGTGGTTGAAGTAACAAGAAGAGACATGGTATGCAACCAGACGATACGTCAAGGCCTTAAATCCTACCCCCTGCAGACCCAAGTAGAACAGTCCCAATTAAGATGGTTTGGCCATGTCTGCAGAATGGGAGAAGATCGGATACCACGACAAGCATGGGAAACAAAGAGCCAAGGATCCAGACCCAGAGGACGACCCAGAGTCTGCTGGGAGGACAACATTAGACAATCTTTGAAGGATTGAGGACTAGAATGGAACCAGGCCAGGAGGAAGACAGCCGATAGGATAGTCTGGCGCTCTCTTTTCCAAACCTCTACACCTCACGGTAGAAGGGGAACGACTAAGTAAGTAAGTAAGTTTGGTGTGTTTTTGTGACATTGTTTTTCTTATTAAATAATTGGCTGTAGCAGCAAACAAATGTGTAAAAGGGGTAGAAATTTGAGTGGCTGGCACTGAGTTAATTCATTGGTGTGGAAATCTTTGAATTAACTGGCACAAGATGAACTTTTTTGGTTGAGGGCTGATTGAGTTGACTGCATGGAATGTAGCAAGAAACAGTCATGGTCAAATGTCTCAAGTCTGCCATTTTTTTGTTTATTTTTGGTAGATATATATAGTTGTGACCCTGTAATCATCATCATCACCCTCCCCGAGGAGCTTAAGCCTTCAATAAACATATACCAAGTCATCCTGTCCCATGTCATTAGTTCAGGTCTTTCCATAAGTCATCTTGTCCCATGTCATCAGTTCTAAGTCTTTCCATAAGTCATTTTGTCCTATGTCATCAGTTCTAAGTCTTTCCATAAGTTATCCTGTCCAATGTCATCAGTTCTAAGTCTTTCCATAAGTCATCCTGTCCAATGTCATCAGTTCAGGTCTTTCCATAAGTCATCCTGTCCTATGTCATCAGTTCTAAGTCTTTCCATAAGTCATCCTGTCCAATGTCAGCAGTTCAAGGTCTTTCCATGTCTTCCTCATTCCTGTCATGTCTGTCTCAAATTCTCTTCTCCGTGTGTTCTTTGTGTTCCCTCTTCCTCTCTTACCCTGGGGATTCCAGAACAAGGACTGCCTTGTACAATGTGTGTTCTGTCCATCACAAGCATCTTCTCATCTCTTGTTCCACTAGCCCTTGAGTGATTCAGGTCAGACGTTCAACATCTGTTTACCCTATAATGTTCATTGTTTAAATGATGTTCTCATGAGCAATATATTTGTTCTTGCTGTTCTCAGTTGATTTATAATATTCACCATAAAACTGTGAAGTACTTACAGTAACAGTGTTTGATCTATAATATTCACCATAAAACTGTGAAGTACTTACAGTAACAGTGTTTGATCTATAATATTCACCATAAAACTGTGAAGTACTTACAGTAACAGTGTTTGACCTAGGATATTTATTATAAAAATATGAAATACAGTAACAGAGCTTGTTTGTCTGGTTTTTTTTTTAAATCTTCAGGGATGGAGAATTTGCTTTTGAAGTCCATGAACGAGAGAAGGACAAGATTGTGGAGTTTATGAAAGAGTGAGTTCTTTGTCTGTCTGATCTGACTTGTTATTGTTGTTTTTTTTTTTTAAAAGACTAGTTAGGTTATTTGAAGAAACACCCACCCCTAAAAGATGGAAGGATAGACATTGATATAAAAAAAAGGATACTACAAAAGGCAAGAGGTGCTTTCATTGCAAGGGGGTTGTATATGACAACCAAAAGAAATAAAGTTCAACACAAAGATAAGAATCTTCAACTGAAAGTCAGACTTATTCTACAGTTCTAAAATATGAAGAACAACTACCATGAAGCTACAGACTTTCATAAACGGGTGCTTGCATAGAACAGAAGGGATTGAAATCATATGACAAGTACAGCAGTCAGGAACTTGCATAGAACAGAAGGATTGAAATCATATGACAAGTACAGCAGTCAGGAACTGATGACAAAAATGAGACAAGTGCCAGTGGAACAAGAGATAGCAGAAGACACTGGCGATGGGGGGGAGGGGGGGGAGGAGGGGGGGGGGGGGGGGGGGGGGGGGGGGGGGGGGGGGGGGGGGGGGGGGGGGGGGGGGGGGGGGGGGGGGGGTGCATGTTGAGGAAACCTTTGATAACATTACCACACAGTTCTTGTTCTGGAATCCCCAGGGTAGGGGAGAAAGAGGGAGACAAAAAAAGAACATTGAGAAAAGAACTGGAGACAGAAATGAAAATGAAACAACCTTGAGCTGATGACACATCACGAAGACTGGGCATGTGTTTTGTTGAAGGCCTGTACTTCTTGGTTGGCTGAAAGGTATTGCTTGATTAATTATGCTTTTTTGGGGAGGTTTAGGGTATTCACTGGTGTGAGTGAGGGGGGGGGGGAGAATGAATGGGTGGTTTGTGTAGGTATGTTGGTGTATGAGTGTTCGGGAGTGATGATGCCATTGTGTACACTGATGGGTCTGTACTTGGTGGTCAGGAATCAGGATGGGGCTTCTAGGCTAGAGTAAAAGACTGGGTCGTTGCTGATGAAAATGGAGCTTACATAACAACAACCTCCAGCATGAGAATGGACATAGAGGCAGCTACTGCAGCCCTGAAGATGGCTGTCTGAAACTCCATCAACCAGAGCAGTTATTGTTTCAGACTCTCAGTCCATGTTTCAGAACGTTCAAAGTGTATGGCTTAGGCATGAATGAAAAATACACATAGAAGCCTCAAATTTTCAAGAACTGGTGTGGATCTACTGTCCTGGTCATACAGGGGTACGCGGCAGTGAGAGGGCTGACAGACTAGCTTCAAGAGCACCAATAGTGGGGACATTGGATAAGGATAAGGGAGAAATACTAGAAAGACATTTACTGATTGCCTGCTAGAGAAAGACACTGCATCAGTGAATCAACAAGGCTAAGATTGCTGGAATTTGGCATCAAACATAAGACCAGCAGGGATGGACATTTGAGAGGATGTACCTGTTGTGTATACAACCAGTGCATTACAGGAATAGTTAGCATTCATACCCTTCGACATTTGCTGAGGGAGACTGACCACCTATAGATGTGCCCGGAGTGCAATGAGGTCAATTCTGATCAACAGTAACAGCATTAATAACAATGTGTAAGCAACTTTTGTATATGTATTTTGTGGATGTTGTCACGTAGCGTTTGAAAGATAAGAATTTATTAGAAGAAATAATAGATCTGATTGTGGAAGATCTGGCTCAAGGAATTCCTGCTGGGTTTTCCACCACTGAAGGGAGACAAAGAGGGTAAATTCTCCTAACTAGACAGGTCTGGAAAAGGTTGTAAGGAGATATTTGGTCTCTCGCTACCATAGTCCCCTTCTCAGATATCTATTATTATTATTATCCTCAATTACTGGGTTTATATTAGATTTTACGAGCCCCCCCCCTATAAAGGAAGATAAACATCAGACAATATGTAACATCTAACAGAAGGAACAAAGCATGGGGTGCAGTATATACACCCAATTGGTTTATTGCAACTAAAATGAATAGATGGTGAATGATAGTATTGTCGATGGAATTAGTGTCTGCGGTATGTAATGTGTGTCTCACAATTCAAGTGTGTTTCATCATGGATGACAAAACTATGCATTGATATGGTGAGTTCCCTTTTTCGTGGAACTTAGCTTCTCAGCCCCTGGCTGATAGTGAAGTGAGGTTAGTTCTCCGGTCTCCTGACGTTGCCCCAGGTAGGTCTTGAATGGTTCGGATTCGCCTTCTCTGTGCTCGACTCCGTATTCTGCTCTGAGATTGGACTGTCGTGCAAGGCTCCACCATAGACTGAAGACAAATACGACGGCTTCATTAATTTTCTAGCTTTAGGAAGCAGTCTTTCCCTAAGCCGTCCGTCTGCCAGTCATCTCAGATTTTAGTCTCTAACATCATATGTCTAGAGCCTAATCTTGAATTCAAGTTTCTCCTTTCTGTCCTTTATTATATTCCTCTGCCCCAGTGGCAGTATTATAATTCTTTAGACTGATTTATCGTCAACTTAACCCGATGAATTATTATAAATGTCAGTTAAACCCACCAAATTTATCATAGAAATGTTGGCAACAGTATTCTAGTTCTGTGCCTCTAGCCTAATCGTCATGTCAATTATGATGAATTTAACAAATAATTGGACATCAGTGTTTTAGAATTGTCTTACAACATTATCACACACTTCATGTCTGGTCGCATCGTCATATAATTTATAATGAATATATGTCACGGTCTGTCAACATTATCGTTAATATTAAATTCCGTTAGTCTAAGCGTCGGGTCGAAAATACTCAAATAATATGGAAATTAATAGTATATATATATTCCCGTTATACATTATTATAAACATATACATATCCCGGGGGCTCATAAAATATACCCGAACACATGTGGCTGGATGTGATCGTAAAACAACAAAAATTATGAATAAAGTAAACGCAGTTATGCCAATTTTGCGTCGATTTTATAAGGTACTATACATTTCATCACAATACTATTTTCTAACGAGATTTTCACTTACCTACTCAAAGATGGATGCTAACCCGCAATTTAGACACGTGGCTTCAGTGCTTTTTAATGCGTGAATTCGCCGATATCTGGGTTAGACCTAGCTGTCTCAAGGTTTCCTGGGCAAGTGAAAACTCGCTGGATTTGCCGCCTTTTAGCGGGTCATTTCCGCTTGGACACGTGATCCGTAGCGTGCATCATGTGACCTTAGCCTCATACAGACGCTCCAATCAATAACGTTAAAAGTCATGTGATGTTTTCCTAAGTGGCCTAAACTGGTTCTCCCTAAGTTTAAGCAGTCCTAAATTAAAACGGGTTTCTCGCTACCGAGGTCAGGGGTCAACAATGACGTCGTATCTAAAAATAGAGAGGAGAAAATCACCGAACGCTAGGAGAATTTCCGCAAGTGACACTTCCCGGGACTTTGCGATCATGCATTGAGGATGAGAAAAAATGATGTCACGTAAATAATAAAAAAAAATGAAGAGAAGATTGGCCAAGTCGTCACACAAGCCCCTCCTCAAGTTTGACGTTCCGTCCAACTCCTCTGGTCCTGTCTTCCTCTTCTTTTTCAGTTTCTCATATCTCCTCGGTTGCGTCCGGATGTCTGCTAAAAAAATCTGCCCCTACGTTGTTCCTCCCAGGTATGTATTCTATGTGAAAGGAATATGGCTGCAACAGTAGTGACCATCTCATAAGCCGGGCATTAAGGTTCTTCGACGCTGCAAGAAATATCAACGGTTGGTGATCACACTGCACCGTGAACTTTTTCCCGTATAAATATGGTTGAAACTTCTGCACAGCCCATATTAGCGACAGACATTCTCGTTCGATGGTAGAGTAGTTCTGTTCAGCAGGGTTCAATTTCCTACTAGCATATGCAATGGGGAATAGAGTTGCAGAAGGTCTATCACTAGGCTGCAGGAGAGTGGCGCCTATCCCTATATTGCTAGCATCTGTTCGCAGCGTAAAGTTCAGAGTTAAGTCAGGCAGTCGCAGAATTGGCCTAGCTGTGAGTTTCTCCTTCAGCAGCGTATAGGCATTTTCGCACTCCGCTGTCCAGGTTACTTTGTCCGGGTTCCCATTCTTGGTTAATGCGGTCAGTGGCGCACTCAGGGTATTAAAATCTTTAATATATTTCTGGTAGAAGCCACATAGAGACACAAATGACCTGACATCCTTTTTAGTCTGGGGTCGTGGGGCCCGCTGTAACTTCTCAATATTACGTGCATCTGGGTACATGCATCCATGCGAGATGGTGTGTCCCAGGAATTCTAGTTGCTCGCAGGCAATTTGACATTTTGTAGGGCGAGCGGTGAGTCCTGTTTCTCTAAGTCTTTCGAAGAGTAGGGAAACTGCGTCCAGGTGCTCCTCAAAGGTGTTCGTTGCAATAAGTATGTCGTCCATGAAATTACTTATTCCAGGGTGGTTCAGGGGTTCCAGTAGTTTCCTCATCATACGAGTAAAGACGCTTGGGGCGTTGCTTAGCCCAAATGGCAATACATTAAACTCGTAATGGCCCTCAGAAGTACTAAATGCTAACATGTGTCGAATTTCCTCTTTCACCGGGATCTGGTAGTACCCTTTGCTAAGGTCTATCTTCGAAAAGTATCGCGCTCTACTCAGCTTGGTGAAAAGCTCATTCTGATCAGGTAAGGGCTCCGCTTGAAATTCAGTTACAGCATTGAGCCTTCGGTAGTCTATGCAGAGGCGATGTTCTCCTGTGGATTTTCTAAGCAACTCACTCGCACTATAAGGAGACTCTGATTTTGAGATAATATTTTCCTTAAGCAGGTAGTCGATTTCCTCACTCAATGCCTTTGCCTTAGCATAAGGAACAGGATAGTTCTTAACTCGTACCGGGGCGAGGTCTGTTAGCTTCATATCAAATTCTATCAGGTTGGTCATGCCAGGTTTATCCGTGAGTGTACTAGTGTGTTTTCTCAACAACTGTTGCACCTGTGCCTGCTGATCCTCCGTTAAAGTTGAACTAATCTGAACATCTTGATGAGTTTCGCACTGACGAAGAGGGTATTCACAGGAGGTCAGGGGTTCTGCCTCAGTTTCCGTCGCAATAGCCAGTGTCAGGAAATGTGCTGGTTCTGCACCTGGTCTTTCATAATATCGCTTCAGCAGGTTTATGTGGTAAATTTTCTGCTTCCCCTTTATGGCAATCTTGTAATTGGTGCGCGACATTTTCTCAACGATTTTATATGGACCTCTCCACCCGATTTGCAATTTATTATTGCTACTGGGCAGGAGTAATAATACCTGTTCTCCTACTTCTAGCTCCCTATCCTTCGCAGTGCGGTTGTAGTAACGCGCATGTTTACGACGGGCACGGCGTACATTTTCCTTTGCCAGTTCCCATCCTGTTTTAAGGCGTTGGGTCAACTCATTCACGTATTGGGATGCAGAGGTGACCGTCTCATCAGCTTTATCATCTGTCCAAGTACGTAACAGTGCCTCTAAAGGTCCTTTTATAGGTCTACCAAACAGCAATGTGGCAGGTGGCATCCCAGTAGAATTGTGGGGTACTTCGCGGTAAGCAAATAGTGCTGCGGGTAAGTATTGATCCCAGCTCTCTGGTTTTTCCTGTGCAAGTTTCCGAAGGATGGAAATAAGGGTCCCGTTAAACCGCTCCACCTGGCCATTTGCTTGGGGGTGGTAGGGAGAGGTGTGGATATGTCGGGCCTGAAATATCCTAAACACTTCCTCGGTGAGTTTTCCTCGGAATTGCGAACCATTATCTGTCAGGATCTGTGACGGAAACCCTAGCCGAGTAAATATGGTGAGCAGAGCCTCAGCAACATGCTTGGAATCACAGGCGGGCATAGCGATAGCCTCTGCCCACATGGAGCAACAATCCACTAACGTGAGTATATATAACTGTTTCTCTTTTTGCTACGAGTAAGTGGACCCACAATATCCACCGCTACTCGTTCGAAGGGTGTGCCCAAGATTGGCATTTCTCCCAGAGTGGCTGGGGCCGTCCAGTGTTTCGGCGCTGTCCTCTGGCACTGCGGGCATGATTTCACATATCTCTGGATATCGGCGTTGATACCTGGCCAATAATAATGACATGAAATACGCTGAATCGTGGCACTTATGCCCATATGGCCACTAAATGGAAGGGCATGGCCCATTTCTAGGACCTGGGTTCGATATGCTGACGGAACCACAAGTTGCCCATGTTCCTGTCCTCCATTTCCTGCTTTCCGATGCACCAGCCCATTTTTCTTGTAGAAGTCTCCCTTTTGGAGAGGAGTGTGCGCTCTCGGTAGTTTTTTGTAGCAGGGTGCTAGAGATTGATCCTCAGTTTGCGCCTTTTTTAATTCCTCAGGAAGGATGTTGGGTGGGGATTCCAACTCCGTATTCCGTTTGGCCTGTCCTCTAGTGGTGACAGCCGCCACAACCAGAGGGTGAATGGGTTCTCCCAAGAACACATACCTACACCCTAAGATCAAGGGATAAATAGGGTCGTCCAAGATCGCTGCACTGATTTCCCCAGTCACATATTTCGATTTGACCTTAATCTTGGCTATGGCCAAACGCATAGGTGCTGCACTTTTAGTAGGTCCTTGTATTTCTATAGTGTCTTCTGTCATCTGGTCAGGCTTGACTAGGGATGCACAGACAACTGCGTTGAATGCAAGGCCTGTATCATAAAGGCAGGTCACCTCTTGGTCATTTACGAGGACTGTCTCAACGACCGGGGGATGTCGGGGTTTGTCCAGAGGTTCTTCCGGTCCATTTCCCCTTGCGGCACTTTTACGTAAGCAGGCAGCATGATGAGGTGGGTTTTTCCGGTTGCACTCCTGCGTATTGTGGGTGATGGTTCTACAGTGCTTACACCATTTTTCCCCTTGCCTCTGCTGCTGGAAATTTGATCTCTGAGTAGTCTTGTAGTCTGGCTTGTCATGCTTTTTGAAGTTAGTATACGGTGGTTTCACTTGGGGGTCCCTGTGTGACTGAGCTGTCTGTCTAGGTACGTAATCTGGTTGTTTCCGTCTGGGTGGTGGATTCTCTGATAGTGCTGCCTGATATCGTTCCGCTAACTGGACTATGGATTCCAAAGTGCTGGCCCCATTCTCAGTCAGGAATCTTCTCATGTCAGAAGTCATGGTGTCCTTCAGTTGTTCGATCATGACCATTTCCTTCAGGCCTTCCCAATCATGAGTAAAATTCCCTAGGGCACCCCACTTCTCCACGTAGGAATCCAGTCTAGCGGCAAATTGAGCAAAGTTCTCTCCGACTTCCCTCCTAGAGTTACGGAACCTCTTCCTATAGGCGTCAGCATGTAGCTCATAACGAACCAATAATGCCTTTTTCAGAGAGTCGTAGTCATCCTGTAAACCTGGAGGAAGCTTGCTATACACGTCATAAGCAGTTCCTCTAAGCCCTTGCGACAGTTTAAGGTTCCACTTGCTCTTCTCCAAACCAAACGTGGTGGCAAACTTCTCAAATTTGCCCAAATACCTATCGATCGAGTCGGCTTGTTCCGAGAAAGCTTCAAATGGAAACGTCAAGGGTCCCAAGTTTGACATGAGTGAGGATGCCAAAGGTCCTGTGCCCCCTGCGTGCAAGGAAGGCATATCATCTGACCGTGGCGATAGGTTGCCTGAGGAGGTAGATGCTGTCGCACCGGCTACCGGTTCAACTCTTTGAGCCTGTCCCTGCATCTCTAACTGCTTCATCTTCAGTGCATGCTCGCGTTCATCTCTCTCGCTTCTTTCTCTAGCGTCTACAGCTTTTATCCTCTCATCTATTTCGGCTAACTTTATTCGCTCTTCTCTTTCAGCTTTCGCTGTTTCTCGAGCGTAATACTTATCAGTCTCGACACTGACATAATTCGCAAGGTCCACCCCACTATAACCCAGATCTCGACCGGCCTCCCCTAGTGCTGCCTTAAGCTTAACTATTTCAGCCATCTTTTGCAGTTAAAGTCCACACTGATTAAGCTAGTGCTACCTTCCAATAGTAGTTCTAACAACAAGTAAATACTACTTATTTATCAGACTGCTGTAGAATGAAATTACTACAGTTATGGAGACTTAAGGTCTGTAATTCAATGAAATACAAAATCATGAACTAACTTAATTAAATACAACATAAATAAAGGGATTCACCAATCAATGCCTGAAATTCTAGAAAAAATGTTTTCTGTCTTTCTAGAGCTCACTGTGTGAAAATACATGTGTTAAAATGGTATACTGTAATGACTGAATGAATGATACTATCCCAGAGGTATGATAAAATACATAAGTTCAACTCCCGGACTGAGACCCCAGTGTCACGTAGCGTTTGAAAGATAAGAATTTATTAGAAGAAATAATAGATCTGATTGTGGAAGATCTGGCTCAAGGAATTCCTGCTGGGTTTTCCACCACTGAAGGGAGACAAAGAGGGTAAATTCTCCTAACTAGACAGGTCTGGAAAAGGTTGTAAGGAGATATTTGGTCTCTCGCTACCATAGTCCCCTTCTCAGATATCTATTATTATTATTATCCTCAATTAATGGGTTTATATTAGATTTTACGAGCCCCCCCCCTCCCTTATAAAGGAAGATAAACATCAGACAATATGTAACATCTAACAGAAGGAACAAAGCATGGGGTGCAGTATATACACCCAATTGGTTTATTGCAACTAAAATGAATAGATGGTGAATGATAGTATTGTCGATGGAATTAGTGTCTGCGGTATGTAATGTGTGTCTCACAATTCAAGTGTGTTTCATCATGGATGACAAAACTATGCATTGATATGGTGAGTTCCCTTTTTCGTGGAACTTAGCTTCTCAGCCCCTGGCTGATAGTGAAGTGAGGTTAGTTCTCCGGTCTCCTGACGTTGCCCCAGGTAGGTCTTGAATGGTTCGGATTCGCCTTCTCTGTGCTCGACTCCGTATTCTGCTCTGAGATTGGACTGTCGTGCAAGGCTCCACCATAGACTGAAGACAAATACGACGGCTTCATTAATTTTCTAGCTTTAGGAAGCAGTCTTTCCCTAAGCCGTCCGTCTGCCAGTCATCTCAGATTTTAGTCTCTAACATCATATGTCTAGAGCCTAATCTTGAATTCAAGTTTCTCCTTTCTGTCCTTTATTATATTCCTCTGCCCCAGTGGCAGTATTATAATTCTTTAGACTGATTTATCGTCAACTTAACCCGATGAATTATTATAAATGTCAGTTAAACCCACCAAATTTATCATAGAAATGTTGGCAACAGTATTCTAGTTCTGTGCCTCTAGCCTAATCGTCATGTCAATTATGATGAATTTAACAAATAATTGGACATCAGTGTTTTAGAATTGTCTTACAACATTATCACACACTTCATGTCTGGTCGCATCGTCATATAATTTATAATGAATATATGTCACGGTCTGTCAACATTATCGTTAATATTAAATTCCGTTAGTCTAAGCGTCGGGTCGAAAATACTCAAATAATATGGAAATTAATAGCTATAAATATATTCCCGTTATACATTATTATGAACATGTTGTACATATCCCGTGGGATCATAAAATATACCCGATCACATGTGGCTGGATGTGATCGTAAAACAAAAATTATGAATAAAGTAAACGCAGTTATACCAATTTTGCGTCGATTTTATAAGGTACTATACATTTCATCACAATACTATTTTCTAACGAGATTTTCACTTACCTACTCAAAGATGGACGCTAACCCGCAATTTAGACACGTGGCTTCAGTGCTTTTTAATGCGTGAATTCGCCGATATCTGGGTTAGACCTAGCTGTCTCAAGGTTTCCTGGGCAAGTGAAAACTCGCTGGATTTGCCGCCTTTTAGCGGGTCATTTCCGCTTGGACACGTGATCCGTAGCGTGCATCATGTGACCTTAGCCTCATACAGACGCTCCAATCAATAACGTTAAAAGTCATGTGATGTTTTCCTAAGTGGCCTAAACTGGTTCTCCCTAAGTTTAAGCAGTCCTAAATTAAAACGGGTTTCTCGCTACCGAGGTCAGGGGTCAACAATGACGTCGTATCTAAAAATAGCGAGGAGAAAATCACCGAACGCTAGGAGAATTTCCGCAAGTGACACTTCCCGGGACTTTGCGATCATGCATTGAGGATGAGAAAAAATGATGTCACGTAAATAATAAAAAAAAAATGAAGAGAAGATTGGCCAAGTCGTCACAGATGTGTAGTTTGAGTTTACATGGGGTAGGGGATAATGTAATCTGTGTGTGTTCATGATAAGGCTGCGGAGTGTTGTTCTTTAAAATTCTTCTTCTTCTTCCGTCCTTAGCCACCAACCGTCAAAGCAGTCAGTGGCCATTACGCCTAGTGGCGTCTTAGGGCAACAGCAGATAGGTTTTCTTTGCCATTGTTTCCCATCATGCCTAGTGGCGTCTTTAGGGCAACGGCAAATCAACCCATTTGCTGTTGTTTCCGTAATCGAAGTGACTGGCAAATGGGTGATCAGCCCGTTGGTTCTTTAAAATTAATGTATGTTAAATGATTGTTGGTTTGGACGAAGCCAGACATGAGACCAAGAGAAAAAATTTATGTGTTTCTAATCAACATTTCTCTTCAGCCCCCCCCCCCCCCCCCCCCCCCCCCCCCCCCCCCCCCCCCCCACACCCCCCCCACCCCCCCCCCCCCTGCCCCCCCCCCCCCCCCCCCCCCCCCCCCCCCCCCCCCCCCCCCCCCCCCCCCACCCCCCCCCAGGAGCATAGGCCATCAACAAACTCAGGCCAAGTCCTCTAGTCCTGTGCCATGTTGACCTGTTCATGTTGTTGTTGAAGTGTGTGTGGTTTAAATTATCTGCAGGGTGGGGGAGCCAGCCCCATGACCAACCCTACTTGATGGCTTTTTTTAGATGCTTGATAAATTACAATGTTACTATTCTTTGCTCCTCTGTTGGGCCCTAATAATACATGAATGATATGTGTTTGTGTCATGCGTTTAACTCACTGTTTCATATGTATTTATGTCACATCTCAGTTCCAAATATTTCTGTCATGCATCTGTATTATGGAATTGTTTTATGCCCTGTGCTTAACTCACTTGTTTCTGTTTCATGTGTTTGTCATGCATATGTATTGTGTATCATTTCTGTGTACGTGTATCACGTGTCTATCTGCATTAATATTGTGTCTGTTCTATGTGTATTTCATATAGTTGTGTCATGTATTTGTTCAGTCTACAGCATTTATGTCACGCATCTATTTTGTATGTTTATCGTGTTACAAGATTGTGTCTGGTTCATGTATTTTTGTCATGCTGCTTCCCCCATGTGTTTGTGTCATGCATTTAACTCATTTGTCTGGTTCATGTATTCATCATATATTTATCATATGTTTGTATCATATATGTGATCCATGTATTTGTCACACGTATCTTCTTCATGTGCTTGTGTTATGTGTCACATGATTGTGTCATGTGATATATGTTTGTGTCATGTATTTAATGCATTTGTCAGGTTATTGTATTTGTCATGTATCAACTCCATGTGATTGTCACATATTTGGAATATGTGTCAGTATCAAGTATTTATGTCATGTACTGTTCTGTATGTTTCTTACGATTTTGTATTATGTATCAAATTTGGATATTTGTCAGATGAGTTGTATTGTTCATCAGATCTAGATATTTGTCACATGTATGATGTATCTGATCCAGATATTTGTCACATGGGTTTGTATGATGTATCAGATCTAGATATTTGTCACATGATTGTGTGATGTATCTGATCCAGATATTTGTCACAAGTTTGTATCATGTATCTGATCCAGGTTTTTGTCATGTTTGTATCATGTATCTGATCCAGATATTTGTCACATGGGTTTGAATGATGTATCAGATCTAGATATTTGTCACATGTTTGTATGATGTATCTGATCCAAATATTTGTCACATGGGTTTGTATGATGTATCAGATCCAGATATTTATCACATGTTTGAATCATGTTTCAGATCCAGATATTTGTCATATGGGTTTATATGATGTATCAGATCTAGATATTTGTCACATGTTTGTTTGATGTATTTGATTCAGATATTTGTCACATGGGTTTGTATGATGTATCAGATCCAGATATTTCTCACATGTTTGTATCATGTTTCTGATCTAGATATTTGTCATGTTTGTATCATGTATCTGATCTAAATATTTGTCACATGGGTTTGTATCATGTATCTGATCTAGATATTTGTCACATGGGTTTGTATCATGTATCTGATCTAGATATTTGTCTCATGTTTGCATCATGTTTCTGATCCAGATATATGTCACAAGGGTTTGTATCATGTATCTGTTCTAGATATGTGTCACATGTTTGTATCATGTATCTGATCTAGATATTTGTCACATGGGTTTGTGTCATGTATCAGATCTAGATATTATCACATGTTTGTTTCATGTATCTGATCCAGATATTTGCCACATGTTTGTATCATGTATCTGATCCAGATATATGTCACATTTGTATCATGTATCTGATCCAGATATTTGTCACGTATTTGTATCATTGATCCAGATATTTGTCACATGTTCATATCATGTATCTGATCCAGATATTTGTCATGTTTGTATCATATATCTGATCCAGATATTTGTCACGTGTTTGTGTCATTGATCCAGATATTTGTCACATGTTTGTATCATGTATCTGATCTAGATGTTTGTCACATTAGATTTTATTGTGACTGATCCAGATGTGTGTCACATGTTTGTATCATGTATCTGATCCAAATATTTGTCATGTTTTTATCATGTATGTGATCCAGATATTTGTCACATGACATTGTGTCATGCCTTTGTTCTATTTACCAGTTTTGTCTTTCAGCCCAAAAGAGCCACCACCACCGTCTGCCCCTGAACCCAAGTGGGAGGAGGTAGAGAGTGAAGTCGTCCATCTGACAGATGACACTTTCAAGCCATTCCTCAAGAAAAAGAAACACTGCTTGATCATGTTTTATGCCCCATGTAGGTACCTCCATTTTTTGTCATGTAGGCTTTGATGATGATTTTTGTTTCATGTAGGCTGTAATGATTATTTTTGCCTTGTTCATATCATGTAGGCTTTGATGATGATTTTTGCCTAGTTCATCATATCATGCAGGCTTTGATGATGATTTTTGCCTTGTTGATCATATTTAATTTGTTGTTACTGTTTATCAGAATTGTCATAATTGCTCTCGAGGAAACCCATAGGAGCTCAGTCTCCCTCATCAAATATAGAAGGGTATGAATGTTGATTGTTCCAATAGTGTACTGGTTCTATATGCACCTGATGAATTGTCTACTACGTCCATCTCTAGTATTCATATGTTTGGTGCCAAATTCTAGCACTCTTAGCTTTGTCGATTCATCGATTGCAGTGTCGTTCTCCAACAGGCAATTATCAGTTGTCCTTATTTTCTTTCCTTTATGTATATTCAGTGTCCCCACTGTGGGTTCTCTCAAGGCTAGTAAGCCAGCTCTCTCATTGCTGCATACCTTGCATGATTTCTTGAGTATAATTAAATACTTTAAATGCAAGTATGTTGTTATATTCACCTTCACATACCTAGGATGCATAGTAACACCAGACGGCAGGGCAGGCAAAGACATCAACATCAGAATGAATAAGGCAAGAACAGCCTTTTTTAGCCTAAACAACATCTGGAAGTCCTCTCAATACAGCACAAGCACAAAATTAAGATTATATCAGAGCTGTGTGCTTTCTGTGCTTCTCTATGGTGCGGAATGCTGGAGAATTACAGAGAAGGAAATGTCGAAATTGTCCTCTTTTCACACAACATGCCTAAGAAAAATTCACCGAATCTTTTGGCCGAATACCATCACCAACCAAGATCTGCTTACTCGGAGCAAGCAAGAGGACATGCACACCATCATAGCTGGCAGACGCTGGAGCTGGGTTGGCCATGTCCTCAGAAGAGACCCCGATGCCATCACAAGAACAGCTATGCTTTGGACCCCTGAAGGAAAACGAAAGAGAGGCCGACCAAAAACAACCTGGCGGAGGACTGTGGAGGCTGAGATGCAGGGAATGAACCAGAGTTGGGGCACTGTACGAAGGATGGCCACCGACCGAGCAAAGTGGAATCAATTTGTTGTTGCCCTACAAGACGCCACTAGGCGTGATGGCCACTGACTGCTTTGACGGTCGGCGGCTAAGGATCAAAGAAGAAGAAGAAGAATGTTGTTATATTACTTTTACAGCATTGTCACCCACGGCGACCGTTGCCTCAACTGGCTGTGTGTGGTGTACCCGGAAACGGGGCCTCCCAGTACTGAGACACAGTTAAGTCCCCGATGTCATTTATCGGTGCAGAGTTGAGAGAGATGGCTGAGCATCACAATCCCCCCTGTGTTGCAGCATGATGAGAACCCAGAATTGCACACTGAGCTTGGGGGGAATCACTTGGGCACCAGACTTAATACTGGCTCTTGACTGGATGGCCGCATGCAGGAGATTTCTACAATGGGGGGTTGGCAGGTGGTGGGTATCTGGAAGTGGCTCTGTGCAGGACGTGAGGATTCCTTGGGTGAGCCCAGAACCAGAGCACAGCATTGTGCAAGCTCTGCATAGTTGGAGAGCCCCCTGGATGACGGGGAATGCACAGTGTGCTACCCCACCTGTCCCCAACTGCTAACTTAGAACCAGAAGTGGGGTCCTCTGTATGCGTGCCAGGCCAGGATAAAATGCCTGGGAAAGAGACTGGAGCTCAGAACTCCCTAACTCAAAGTTGCAGGATGGCAGGAAAGACAGGGCTATTTTGAAGATAATGCAACCATATTTTCACCATACGAGCTCGGACGCCGCCTCGGTAAACAAGGTCCGCGCAGAGCAGTGACACCCCCAGGCTGCTTGCGAATAGTCTACTACTGGGAACATAAACAGATTAGGGATGAGCCCACTCTCCCGTTGAACAGGTGCTAAAGTCATAGATACTGGGCCAGAAGGCGCACCGGAAACCACAGTATCACGCAACTCGCTTTTTTTTTTCTATGGAGAGTACACCGTCACAGCATTGCATTCTTGAAATTAATATTTGCAATCCATGTGGGAATATATGAATTCTGTTTAAAAATGAGGGAAAGGAAGGGCAGAATTAGACAGGTCATTTCTCCCAGTTCTCAACCCTTTGAAAATAAACTTTATCTGTTCACTCATTCTTTGCTCACATTTCATTTTCAATAAAATTAATTGCCATCAGCTCAGTGCCTTCCGTGCCATCCTCATCCCGTTCATTTATATCTCCAGTTCTCCTCTGCTCGTGTTTTTTATCCCCCACTAACTCTCTTACCTGGGGGTTCCAGAACAAGGCCTGCCTTGTAATGCTATCAACCGATTTCCTCAGTGTGTGCCCTATTCAATATCAGAACCTTCTTCTCACCTGTTGTTTGACTGGCACTTGTCTGGTTCGTGCCATCAGTTTTACACTGGTGATATGGTCATAATGCTTCATTCCTTCTATTCTACCCAAGCAACCAGTTATGAAAGTATGTAACTTCTTGGTTGTCTTCCATGTTCCAGAGCCATACAATAGGACTGACAACATATGAACTGAAGATTCTGATTTATGTGTTGGACTAAATTTCTTTTGTTTTTCAAATGTTTGCTAATGAAATGACAGCTACTGTAGAGATCAGGTTCCAGAAACTGTAGCAGCTTTTTTTGTTCAGTGAAAGTGCCCACAAGTGTAATTATTGACAAGTATTTGTGTCCCTGTTCAGGGTGTGGTCATTGCAAGAAAGCCAAGCCTGAGTTTATGGCTGCTGCTGAGAAATTCAGATCTGATCCAAAGGTAGGTTATTTTCTGTTGCTTGAATCATGTCTTTATTACTCAAGAGCCCACTTGTTTTACATTTCCTGAATTTATTTTGTATTCCTGCATAGTTCACTTATTTCATGTTTCTTGAAACAGCTACTTCCTGGTGCAGTGTTTACATATTTCTAGACATATTTCTAGAATGAAACATTGAAGTTAAATGTGTTGCTTATTTTGGCATGCGGGTTATAATGTTTTCACCATTTTACATTTTCCGTGTCTGTAGGTGGCATTTGCTGGCATGCGGGTTATAATGTTTTCACCATTTTACATTTTCCGTGTCTGTAGGTGGCATTTGCTGCAATGGACTGTACCATTCACACTGGTACTTGCAAGTCCAACGACGTCACAGGATACCCAACTTTTAAATACTTTAATTATGGGAAGAACTCACAGAAATATATGGGAGGGAGAGAGGTAAAGTTTATATCATCATAGTTTACGTGTCTCATTATCTGTGTTAATTTACAATGGAGTCACATATGCATTTAACTAAATATGTGAAAATCATATGAAATCAAGTCCAACACAAAAATAAGAATCTTCAACTCAAATTTCAAGTCAGTCCTATTGTATGGCTGTGAAACATGGAGAACAACAAAAACAAGAACAATGAAGTTGCAGACTTTTTTACAAATGGGCGCTTGTAAAGAACAGAAGGATTGATATGGTATGACAAGGTCACCAATGTGGAACTGATAACAAGGTCACCAATGTGGAATGGATGACAAGGTCACCAATGTGGAACTGATGACAAGGTCACCAATGTGGAACGGATAACAAGGTCACCAATGTGGAACTGATGACAAGGTCACCAATGTGGAACAGATGACAAGCTCACCAGTGTGGAATGGATGACAAGGTCACCAATGTGGAACTGATGACAAGGTCACCAATGTGGAACGGATAACAAGGTCACCAATGTGGAACTGATGACAAGGTCACCAATGTGAAATGGATGACAAGGTCACCAATGTGGAATGGATGACAAGGTCACCAATGTGGAACTGATAACAAGGTCACCAATGTGGAACGGATAACAAGGTCACCAATGTGGAACTGATGACAAGGTCACCAATGTGGAACAGATGACAAGCTCACCAGTGTGGAATGGATGACAAGGTCACCAATGTGGAACTGATGACAAGGTCACCAATGTGGAATGAATGACATGCTCACCAATATGGAATGGATGACAAGGTCACCAATGTGGAACTGATGACAAGGTCACCAATGTGGAACAGATGACAAGTTCACCAATGTGGAATGGATGACAAGGTCACCAATGTGGAACAGATGACAAGCTCACCAATGTGGAATGAATGACAAAGTCACCAATGTGGAACTGATGACAAGGTCACCAATGTGGAACTGATGACAAGGTCACCAATGTGGAACTGATGACAAGGTCACTAATGTGGAACTAATGACAAGGTGTCACAAAGTGGATTTAAGTTTAGAGTGTGTCCAGTGTATAGACAAGACCCTAGTATGAGAGAGACTGAGAAGATAGATTTAGATGAGAAAAGATAGTGAATGTGGACAGATGGGCCTATTGGCTTCGAGGGATGAGAACTGAGATTGACTCTCCCTCGCCACTCGTGACTTCAAGAATTGCTATAGACTCACCCCCCTCTGGCTACCTGTACAAAAGGAGATAAGGGTGTACTAAGACCACAGACACATTATACAGACAATTATATATGCACGGTATAGTTAGCTATATATTAGAAAGACTGATCCAGTGAACATTTATATAGTTTTATTAAAACAACTAAAAAAAACTCAAATCACACTCCTACAATGTTAACCACTGCTTCACAAGCACTGATCCACTAAATAACCTTTTTCATTTGCTAACTCAGAGGCTGTCCTAACACACTTTCTATCTGCCTCTAACACCTCACTCTCCCCTCTGTTTCTGCTTCAGTGACTACTCTGACACTGCCGTATTCTGCTGAGGTGGCGTCTCCGTTAAGGCACTATTCTCAGTTTTGGTCGGGAAAGGAATTTTGACCCTCTCTCCTGTCCGGATCACTGCTGCTGATGACTTCTGACAATAATGACTAGGTACTTGACTTAGTATGTAGAGGATTCACTGCTGACGAAAATGTAATTTCACCTGCCTGGTTACCCCTCATTGGGTTTAGGGCCGTCGGTTTTATTATGACTGACTTTCTTAAACGACGACACCAGGCCACGTGCCTTTGTTTCGGTGTGTGTATATGAGCTTAGAGCTCAGGATTTTAAGAAATCCGTTCGCTGAATGATGCTTCACTGAAAATGGAACTGCTTCTTTTTTTTTTCTGTGACAGCCGTACTTGGCACCCGTGACCACCTAGTCGCCAGTGCTCTTTACCTCTGCCGATAGCTCGAGCACTAGGTTACTGAGACAACAACTTCCAGTTGTAAATTGGAAGGCCGGTTACCCCCTCCCAATTCGCAGTGAAAACTCGCTGTGGAACAAACAACAACAACAGCTATATAACACGTCAGAAGTTACACATCTCAAACACTTAACTCCCCGAAAATAAATACCTCTCCCCTCTCTATTCCCGCACCAGTGATACGTAATTATTTATGCCCCAAAAAGGTCAGCCTCCCATGCAATCTCCCCTCTGATCTATCTATCCCGTTTTACAAAGTAAACATTGGTCTGTTAATAACTCCCAGACTGCTGACCTAGATCTTTTGTTCTCCCTGACTAGCCACATGTCACAACAATCAAACTTGAAGAACCCATCCTGTCTGTAAAACTTAGGGCTACTTTATCACTGATCAATACAAAATTAAATCTAGGACTACTTAAAGTCATCTCCGTAATATTAATTACATCTCTATGGAATAAAATTATTCCCTTATCAGAATATAAATTTCATCTCTTTGTAATCTGACTACACAGTAATAAAAATGCACAATAAATAATGTATAAAATTTACGCTAGCATATTCATACTGCCAAAAATTATAAACAATCAAGGTTATCAATTTAACCCCCGTAATAAAATACACGCGTTCCTGTATTCTCAGTAATGTTAACTTCACTCCTCCTCATCCAACTGAATATCGTCCCGAATTAATACTCAATTTATTAACAGTATACACATGCTTAAAATTACACAAATCCGCTCCCGTATATCTGTAAATTATCATAAATCAAAGATGCGGGATATTCTACAGACCTTCTGTTAAATATTACAGAGCACACACTTAATATCTCAAAATCTTTACCCTCTCCTAGATATGGCGATTATCATAGAAAGAATTTATGCACCCTTACATTTCCAGTTTATCTCTAAGATAGTAATTGATGGCACGTTTGTTTAACCTTTAGCACGCTGCATAAAAATTCCGAAAATTTGCCCTGCCACTGCATTCTTTTTCACAGCGCCCCATTTTTATAGTGGGTGACTAGTAAATTCTATAGTTTTTTTGTTTTTTGGTCAATTGCTATCATTTTTGGACTGTATAGAAATGAATGAATCTGATGATGTAAATTATGTTTGTGTACATGTTAGATGAGATAGGAAGAGAGAGAAAGGAAAGATGAAAAAAAATGAAAAAAAAATTTAAAAAAAAAAAAAAAATTTTTTATTTTAAAATTAAAAAAAAAAAATTTTTTTAAATATCCAACAAACGAAGAGTCCATATCCCTTGCATCTCAATGAAAGTCATTTGACAAATAGACCAATACAAATCAAATGACGATCTTTTCGTTACACCCATCATCAGTAGCAAAGCAACAAACGCCCTCGTCAGCAGTGACATTCGGCCGTAACCCTAAACCTTTCCGATAAACCTAATGCTAACCCCTAAAATTATACATGCTAGCAATGCCATTCTACTTTCATTTCCATCTCGGCCATCAAACATATTCTGAGAACCGATATCAGCGCTTATAAAGACAAAAATCTCATCCCCACCGCATGGCGTCAGAATCCAATAAAATTAGAGCGAAAATGGCCGCGTGTTCGATGCCGATTCATTTCGATTAAAAAAATTCACAGAAAATAAACACGAATACATCCATTACTAATTAAAAAAATCAGAAACGGAAGCTAACTCTCTCCCAGATAAGTTTAAAACTTAACATCTGGGGGTGATATCACGTTTACACACATCCTATAGCATGAAAACGAAGATATCCGCAGGCGACATGTGTCGCCTCAAGCAGTGAGAACATTGGTTTCTGTGGGCGACACATGTCACCCACAGCGTGCTAAAGGTTAAGAAATTAAATTAAAACTTCCTGAGGAAACTTTACGTTACCCGGCTAAGATCTTATTTTTAAAACCAACTATAAGTTATGGCTTACCCTAGTCGAATTTCTCCGTAGAGAAGACGAACTATGTATATAGAATACAGGCGTAGACTTTCACAGCATGAAGTTTTTCAAACAAAGAGACTCACTAATGAAAATGCGCGAGTATATATAATTAAAAACCCCACACTGACCTATGCCCCTACGTCATAGTTTAGCGTCCTTCTTAAACCAATGGAATTACTGGAAAAATTAACAACGGTGACCTCCGCCAATAGATTTTAAAGAATACTCACGAGTTCGTTTATCCCGATCGCGTGCATTCCTATTGCGTCATGTTAAATCATGTTATGCTGACCGCGTGAGCAAATTTAACTTTTGATTCGTTCAAGCGCCCGTTCTTCTGTACATGGGTAGAGGTTTATCACCCACCCCAATTAATAGAAGCGCCTAATACAATAAACTGACCGCAATTATTTACACAAAGAAAATGAGACTACATGGTCACGATTTAATTTAGCAAAAAGAACTGGTGCAAATCTAATATAACCTCCCCAGTAATCCCTATTATAAACGCAATTATTTACCTACAGAACAAGACTAAACTCGATATATTTACAGAGAGAAGAACTATGTGCAACTCATATAGTTACAAAGATAAGAAGACCGGGGCAAACTCAAATAGAAGAATGAAATGGGGCCTGTTGAAATATAAATCACAGTAACTCTATCACACAAGGTCATCAATGTGGAACTGATGACAAGATGACCAATGTGAAACTGATGACAAGGTCACCAGTGTGAAACTGATGACAAGGTCACCAATGTGGAACTGATGACAAGGTCACCAATGTGAAACTGATGACAAAGTCACCAATGTGGAACTAATGACAAGTTCACCAATGTAGAGTGATAGACAAAGATCACCATTGTGGAATGGATGACAAGGTCACCAATGTGGAACAGATGACAAGGTCACCAATGTGGAACTAATGATAAGAACCAGGCAAGGGTTAGGGGAAGAAGATGTTGTATAAGACAAACACTGAGGACATCTGTTGAGAGTCCTTGTTCTGAAATCTCCAGGGTAAGAGAAGCAGAGGTAGACTGAAAAACACAGGGAGAAGAGAACTGGTGATGGAATGAAAATGATTAGGGAGACCTTGACCTGATGACATGTGACATGAGGACTTGGCATGTGTTTGTTGAAGGTCTGTGTTCATTGGTAACCTGATGGCATGTGCCATAAGGACTTGGCATGTTGTTTGTTGAAGGCCTATGTGTATCATCTGAGCTGATTTAATTTATTACACACATACATGAAGTGTATCATCTGAGCTGATTTAATTTATTACACACATACATAAAGTGTATCATCTGAGCTGATTTAATTTACTACACACATACATGAAATGTATCATCTTAGCTGATTTAATTTATTACACACATACATAAAGTGTATCATCTGAGCTGATGTAATTTACTACACACATACATGAAGTGTATCTGAGCTGATTTAATTTACTACACACATACATGAAGTGTATCATCTGAGCATATTTAATTACTACACACATACATAAAGTGTATCATCTGAGCTGATGTAATTTACTACATACATAAAGTGTATCATCTGAGCTGATTTAATTTACTACACACATACATGAAGTGTATCATCTGAGCTGATTTAATTTATTACACACATACATGAAGTATATCATCTGAGCTGATTTCATTTACTACACACATACATGAAGTGTATCATCTGAGCTTATTTAATTTACTACATGAACATGCAGTGTATCATCTGAGCTGATTTAATTTACTACACACATACATGAAGTATATCATCTGAGCTGATTTCATTTACTACACACATACATGAAGTATATCATGTGAGCTGATTTCATTTACAACACACATACATGAAGTATATCATGTGAGCTGATTTCATTTACTACACACATACATGAAGTGTATCATCTGAGCTTATTTAATTTACTACATGAACATGCAGTGTATCATCTGAGCTAATTTAATTTACTACACGCATACATAAAGTGTATCATCTGAGCTGATGTAATTTACTACACACATACAAGAAGTGTATCATGTGAGCTGATTTAATTTACAACACACATACATGAAGTGTATCATCTGAGCTTATTTAATTTACTACATTAACATGCAGTGTATCATCTGAGCCGATTTAATTTACTACACACATACATGAAGTATATTATCTGAGCTGATTTAATTTACTACACATACAAGAAGTGTATCATGTGAGCTGATTTAATTTACTACACACATACAAGAAGTGTATCATGTGAGCTGATTTCATTTACTACACACATACATGAAGTGTATCATGTGAGCTGATTTAATTTACTACACATACAAGAAGTGTATCATGTGAGCTGATTTCATTTACTACACACATACAAGAAGTGTATCATGTGAGCTGATTTAATTTACTACACATACAAGAAGTGTATCATGTGAGCCGATTTCATTTACAACACACATACATGAAGTATATCATGTGAGCTGATTTAATTTACTACACACATACATAAAGTCTATCATCTGAGCTGATGTAATTTACTACACACATACATAAAGTGTATCATCTGAGCTGATTTAATTTACTACACACATACATGAAGTGTATCATCTGAGCTTATTTAATTTACTACATTAACATGCAGTGTATCATCTGAGCCGATTTAATTTACTACACACATACATGAAGTATATTATCTGAGCTGATTTAATTTACTACACATACAAGAAGTGTATCATGTGAGCTGATTTAATTTACTACACACATACAAGAAGTGTATCATGTGAGCTGATTTCATTTACTACACACATACATGAAGTGTATCATGTGAGCTGATTTAATTTACTACACATACAAGAAGTGTATCATGTGAGCTGATTTCATTTACTACACACATACAAGAAGTGTATCATGTGAGCTGATTTAATTTACTACACATACAAGAAGTGTATCATGTGAGCCGATTTCATTTAATACACACATACAAGAAGTGTATCATGTGAGCTGATTTAATTTACTACACATACAAGAAGTGTATCATGTGAGCCGATTTCATTTACTACACACATACAAGAAGTGTATCATGTGAGCTGATTTAATTTACTACACATACAAGAAGTGTATCATGTGAGCCGATTTAATTTACTACACATACAAGAAGTGTATCATGTGAGCTGATTTAATTTACTACACATACAAGAAGTGTATCATGTGAGCTGATTTCATTTACTACACACATACAAGAAGTGTATCATGTGAGCTGATTTAATTTACTACACATACAAGAAGTGTATCATGTGAGCCGATTTCATTTACTACACACATACAAGAAGTGTATCATGTGAGCTGATTTAATTTACTACACATACAAGAAGTGTATCATGTGAGCTGATTTCATTTACTACACACATACATGAAGTGTATCATCCATTAACTCATTCATTCCCCTTTTCATTCCCTATGGAGCATGAAGCCACTACTGGAGTTGTTCCCCTTGCAGGAAGTCAGTACCAAGTTATTCATGTGTGATCTTACAGCAGTGGTGTATATAGCAATTTGTTTGTCATGATGAGTGTGCTAGCTTCATGCACACTCTCATATTAGTCACCTCGTACAACATGCTTGAAGGAGCGGTAGTCCCATTCTGTCCCTGTCTCCCCATAGGCCCCCAGCTAACAACATGGTGTATGACATGTATCACCAGGGCTGATTTCACTTATCACAGACTTCTCAACTGCCTGAACCATGCTAATTTCAGTAATCACACATGCATGAAGTACACCACTGCAATGGTTTTAGCTGCCACTTAGTTTGTGTCTGTCTCTACAGGAAAATGATTTCATTGCATTCATGAATGATCCCCTTAACCCAGCCCCCAGCCCTAACCAGCCACCACCGGCCGAATCTATGGAAGACCAGTGGAAGGCGTATCCAGGTTACCAGAGTGTGAAGTTCTTGAACAGTGACAACTTTAATGAGACGGTGACAGAGAACATTCAGGTGTTGGTCATGTTTTATGCTCCATGTAAGTAATTTTGTTTGATGGCCGTTCTGTGATTTCTTTAGAATGTTGGTTTTTATTTGGAATTGCCACAAGATCAAATGTTTGTGCCATGACTCCTAGCTATTCACATTTTCCTGTATGTTACCTATAGAGTATTGAGCCACCACACCTGCGGGTCCTCTGCCTTCACTATAGCACTCATTTGCTCTTGGTTTGGTTGGCAGCCACATGCACAACCCCCCCCCCCCCCCCCCCACCCACCCCCCCCCCCCCCCCCTCCCCCCCCCCCCCCCCATGACATGTTTGAGGGAGCAGTACTCTTGTTTATTCTTTGTGACATCAGAGATTCTTGGGACATTTGAAAATATTTTGATGACATGTTCTTGTCTCACTACAGTCATTCCCTTCTTATTTTATTTTTGTTCTTGCATTTTTTGTGCTTTAATTATTCCATGTCCAGTATACATGACCTTTACTTTCAGCCTGTTGTACAGGTTTGGAATGTTGATGGTGACTAGCCATGATGCACTAGTAGGCCATGAACTTGTACATGTTACACTAGTAGACCATACACCTGTACATGTTACACAAGGAGACCATGGACCTGTACATGTTACACTAGTAGACTATAAACTTGTACATGTTACATTAGTAGACCATGGACCTGTACATGTTACACTAGTAGACCACAAATGTGTACATGTTACACTAGTAGACCATAAACTTGTACATGTTACACTAGTCGACCATAAACTTGTACATGTTACACTAGTAGACCATAAACCTGTACATATTACACTAGTAGACCATAAACTTGTACATGTTACACTAGTAGACCATAAATGTGTACATGTTACACTAGTATACCATGGACCTGTACATGTTACACTAGTAGACCATGGACCTGTACATGCTACACTAGTAGATCATTGACCTGCACATGTTACACTAGTAGACCTTAAACCTGTACATGTACACTAGTAGACCATGGACCCTTGTATTTACACTTGTGATAGGATTCCATAAAGGGACAGTACTCCGAATAGGTAAATGGGGAAAGTAAATGTTGAGTTAAGGGCATGCACTACAGTGAAAACTAACTTTTGTTTTAATAACATTTTCAAACTTTTTATGTGCTCAATAGACACAGTGTATGTCAATGAACCAAATTCTATAGTTTATTTTGTTAAAAAACATGTGGGTACCATGGTAACCAAAAAAAACATCCACCATATTGGATTTTCACCAATTTTCTAGAGCAAAAATCATGTTTCCCATTGACCAAACTTTATCAAATTGCACACACATGTTGTGACTGACAATTAAAACAATTTTACACATGCTTTTTTGATGTTTAAAATTCTATTTTTAATGATTAAAAAAAAAAATTACACTATATTTGTATGAAAAAAATAAAATAAAAAATAAATAAAAATATATCAAAGCAAATTACCAAAATATAAAAAAAAAAGCATGTGACAATTTAAAGGTATATTATATATGTGTACTACATGCATGCCAAATTTCAGACTGATCTGTTAGATAGTTTGTTAGTAATAACATTTTTTGTTAATAAAACATTAGTTTTAAGAAAAATGCATTTTACTCACCGAGTGCCTTGTCTTGTCCAATATACTCCATTCTGGGGGGCTGAATGTGTTTAAAATTGTCCAGCACTGTATGCTGTACCTCCTTCAGCTTCCTGCAGCTCCTCCTCTCACCTTTGTCTTGCCTCTTGCCAAATTTTTCTTCTTTTTACAAGTTTGTCAGCCTCATGTTTCTGGCTGTTGGCCAGACGTTTCCTTAATTGCACCTGTCCAAGGCGTATTGAGTTTGTTCCAGATGCTTGACCATACAGCTGTTTTATTTCTGCACTGGTTGATGGACCAAAGTTGAACTCTCCAACGGTCACAAGGACACTGAATTTGACCTTTTTCAATGACACAAATTTCCGCTTGCTGCAACGACTCCATATAACATTGTGGAGGCTTTCATTTGCATTTTGTGTTGCACCTAGCTTACACTGCTTGAGCAGATGCTGATCAGTAAGACGCTCATAAATAGGGGCTAAGTGCTTATCGAACAGGTTGTAGTCTAGCGGAGTGTGAACCTTGGTCTCGTGTGGTCCGGCATCTTCTCCTGGCGGACACAAACTATGTTGGGGTTTGTCGTTTGTCGAATACCCATGGTAGAGAGAAGCCATGATGGCTTGTTTCATCTCTGGGGCTGTACTATGCATGCGGATGGCCCTGGTGTAGTAAATACACAATTTTCTTATGGCATTTTGGGTTAGACGACCACAGCCATTTCCCCCAAGGGTGACTTTTTGTTTCCTGCAGTCAGTAATGAGTGTCCTCAGTGCAGTGCCTAATCGCTTTGCAACATGGTTGACGCACTCTTCTTTGGTTATGTCAACTTCTGGTCCATACAGTTTGATGTCGCAGAGTCTGTTGTAGGCCTTGGAATCGCCATCTGATAGCAAAACAGTGTAGCGTAGCTTGTGATTTGCCACTGAACGAAGAAAGAGTACTTCACAGGCTTTTACCTCCATCATTCCGGCTGACCCTTCGTAATTACGGCAGCAGTCCTTCTGATGCTCTGCTTTCCATTTTTCAAATTTGTCAGGCAGATTTTTCAGTTGCCACTGTCGAGTATTCTCGCAGGTGTTACAGAAGGAAGACATAACATGCGTATCGATGACCATGCCAGTCAAGATGTCGATAACACTGCCAACACCTATCAGTGATTTATGACCTCTAGTTAGCCATGTTGCATCAAAGCTGACAGCGATGTCAATGACTTCCTTTTTATTAATGGTACGATGCTGACTCTTAGCATGCTCAGCTCATACGATGCTGACAGCACATTGAAATACTGTAGAATGCATGGTATCCAAATGATCAAAAATTTGATCTGCATATTTATGAAATGTTTTCTGGTGCAGGCCAGGAAGGTCTAGGTTCTCACAGAAGAGATTGAACGTAGATGGGCCCATTCCAGACATGAGGGCACCAAGAACAGCAGATTTGTTGATTGCATGTCCCAGAGGGCCGTGGCCTTCTGGTTCCCTCTCGGATGTGTACGTTCTAGAAATTGCTTTTTCACATGTGTGATACACAACTTCCAGGAAGAGAGAGAAACCCTTTGACTTGGTGTTGTCAGTTCTTGTTTGCAATGTGCTTTGCTTACACACATTGCAGCACACATTTTTAAGAAGGTTGTTGAAGAAAGAAATGTCCACAATGGTTCTGTACATAGGTTTAGGTTGGGCGCAGACAGTATTATGAGATGCAACATTCTTGCTCGTGCTCAAGTTAGTTTTTATATCAGATCGGCTTGGGCCAGTGGTGAATGGCACTACTGGATCAGCAATTTGAACAATAGGCCTATCGGATACTGGTATGCAGAAATTCCATGTTGAGACTACATCAGTTTGCTTATCATTCACCGCTGATTCTGTCTTACCATTACCATTGCTAGAAATTACATACTGTCGACGCGATCTTGCAGCAGATAGTTGCTTTGATCTCTTACCTATTCTTCCCATTTTGAAGTAATAGAACACAATTCACTGAAATTTAAACAAGAGAAAAATATCGAACGCCTGGTTCCATGCAGCAACCAATTAATTTGTTTACGGGCGGAAGAAGCTGTTGTTATCTTCTACATTTGCGCACGCAGCCAAAATGTTATGACCAATCAAAACAGGTGTTTACGAACGCGTCTTGAATGGGTCAGGAATGAGGAAATGAAGTCACCATGTGACCACTCCTTATAAGGAAGTTAGCTTAAAGTTATGGAAATTTTCAAACCCACATCACTCAGAGCTATGAGAAAAAAAGTTTAGAATTTGTTATATTATTGTTATATTGGCAGACAACGAAATTCCCTTTTTATCAATACCACATAGTCCACGATATGGACAGCGTAACTAAGGTATTAATGAGCAACAAATCTTGCATTTTCGGCACAATTTGCAAATTATAGCCTGGGGGTAGTACAGAAAATATGCTTTTTGATACATCAAATGCATTTTTTATGTCATAAAACCTTATCAATCGATTCCTCGATGATTATTTAATAAAATAAGCTCAAAAGTAAAAAATTGATATTGTGTACATAAAATCCAGTTCTCACTACCGTGCATGCCCTTAAGAGAACTGAGTAAGGGTCATGTGGCTTCTGTTGGTCCAGAGCCTATATAAAGCGGACACGAGAAATCCGGGTCTCTCTTTTTCGTCCCAGGCAGTTGGCTCAATAGCAAGTCGCTATTGAGACCACCATTTATTTGTGAGAACCGTCCAGATGTTTTTGACAAGCCATGACTTACAATTTGTGTGTAAGATTGTAAGACTGCAGTTGGAAGTAATGGCAGAAAGTCGGAAGGCTGTTGTCTACACAAGTTGGATCTGGTATGTAACATTTTTAAGACTAGCTGTTCAGTGCAGATAGAAGACAGTAGAAACTCGTGGCCCACATGACTTTAGAAAATGGGCGCGTGGCATTTTCAAAACAATGATTACTACAACTATAGTGGCTTATGGATAAAGTTATCATTCCCTGTTGGTTCGACCAGTTATAATAATCCTAACCAACATAAACTTTGTAAAGATATCAACAAGAGAAAAACTGGATTAGAATCCAGTGATACATCATTCTTCCTCACCAGTGAATTATTTCATGACCTAGCATGACTCCAGAAAGATATGAAACCCACGTATGGTAAAGAAATAGCGAAGTCCTGCTAAATTATAGAGAACATTTTCGTCTTCATGCTGTATATATATATATTTGTCATGAGTTAATAAACGTAAGATACGTTACCACCATCGTTGTTTACTAGATGTCTATCGTCCTTACAGTTGTGCCTGTCATTGAGATAAAGTAAACTCACAATCAAATAATAACGACCTAGAGCTACTACGATACATCAGTAGTTCGACCGCCACAGGATAAGAAACCCTACCTGGGTGACACTATACTTATTTACATTGTGATATTCAACATCACCGCCACACACTAGTAGACCATAAGCTTTGTCACGGATTGCCTCCCCTGCTTTGCAGTAGTGGTCCACCAGTGGCCAAAACTTAAGAGTATCTAAAATGGGTCGTCAAAGGTGTCTACCTTCGCACAAGATTACTCTTGGCAGATTTGTAGATAGAAGGGTAATGACGCTTCTGTCTCAAGGGAGTTTTTACAAGATATCTTCAGAAGTCAAGAACAATGCTGCATAATAATAATAAATTCTTTAAGCGCCAAACACGGCGCATAAGGCAGAAACCAGTGCTCTCCAGGTTGTTCGTTGTGACGCCACTCCTCTTAGCTCTTGCACATTATTTAGGCCCAACGTTCTTCCTTCTCTTATTATGGTTCTTCTGAGTGTTTCTTTTGGTCTTCCTTTTTTCCTCTTACCCTCAGGAACCCAAGTGAGCGCCTGTAGTGGTATTCTGTTGTTTTGCATTCGTAGGACATGACCGATATATGACCATCGTCTTTTCCTTATATAGTCGGAGACATATTTCTGCCTAGAGTCTTCTCTTATTTGTCGATTAGTCTTGAATTCTTTCCAACTGATGTTCATGAGTTTTCTAAGACATTTGTTCTCGAATGTATTCCGCTTGTTCTCCAATGATTTTGTTATTTTCCAACTCTCACAGCCGTATGTTAACACTGAGATAACATTTGAATTAAACAGACGAAGCTTGGTATGTATATTCAATGATCGTAATTTCCAAATTTTAGATAATCTATTGAAGGCGCTAGCTGCCAAAGCAATTCTAGTATGGATTTCTCTTGTTGTGTCACCATCCTGAGTCATTTTACTGCCTAAATAATTGAAACTTTCAACTTTCTGTAGTTTTTCCCCGTTCAAGATGATATCAAAGGTCTCGTTAGAAAAGTTCATAGCTTTAGTTTTAGAGGCATTTATTTGGAGACCAATTTTACCGAGAGATGACACAAATTATTTATTGCTTCTTGGGATTGTCTTGGTGTTGAACTTAAGAATGCTACATCATCTGCGAAATCCAGGTCCCCCAGGAATTTTCCATTTGTCCATTTTATACCCAATTGTTCATTGTGGGTATAGTTTCTCATAACCCAATCAATAGCTATTCCAAAAAGTAGTGGTGACATAGGGCAGAGCAATTGTTAACTTATATCTGATCCGTTGCCTTATGTGAAGAATTAAGCAATGGTTTAGCCCATTCAAGCCCCCAGCCGGTGTAAATCCAGCGAAATTCTTTTCTAAGAATTAGCTCTATATATGTAAATATATGTCTAAGTGTGTATATATATATATATATATGCTTTCACACTTATAATAACTGAATCAACTATGATTGTTATGTTTTAAAATAACGTAACAAATTTACTAATCAGTTAGTTTTAACAGGTTAAAATAGAGATGAAATGATGGTGAATTTTAGATGAAAGTTTTATGTTCATAGAGACCGTTTGAATATATTAACAAAAATGTGTTCTTTTGCTGGTGCCTTTTACAAGCACTTAGCTGGTATAAGTGAGTCCTGTAGCTGTGGTTTCGTCAGTTCTTCTGTGATGATGACACTTCCTAGTCTGATAGATTTGTTCTATGAACAGTCTGATAGCTTTGTTCCACGTACAGTCTGATAGCTTCGTTCCACGAACTTTAGACAAAAATAAAAAGAAGAAATTCCCCTGCTAAGTACACTTGGTTTGAAGATAAACAGGCGCATTGTCTCGCTGTCCACCCACCAATGTTTGTCTCTGAATAATTAAATTCTGTTTTGAGTATACACAGCGTAATTCAGGGAAGATGATTAGAAATCACCAATATTATTCTTCTGGGTATTAAACTGGGAAAATATGTGCTTGGACAGCGTAAAAGCAATGATTTGCCTGAATTACAATTAACGAGGTATATATATCTCACAAAATGATATGATACACTTGAAGCACATGTGATGTAATCATCACTCATCACTGCTCCAGTCGGATCTGGGGTTGTTGCTGCTTTTGCTTTTCTGAGCGAATTAGCATAAAACAAACACCAACGCTTGCTGTAGTGGTTTATTAACATACTATTTTCATATGTTGAGGTTGCCAGCCTCATATATAACCACTTAGCAAGGAAAACATTTACAATTCACATTTGTAAAATAAATGTTTACACTTACCCCAAAGTAACCTTTGGGAACACAATCTCCTGGCACAGTTTAGAATGGACGTAGCTATTTGATGCTTTCGAATCACTTGGTCTGGAAATTTTGTATTCCTCTTATGACGGGTGATCTGATTCCTTAGGTCTCCAGTCCTTGTATTTCAAAAATGCGGGTTTACTAATAAGTTTTCAAAGTTGCCCAAATACTTCGATCTGTCACTTATAATTTTGGAATACTTTGTCCGATCCTTCTCTTTCTGGCTCTGGTGAATTGCTAGCTTGACGTGGCGGTGCAGTCTGATTTGTTACTCCGATTTCGCTAGATTATATTTCCAATTCTCAGTTCAAAATCCCAGATTGTACTTCCGTCGAATTTTCCAATGAGAACCATTGTGTATTCCATCTCTCAAATCGAGCCAATCGTAAGCTCTTTAAAACTATCTGGGTCGGGGTGTTTAAATCATAATAACATGTTTTAGCGTGTTTTAAAATATTACATAAAAAATTCCATCGCGTGACCTCTTTCTAATAATGCTGTAATACTTCCGCCCAGATTGTCTCCTCTGCCAGGTCATCTGTAATGATTACACAGGGATGGTCCCGCGGAAGCGATTATCTACTTATCACCTGTGTCTTTGCACATCCCTCAGACAGCTTTCTTTTCATCGCTGATATGAGACCATATTGTACAAACGCAGATCGCCTCTATCAAAGGTGGCTAGGCGACTTACGTGATAAAAGTATTATCCGCTGCCCGGTCTAATTACCCTGGTATTTTTACATTCACCTGGCGAAACGTAAACAAGTCTGGGAGTGATCACAGCAAAAATATGAATGAAGGTGCATAAAATATGCCAAATAAAAGGATGATGAGTGAAAAAATGAAGTTATACTGCCAGAGGGAACGAGAGTTATAAAAAGTGCACGACTGATTTCATCACAAACTTGTACATGTTACACTAGTAGACCATGGATTTGTACATGTTACACTAGTAGACCATGGACCTGTACATGTTACACTAGTAGACCATAAACTTGTGCATGTTACACTAGAAGACAATAAACTTGTACACGTTACACTAGCAGACCATGGACTTGTACATGTTACACTAGTAGACCACAAACTTGTACATGTTATACTAGTAGACCATAAATGTGTACATGTTACACTAGTAGACCATAAACTTGTACATCTTACACTAGTAGACCAAGGACTATTTGTTGAACATGCATGTTACATTCATCATCGCAGCACTTAATCTCCCTGTGGAACATAAACCTTCAATCTGTTCAGGCCAATATCTGTTTCAGTTCTTTCATTCTTTAACCTTTTTTAATTCTGTCATCAATTCCTTCGTTCTGCCTACAATTCCCTTCCATCTGTATTTTTGTGTATATAAGCCACTCTTATGTTAGACACATTAATGTCTACATGTTTTCCCCTCCATACTTTTGCTACAGGGTGTGGTCATTGTCAGAAAATGAAACCAGATTTTGCAGAGGCAGCAGAAATAGTACAAGACAATGGGGTAAGTTTATCTTTGATGACAAATTTTGTTGAAGATGGTGACCAGCAATAAGGATTTTTTTTTTTAAGATCAAAGAAGGAATGGAACTAAAATACCCACCTTTCATGTCATGAGAGATGATGTCAGTAAGTGAGATTGTCCATAGTGACAGCAGTGAGAAAAAACAAATGCTACATGAACCTCTACTTCAAGAGAAAATGAAGTGCTGTGGTACAGGCTTGCAGGGGTATACTCATGCTTCACAAGGAGTGATTAATAGGCTTTTTTCATTCATACGAGTATATGAAAGCTTGTTGTGAAATACCCATGGTAAAAGAGAGGTAGAGGGAGATAACAAAAATACATGGAGACGAGCACTGGAGACATACGTGAAAGTGATAAATAAGACATGTAAAGTTTTTGAGCTGATGGCACAGGACAGGAAGACCTGGCATCAGTTTGTTGAAGGCCTATGCTCCTTGGGGAGCTAAACGGTGATGATGATTGATGAAAACTGCACTGAGTTGTTGTGTTATATCGAATAAATCAGGTCATGTGATTAGCTTATGTCATGTGAAGTAAGTGTGAAGAAATCGAGGTAATACAAAGTAAATAAGTAACCATGCCATGCTGTGTAAAGTAAATATGAAGTGTGATGTGAAGTAATTTTTTGCTTCTTTAGTTACAAGTGTTACATGAAGCAACATTTCTTGTGAAGTAACTTTTGTGGTATGTTATATCAGATGAATCAGCAACAAATGCAAGATGGAGGTGGATGAGTCATTCTGAGCTTTAGCAATGGTACACAAAAAAGAGCTGTCAGTCACAACAGGAAAATTCTGAAGTAACTTCAGAGCAAAGGCAGAGGCCTTTAAAAACTGCAGCAGAAGAAAGCTCTGAGAGACGTAGCTCTCTTCACAGATACTTTGTCAGTAATTGCAGCACTGAAAAGGCAGAATAACGTCAGCCTGAATGACCTGTGAGTAACAATCCACAAACTATGTCAGCAGCTCAAAAGAGTTGCGATACAGTGGATCCCATCTTACTGCAACATCCCCAGAAATGAAGCTGACAAACTGGCAAAGGAAGGTGAAAAGCTACATCTACTTGATAAAAGCATAACTTATGAAGAGTCAAAGAGTTTTATCAAGAGCATATACAGAAGCAAATGGGAAGCAGAGCATCCATGCCACCAAAAATGTGATACATAATACCAACTTGACATAAGTGAACAAGTGGTAATCTTCAGACTTTGCACAAGCCTCAACAGATTGGGATACCAAGTATTCAGCAAGCTCAAGATAGGAACTACTGTTGAGTGTAACTGTGGCACCGATAAAATAACTGTTGAACATGTACTTCAAAGGTACCCAGCAAATAAGGAACTGAGAAAGCACATATGGCCATGACCAGTACCATTCATGGAAAAACTCTCCGGAGATACCAACAGCCTCCAGCTGGCCACTACTTTCTTTGAACATATTCAAGTCAGCTTCTGAAAGTGAATGAAGACAAAAAAGAAGATATCACATAACAAATTAATATTTAATGGTGACTATAGATATGGTGGGAACGTAAGGTCTAGTCAGGTTCTAGTAATACGTATTACAAATGACTGATGAAGAATAAATTAAATATTAACCCAACCATCTCAAGCATTCACAACCACTCCTTCCCCCTCCTTTTTTTAAACACATAAGAAGTATGAAAATCTGCCATTTTAGGACAAAAGATTAAACAAAAACACTCCAACAATTTTGAAATTTTCATTTATTCTATTTACCATAATTAGACAGGAGGAATAATGCCAGAAGCAATTATAGACACCTTGTTGTTGTTGTTTAACTAGGATTGCTGATCTTGTTGCTGATCTTGTATCCAGTGTCAAGATGAAGAATGTACATGTGTTCTGTAGTTGTTGAGTGGTGCCGTTTAGTGACTTATTGTTGGGGAGCCCGGCAGTAACTTTCTTCTTTCTGTGGAGAGTCCTGGGCAAGTCTGCAGCACATGCTGAACTGTCTTATATGGATGGGTACAGTTGCTGCAATAGGCTCATTTGTGGGGTTTACTTTGCTGAAGTGTTTGTTGAGTCTGGTGTGTTCTGTTCTTAGTTGGAAGATTGTTATTGTTATCGTTAATCAGAATTGGCGTCACTGCACTCCGGGTAAACCCATAGGTGCTCAGTCTCTCTCAGCAAATGTCGAAGGGTATGAATGCTAATTGTTCCTGTTGTGCGCTGGGTGTATACTCTCTGGATGCATCCTTTCATACATCGTCCATCCCTGCTGGTCTTACATTTGATGCTGAATTCCAACAATCTTATCCTTGATGATTCATTGATTGCAGTGTCATTCTCTAATAGGCAATCATTAATTGCCCTCAGTATCTCTCCCTTATCCATATCTAATGCACCTTCTATGGGTGCTCTTGAAGCTAGTCTGTCAGCTCTTTTATTACAGCTTACTCCATCTTGACCAGGACAGTTGATCCACACCAGTTCCTGAAGTTTTGAGGCTTCTATGGAGGTGTTCCATTCATGCCGGAGCCATCCACTTTGGACCTTCCGAACAATGGATTGTCAGTCTGATACTACTTCTTCTTTGTACACTCATATGTCTACTTGAATGTTTTCAAAGAAAGCAAGTCAGATTGAGGCTGTCTGCATCTCCTTAGAGCTTTTCCACGAATGGTACTGGTGACGGCCAAATATGCTTTCTCTGTTCCACATATACACTATAACTGCCCTTGTTAATGATGCCTCAGACAGCCACCTTAAGGCTGCAGTAGCTGCTTCTACCTACATTCTCAGGCTGGAGGTTGTTATCATGTAAACCCTTATATGTTCAGCGATGATTCTGCCCTTTACTCTAGCAGAGAAGCCCCACCCTGATTCCTCACCATGGATTATAAACCCATCAGTGTACACAATGGTATCATCATCCTCAGCATGATCATTTATCGGTTGATCAATTTCCAGCTCTGCCCTCCCATTGGCCCAAGTTCTTCACCCTCTACCAAGACGGATGATTTATTGGTAGTTAGCCCAGTTCTCATCTGACTTACTCCACTAATCCCCCTTTGAATATATTTTCAACTGTGGTCATCTACTTAATTGTTAGCTCTGCCATCCATGACATCCCCCACTTTATTCTCGCTCCCTTAGACTGTGCTCTGTAGACACTATGTATCCAGGGTGGCCATAATGCAGCTTTCATTACCTATGTAAAATTATATAAAACATTTTGCTCATTAACTCTAGTTAATTTGTTCACATAAGGTTGTATGATATTTTTACCACAAGTCAAGCTACAGAAACATTACTAGGAAGGTGAGATACTTGTGACATGCATTTTGAGAAAGTTGTTTTTAAAGATTTTGACATACAATCATATATAAACATTTGTTGCACAGATATGAGCATGGCTCTTTCCAAAATTTCCTCCACTGTAATGGCTCCCAAGCGTCACCTAGTTGGCCACCCCAGCTGTATACTCTAATTATAACCCATCAAAGGTTGAATGGGACATTTGTCTTCATAAATTCCAAAACACACAAAATGTGTAATATGTAGTCAGTTGTGTAAACCTCTACTTAATTTTCTCAGCTGGGTTTACTGGCCGCTGTAGATGCCACACAAGAGAGAGATTTGGCTGACAAGTTTGATGTCAAAGGTTATCCTACCTGTAAGTATCTTGTTGTAATCACTCCTGATCATCTTGGTCCAATGACTATATGCTCACATCAGTAGGTCACGTATATTCAACATAGTATAACATGAATGACACATCATATAACGTATATTACTCATTGTAAAATGTGTCAAAGATGTGTAACATGTATCAAACATTATGTCATATGTCTCAAACATCACACATATCCATAATTCCTGTTGCTCTTAGCAACAATAGCTCACTTTGTACGTTCAAGGTTTGGTACTTTACGTTATTTGTTTGTGATATATATATTGAATGAAATGTGTTTTTGAGATTGAAATATTGTGTGGTATCATATGTTGTATATTTGAGAGATAACTGTATTGTGGTATTATGTTGTATATTTGATATAACAGTATTTTGTGGTATCATATGTTGTATATTTGATATAACAGTATTGTGTGGTATCATATGTTGTATATTTGATATAACAGTATTGTGTGGTATCATATGTTGTATATTTGAGATTGGAGTGTTGTGTGAATGTGGTTATGTGTTTAATATTAGAAGATTGTATGAGATCTCATGTTATATATCTCTTATTGAAGTATTATATGATGTTTGTTATATGTTTCAGATTGCAGCGTTGTGTGATTTGTTCTATGTTTGAGATAGCAGTATTGTGCAGCATCACATGTTGCATGTCTGAAGCTAAAATTTTGAGTGATACTTTATGTTTGAGATTACAGTAGTGAGTGATACCTTATGTATTTGAGATTACCATAGTGAGCTATATGTGTTTGAGATTATGATAGTGTGTGATACCCTATGTGTTTGAGATTACAGTAGTGAGTGATGCTTCTTATCAAAAGCTTTTGTTGTGATTCTCTTGGATAAGAACCTGAAACAATATGCACAGATTATGGTATCTGTTTCCTATCACCAAGACGATCCTTCGATGATGACGGGCCATTATTGATCAGAATCCTCATTTAGACAACATAGTCCATGAGGCCATGTGTCAGTCAAAAAAGTACGTCATACAATGAATAAATAAATTTCTTCTTCTTCTTCTTTGTTCCTTAGCCGCCGACCGTCAAAGCAGTCAGTGGCCATTACGCCTGGTGGCGTCTTGTAGGGCAACAACAAATTGATTCCACTTTGCTCGGTCGGCGGCCATCCTTCGTACAGTGCCCCAACTCTGGTTCATTCTTTGCATCTCAGCCTCCACAGTCCTCCGCCAAGTTGTTTTTGGTCGGCCTCTCTTTCGTTTTCCTTCAGGGGTCCATAGCATAGCTGTTCTTGTGATGGCATCGGGGTCTCTTCTGAGAACATGGCCAACCCAGCTCCAGCGTCTGCCAGCTATGATGGTGTGCATGTCCTCTTGCTTGCTCCGAGTAAGCAGATCTTGGTTGGTGATGATATTCGGCCAAAAGATTCGGAGAATTTTTCTTAGGCATATTGTGTGACAAGAGGACAATTTCGACATTTCCTTCTCTGTAACTCTCCAGCTCTCCGCGCCATAGAGAAGCACAGAAAATAAATATATATTAACCAAAAAAACGGTATTGAATCAGTTCTACAAATTAACGGTGCACAGGAAACACGGGACGTTTTGGGTTTCACCCTTCATCAGCCACAGTTACAAATAGGCAACAAGGACAAGAAATATAGACAGGTTAAAGAAATATACAACGGAACACTACAAACACGTAATGTATATATGTAATAAAATGTAACAACACAGGTGAAGAGCAATAATAAAGCAAGGAAAATACAAAAACCAAAACAATATAAAGACAATTAATTCAACAATCAACGAAAATCAAAAGCAGAAAATGGAATAACAAAACAAGAAACCCTGCTATGACAATCTCAGCAAAAGATACAGTGAAGAGGTGAATACAATGGCGTCAGGAATCACAAATAAACGTGACGTCATAAAAATACACAAATAGGACACAAAATGAAACACAAACTTATAAAAGAAAGATCGTGAAAAAGCGAAGAATGAAATCAAGAAGTCTAAAATAGTGGAAAGCCAGGGAATAACAGAGTTAAGCAAAATGATGTTGGACATTTAGACCATGAGGAGAAAGGCAACCCATTTAAAAAATGAGACGATTCTCTAGAGAAAAGTGCCTACGGTCATCACAAAAGCAGGCGCATAAACCGGTTACCATGGGATCAAGGGAGCCGGAATGGTCTGGGCTATTAAAATGCAGGGCCACAGGTTTAGGTGCCCTGTGATAAATATCATTTAAGTGCTCATGGAATCTATCTGCCAAACATCTGCCAGTTTCACCAATATAGGTAATGTTGCATCTTTTACAGATAATGGCATAAATAAGATTCCTAGATTCACATGTAAATGACTCTCCGATAATAAAATTACCCTTCGGAAATGAAACAGTCTGAGTATGGAGCACATGAGCACGCGTATGACATCTGGGGCGGTGACAAGATTGTGTACCAAAATATGGAGGGCTAGTATTCATTAAGCGGCTGTGTACAAGAATGTCCTTGAAATTCTTATCCCTAAGATATGCTACCAGAGGGGGGGAATCACGGAACAACTCACTGGTAACAGGATCAGAGTTGAGAATAGGAAGATGACGAAATAGAATTCTTTTCACTGCCAAAAAGTGAGGATGGAAAGTTAGAACAAGTTTGAATCTGTCAGATTTAGCAGAAGGTTTAGTAGTGAGTGCCATCTGACGAGTGACGTGTGTGATGCGATTAAGAGCATGAGATAAAACACGTTCAGGATAAAGACGTCGGCAACAAAACTCAAGCATCTCTTGAGCTTGCTCATGGAAATCGTCATCCTGACATAACCGACGCGAGCGTAGAAGTTGAGAAAAGGGAATGGAATTTTTACAACTAAGAGGGTGAGATGAAGTTTAAAGAAGGAAACGAGCGTCAGTAGGCTTTATAATAGACAGAAGTTGTAAGACCAGTAGGGCTTATTGTCACAGTGTGGTAAAGAAAGTTCACTGAAGTCGTAGAAATTTGAGAAGTGAATTTGATGGCAGGATTGAAATTACCAACATAGTCAATAAATCGACGGAGGTCAACCTCAGACATGTCTGTAATACCAATCCCATCATCAATATAGCGGCGGTAAAACTTAGGTATCGGTCCATCGTAACTTTGAAAGACCAAATACTCAAAGTGGCCCATAAACAGGCAAGCGTAACTAGGGCCCATTTTAGTACCCATAGCTACGCCACTAACTTGGTTGAAGAATTGGACATTAAATTCAAAAGAGTTAAGATAAGAACTAACTCAGCAAGGCGAAGAAGAGGACCTGTACTAATAGTAAGATCAGTACGCTGGTCGAGAAAAAATTGTAGTGCCTTGAGCCCATCAGAATATGGAATAGAAGTATAAAATGAACAAATATCTAGAAGGAAAAGACGGTAAGTATGGTCAGGCATGAATCTAATCGAATCAAAGGTAGTAATAGCGTGAGTAGTGTCCTTCCAATAAGAAGGTAGATTGGCGACTAAGGGCTGGAAAATGCTATCAAGGAATTCAGAGATCTGTTCAGTGGGACAAGAGCAGGTTGAAACAATAGGCCTACCAGGATTATCAATTTTATGCACATTAGGAAGCATGTAAAAGGAAGGCTTACCTAGACTACTTTCAAAAATATGAAGAGATAAAGCACTAGAAGGAAGATCATCCTGGATAAGACCACGGATAGTCTTATAAACAGTAAGATTATTCCGGACTGTGGCATCACCAGAACAAGGTGAGTAGTAGGTGGTGTTGCCTAGCTGTGTAACTCCTTGAATGTATAAGTCCTTACGCCAAACTACCACTGCACCTCCCTTGTCTGCTGGTTTGATGACAATATCATCAAATTTTCTAAGGTTTGACAATGCCCGCCATTCAGAAGACGTGAGGTTAGTTCGACGGAGACGGGGTAGAGCAAGCTGGTTAATGTCATGTAAAGTACTGGCAATATACAAATCCAGAGCAGGAGAAGCTCCCGGAGCTGGAGTCCAATCTTGTTTGGATTTGTCGAAACGACGAAAGATATCATCAGTATAGGAAACCCTGGTAAAATCATTACCATTGCGAAGGTAATATTTGAGATGCATGCGGCGATGGAAGCGATGAACATCTTGAAGTAGAGAGTAATTGTCAAAATTGGAACGAAGAGGAACAAACTCTAGACCTTTATTACTCAATAAAATACATCGTTAGACTATAGATATCATTTACAAATTTTCTGAACTCTGTCTTGATTACTTCCCTTTGGTCCTAAGTCATGCCAAAAGTGGTTTGCCTTCAAAGATATTACACCAACAAAATTTTTAATTGAATGAAAGAAACTAAGAAAGCGAAGAAGCAGTGCAAAAAGAAGAAGAGGAAGAAATAGAAGATGAACTCTTTGGCATCTAGCATATAAAAGCTAAGCCCTGAAAAGGACTGTAAGCTCTTATAGCTAGTATTGCACAGTCCTGACAAGGAACTCTAGCTGTGTCATGCTGTTCAGGATTGTTCAGGTAATATTCAATTTGAAACCAGTATCAGTTATCAGCACAGGGTTTAGAGTACTGTAGCGTTGTTATTTTTATATATATATATATATGTGTGGTTCTGTGGTTCTTGTTGTGTGAGGTACTGTTAATTTTCATGCATGCATTCTGACAACACAAATGGATACGGGTATGGTCATCACAGGACATAACTGGCCGAAGAACATAAGACATCTGGTAGTGGGTCCACGATATGATTCGTATAATATTTATTTAGTTCAGGCAGTGGCAAAACTTGGAGAATCTTGAAACATTAGTCTCCTCAGAAATACAAGTGCATGGTCAGTCCATAAGTACAGAAGCATTCATAGTGGTATAACATCAATGTATCGTCTCAACTATTCAGTTCTGGCCGCTGTACTAATAGGTGCGTGTCAGCCATCAACACCCAAGTAATGTGGACCGAAAACGTGAATGTAAAATTCTGGAATAAATACTTCTCTACAAGGTGCGGAACTTCCTCACAAGTTCGGGACCATCTTAGAAACAAGTGGCGGCCTTCGAAGTTAATTTAATGCCACATAAAATACAAAATTCCTCCACGATTCTGGGAGCTTGAAAAAACATGTCTTGCTTTGACGACTTGAAGTATACGAAAGGCCACGAATATTAGCCGTTAGAATAAATTAGCGCAAACGCATTACATCATTGACAACCGGTGACGTATTGAATATGCAGCGTTCAATACAAGTTAAAAAGCGTGAAAAAACATGAGTTACCACAAATAGACATATTTCCTCAATAACAATGGCTATATGCCCGTGTTTGGCAATATACCATGACATATTAACTTTTGTTCTTTAACAAGTACCAAGATTAAGATATCAGCAGGTAATTCAAAGTCAGTGCTAACATTAATATTAAATATTACAGCAATTTACATAACACCAAAATACTTGTAACCCAACAATTAATACAAGTTAACATACTCTTCAGACACAGTAGTGCGGATCTGAGCTTATCACTTATGCACTTACAAGCAATTCAGCTTTGCGTTTCTCAGCTATGGGCTGTGGCCATGTGGCTTTGACAAGCTTGTGTCAGTTCGCCAGACAGCTTTTCAGCTTATGAAATTTTGAGAGTCTAGAATTGAATCTGATCGGGCTTATATACCCAGTCTACATCTAACCCTTTCCTTCTCGGAGGTCTGTGTCTGAGTTCACTTTTCTACTTGTAACTTTCGTGGGATTTCAATGCTGTTGTGCAATTTTTCAGACAAAATCCTCATTTCCTCATCAGTTACCAAAGATAATGATTTCCCACTGCCATAATTACATGTATTTGTAGTAGCTGTTCAAATCCCAAAAAGAATTTTTCAATTGGGGGCATTAATCATAAAGTTATAGCAGAATTACTGGTGGGCGATTCATAAAGGCACTAGTTTACGTGGCAATTCCACAGTGTCTTTGCCCATGTTATGATAGATACCTTTTGGTTTTGAGATTACAAAAGTGTTGAGGTCACCATTGTGAAACTGATGACAAGAAGCAGACAAGTACCAGTGGAACAAGAGACGAAAATGAGAAGCTGGTGATTGATAGGACACACACTAAGAAAACCTGTTAGCATTTCTAGGCAGTACTTGTTCTGAAATCCTCCGGTAAGAGAAGTAAAGGTAGACCTAAAAACACAGCGAGAAGAGAACTGGAGACAGAAATGAAAATAATGAGAAAGGTATTACAAGATGTTGAGCTGATGGTACCAGACAGAAGGACTTGGTATGTATTAGTTGATGGTGTATGCTTCTTGGGGGAGCTAAAGGTTAATGAATAAATGATACTTTATGTGTTTGAGATTATGGTAGTAACCTGATATATTTGAGATTATGGTAGTAACCTGATATATTTGAGATTATGGTAGTCACCTGATATATTTGAGATTATGGTAGTAACCTGATATATTTGAGATTATGGTAGTAACCTGATATATTTGAGATTTCCATAGTAACCTGATATATTTGAGATTATGGTAGTAACCTGATATATTTGAGATTATGGTAGTAACCTGATATATTTGAGATTTCCGTAGTATGTGATAACGTGTATGTGTTTAGGATTACAGTATTAAATGGCAGACATCATCACAGAACTGGTCAGCAGTTTCATATTAAGGTACAAGGGGTTTTGGTTACAATGTGAGGCACTTACAGTATAGGGTCAACAGAAGGTACAGAGGTTGTGGTGTATCATACATTACTGAGGTTTTCATCTCACCTTGGCATGTAAATTACTGTTGTTACCTAAGTTACTGAGGTTTTAATCTAATCTTGGCATGTAAATTACTGGTGTCATATAAGTTACTTAGATTTTAATCCAATCTTGGCATGTAAATTACTGTTGTCGTCTAAGTTACTTAGATTTTAATCTTATCTTGGCATGTACTTTACTGGTGTCATCTAAGTTACTGAGGTTTTCATCTCACCTTGCCATGTAAATTACTGGTGTTACCTAAGTTACTGAGGTTTTAATCTCACCTTGGCATGTAAGTTACTGGTGTTACCTACGTTACTGAGGTTTTAATCTCACCTTGGCATGTAAGTTATCATATTCAGGTGCCCCCTTCTTTCATGTTTTGTCTTTCTATTATCAATTTTTTCTCCATGTGTTTTTTTTTTTTTTTGGATCTCCTTCTGCCTCTCTTACCTTGTCGATTCCAGAACAAGGACTGCCTTGTAATGTTATTAACAGACTTCCTCAATGTTTGTCATATTCATCACCAGTGTATTCTTCCCATCTCTTGTTCCACTGGCATCTGTCAGGTCCAGGTTATCAATTCCACATTAGACGAGCTTTTTGATCTTGATATAACATGAAACACTTCAGGCATTAGCATGACCTGTGGTACAGAGGCTTTATTAATGTGGAACTGATGACAACCAGACAAGCGAGGGTAACAAGATATGAGAAGAAAATGCTGGAGATGGATAGGACACACATTGAGGTAACCTACTGATGGCAGATAGGACACACATTGAGGTAACCTATTGATGGCAGATAGGACACACATTGAGGTAACCTATTGATGGCAGATAGGACACACATTGAGGTAACCTATTGATGGCAGATAGGACACACATTGAGGTAACCTATTGATGGCAGATAGGACACACATTGAGGTAACCTATTGATGGCAGATAGGACACACATTGAGGTAACCTATTGATGGCAGATTACTAGGCAGGATAATTATACAGAGAATTTCAAAGGCAGTAGATCACAAACTGAGGAAAGAACAAGCAGGATTTAGAAAGAACAGGAGATGTGTAGATCATATATTCACTCTCAGGAACATTATAGAGCAGTGCTCAGAATGGCAAAGACAGCTTTACATTAATTTCGTTGATTTCGAAAAGGCTTTTGACAGCATACATAGGGACAGTTTATGGAAAATACTGAGGGCTTATGGAATTCCAAGCTGCATAGTGTCAATCATAAAAAGCCTCTATGCAAACTTTACGTGCAGTGTTGGGCAGAGCAGCCTAACCTTTGAGGTGAAGACAGGAGTACGACAGGGATGCCCCTTATCAACCACTCTATTTTTAACAGTCATAGACTGGGTGATGCGCCAGACAACAGAGGGCAGTCCAAGAGGAATAAGATGGACAACATTTTCTACATTGGAAGATCTGGAATATGCAGATGACATTGCACTACTAGCACATTCACATCAACACATCCAGGAAAAAACGGATAGACTTAATAAGTTTAGCCAGCAGGCGGGCTTGAACATCAATTTAAAGAAGTCTGAGGTCATGACGCTCAATATGAGCAACCCTGAGCCCATAGCAGTAAGGAATAAGCAATTGGTACAGACAGATACCTTCACATACCTAGGAAGCATAGTAACACCAGACGGCGGGGCAGGCAAAGACATCAACATCAGAATGAATAAGGCAAGAACAGCCTTCTTTAGCCTAAATAACATCTGGAAGTCCTCCCAATACAGCACAAGCAAAAATTAAGATTATATCAGAGCTGTGTGCTTTCTGTGCTTCTCTATGGTGCGGAATGCTGGAGAGTTACAGAGAAGGAAATGTCGAAATTGTCCTCTTTTCACACAACATGCCTAAGAAAAATTCACCGAATCTTTTGGCCGAATACCATCACTAACCAAGATCTGCTTACTCGTAGCAAGCAAGAGGACATGCACACCATCATAGCTGGCAGATGCTGGAACTGGGTTGATCATGTCCTCAGAAGAGACCCCGATGCCATCACAAGAACAGCTATGCTTTGGACCCCTGAAGGAAAACGAAAGAGAGGCCGACCAAAAACAACCTGGTGGAGGACTGTGGAGGCTGAGATGCAAAGAATGAACCAGAGTTGGGGCACTGTACGAAGGATGGCCACCGACTGAGCAAAGTGGAATCAATTTGTTGTTGCCCTACAAGACGCCACTAGACATGATGGCCACTGACTGCTTTGACGGTCGGCGGCTAAGGATCAAAGAAGAAGAAGAATTGATGGCAGATAGGACACACATTGAGGTAACCTATTGATGGCAGATATGACACACATTGAGGTAACCTATTGATGGCAGATAGGACACACATTGAGGTAACCTATTGATGACAGATAGGACACACATTGAGGTAACCTATTGATGGCAGATAGGACACACATTGAGGTAACCTATTGATGACAGATAGGACACACAATGAGGTAACCTGTTGATAGCAGATAGGACACACATTGAAGTAACCTATTGATGACAGATAGGACACACATTGAGGTAACCTATTGATGGCAGATAGGACACATTGAGGTAACCTATTGATGGCAGATATGACACACATTGAAGTAACCTATTGATGGCAGATAGGACACACATTGAGGTAACCTATTGATGACAAATAGGACACACATTGAGGTAACCTATTGATGGCAGATAGGACATACATTGAGGTAACCTATTGATGGCAGATAGGACACACATTGAGGTAACCTATTGATGGCAGATAGGACACACATTGAGGTAACCTATTGATGGCAGATAGGACACACATTGAGGTAACCTATTGATGGCAGATATGACACACATTGAGGTAACCTATTGATGGCAGATAGGACACACATTGAGGTAACCTATTGATAGCAGATAGGACACACATTGAGGTAACCTATTGATGGCAGATAGGACACACATTGAGGTAACCTATTGATGACAAATAGGACACACATTGAGGTAACCTATTGATGGCAGATAGGACACACATTGAGGTAACCTATTGATGGCAGATAGGACACACATTGAGGTAACCTATTGATGGCAGATATGACACACATTGAGGTAACCTATTGATGGCAGATAGGACACACATTGAGGTAACCTATTGATGACAAATAGGACACACATTGAGGTAACCTATTGATGGCAGATAGGACACACATTGAGGTAACCTATTGATGGCAGATAGGACACACATTGAGGTAACCTATTGATGGCAGATAGGACACACATTGAGGTAACATTGATGGCAGATAGGACACACATTGAGGTAACCTCTTGATGGCAGATAGGACACACATTGAGGTAACCTATTGATAGCATTACCAGGCAGTCCTTGCTCTGTGATCCCCAATGTAAGAGAGGTAGAGGAAGGACACAGGGAGAAGAGAACTTGTGACAGATGTGGATGAAGAAAGCATGGAAAGGCCTTGACCTGATGGCACAAGACAGGAAGACTTGGCATAAGTCTTGAAGGTCTATTCTTGGGGAGTTGAAAGGTGATGAATGAGTGCATGAATTCAGTTTGCAGCAGACACTGTTAGGAACATATAACTTGCAAGATTTTTTTTTTTCACATTGGGATCTTACTTCACAACTCTCTGTGCACTTCAAGCTGTCATCTCATCTCATTGTGGCATGACGCAAGTTCTGGCAGTCACGCAAGAAGCCTCAGCAACATAGGCTCAAGGATTACAGAACCGAGAGGGTTAGCTACAAATTATCATTCTGTCTGCCCTTGTCTTTGGTTGATGAAAATATCATCATGAATCAGTTCTTAAAGCAGCATTAGCCTTTGGAAATCCTGCTTGTCTACTCAGGTGTAAATAGGTACCTGACTCTTCAGTTCGGTGTCACAGATTTGGCTCATAATTATTTTGTCAGTTTTGCCCAACAATTTAACTTGACGCCCATTCCTTGTCTATATGTTAAGTACCACCCCCTCGCTGTATAGACCTCATTCTGTTGTATAAACTATGGTTTTTTAGTGTCAATCTTATGAGCGACCTGTCCCAAAGTAATTTTATTCATCTATACATCAGTCTGTGACTTCACTGAATGCCAGCGGTCTAATTTTTCTTTTATCCTATAAGTGCATCATCCTAGACATTTGTTCGTGACGAAGTCTAGCTCGTTGTGAGTCCCCCAGGACTTAACCCGTGATGAAATGTTCCTCAGCAGATGAAACTTTGTAGCGTAATATTGCGTGACAGCCCACCTGCATGCATGAACTTAGATTCTTGTCTTCTGTCTTTTGTTTTATCTGCCTTGGTCGAAGAAACTACTTCTGTCATCTTTCCTGACAAATGGAGACAAAGTCTTTTATCTTCGTCACCATGAGAATTTCTCTTGTTTTCCATGAGTCTGACAATGGTAAAAACACTATAGGATTTGGACTTCCAATTTTTCCAGTTTTGCGGGGTAAGGAAACACACCATAGATATAGAATATATGCCTAGTTATTAGCTTGTACATAATTGCTAGTTATAATTTAAATTTTGTTTTAACCTAATCAGCGGTTATTAATGGTTAGGTATCTTCTTGGTGTTACTTACTTACTTATTCATTCCTCTTCTACCGTGGGGTGTAGAGGTTTGTAAGAGAGAGCGCCATACTATTCTATCTGCTGTCATCCTCCTGGCTTGGTTCCATTCTAGTCCTCTGTCCTTCAAAGATTGTCTAATGTTATCCTCCCAGCGGACTTTGGGTTGTCCTGGAGGTCTGGATCCCTGGCTCTTAGTTTCCCATGCTTGTCGTGGTAGCTGATCTTCTCCCATTCTGCAGACATGGCCAAACCATCTCAGTTGGGACTGTTCTACTTGGGTCTGCAGGGGTTGGGTTTTTAGGCCTTGACGTATCGTCTGGTTGCGGACCATGTCTCTTCTTGTTACTTCAACCACCTTCCTCAGATACCTCATTTCTGAGGTTTGGATTTGGCTTTTGTGGGTTGTAATCATTGCCCATGACTCGCGTCCATACGTCAAGACTGGGACATAGGTGGAGCGGTATACAGCCATCTTTGTCTTCTTACCAACATCTCTTTTGCTGAGGAATCCTCGATTTATCGCTTGAAAGAGTCTCCCAGCTGCTGCTCTTCGGGTAGCCAACTCTTCTTTGATGCCTCCCTTTCGGTCTATAATAGCTCTGAGATATTTAAAGTGGTCGACCTGCTCCAGGACCTGTTCTCCCAGCTTAATCTGATGTCTTCTTTCTTCTCGTGATATCACCATGGATTTTGTTTTAGAGCTGCTTATGACCATCCCTCTCTTCTCCAGCTCTTCCTTCCAGACTTGCAGGTTGGATTGGAGATGTGCCTCTGATTTAGCAATCAGGGCAACATCATCAGCAAATGCCAGCTCTGAAATACAGTCCTGTCTCATCTTCCAGTACGCCACTGAATACTTTCCTGTCCTCTCCTTACATGCCTTGATGACATCGTCCATGAGGAGTATGAAAAGATAAGGTGACAGGATATCACCTTGTCTTACACCAGTGGTGGTCCTGAATTCTTCTGACTTATGGTTTGCCGTCCTCACATAATTTCTGCAAGACTTGTAGAAGCTCTGTATAGCATGAATTAGAGGTGATGGAATGTTTTTCCTTGCCAAACAGTCCCAGACTTTGTTCCAGGGGACCTTGTCAAATGCCTTTTCCAGATCTAAGAAGCAAAGATGGATCTCACTCTTACACTCAAGAGCCTTGTCACTCAACTGTCTGAGTGTGAAGATTAGGTCTTGAGTACTTCGATTTGCTCGGAATCCACACTGGACCTCATCCATTTGCAGCTCAGCTAGGCGTCTGAGTCTCTGCTCCAGGATTCTAGCGTAGATTTTACCAGGGACACTGAGAAGGGATATGCCTCTATGGTTTCCACATTGTCGGTTGTCACCCTTCTTAAAAATCAGTGTTATTATGGCAATCTCCCAATCCTTCGGTATGGTCTTGTTGCACAAAGCTGCCCGTAGATTCCTTAGGAGTAATAGGTCGCCTGCTTCTCTCATGTACTTAACCATTTCTGGTGTTATGCCATCATGTCCTGCAGCTTTGCCCATCTTGATTTTCTCCAGTGCTGCCTTCAGTTCTTCCATCTTTATGTCATCTTCACCATCATTGGTTTTCTCTTCTGTGCTAGTGGTTATCATTTCTGATGTTTGACCTCGCTCACCATCCAGGAGTTCTGAAAAATAATTTTTCCATCTTTCCATTACTTCCTTCGGGGCAGTAAGCAGTTTGCCTTGCTTGTCCTTTATAAATTTAAGAGGGCATTGTTTTTCTTTCCTCATGTTCTTTAGGGTCTTATAGAACAATTTCTGGTTTTCTTGCGCATCCTTTTCTAGCTTTTCTCCAAATTCTTCCCAGGACTTCTGTTTTGCTGCTAGCACCTTGTTCTTTGCTTCTGTTCTGAGTATCACATATTCTCTATATTTCTCTATTTTTCCTGCTGTGTGTTTAGCTCCTAAGTATTGTTTCCATGCCATTTTCTTCTCTCTTATTTTCTCTTTGACTTCCTCTGTCCACCAAGGTGTCCTCTTTCTCTTGTTACCAAGTCGAACTTCACCACATGCTTCTGCAGCAGCTGTCTTAATGATGTCCTTGAATTTCAGCCACAGCTGTTTCCAGGTCTTCAGGTTGTTTTTCTGTGTTTCTCACTGCTGTAGCAATAAGCCCCTGATATCTGGTCTTCACTTCTGGCTCTCTCAGCTTGTAGGTCTTAATGCTCTTTTCTCCTGTTTGTTTACTTAGCTTCTTGCGTGATGTTAGGCAGTTCCTAGGCCGAGTAGCTCTTTCAGTTGTTCTTTTAATTGTTAACAAGTAGTGGTCACTTCCAATCTCTGGCCCCCTCCACACTCTAGCATCCCAGACATACTTGAATGAGCTCTTCCTAACTATGGCGTAGTCGATCACTGACTTCTCATTCTTTGTTGGTTCACACCTAGTGTATACATGTATGCGCTTATGGGGGAACTTTTGTAATGATCAGATTCTGCTCACTGCAGAATCTAAGGAGTTGCTTTCCATTTTCATTGAGAGTATAATCTCCATATCTTCCAATAACTCTACCCCATCTAGCATGGTCATTTCCAACTCTGGCATTGAAATCTCCAAACATGATGATTTCATCTAGGCAGTAGTCCACTGTCATTTGAAGCAGCTCGAAGAATTCCTCCATGACCTCTGCTCTCTCATTCTCATTTGGCCCATATACTATGACCAGGTTGACTATGGTTTCTCCTTCTTTTACTTTTACAACCATAATGCGCTCAGAGACAAAGTTCCATCCCTTGATACTATCTTTTTGCTGTTTGGCCACAATGCAACCCACGCCCCCTTTAGCTCTTTCAGATGTGGGTACACCACTGTAGAGCAGCGTGTTGCCATCGAGATCCATAACTCCTTGTCCCTTTTTCTTTGTTTCCGTTATAGCCAGGATTTCTAGTTTTGCTTTCCTCATCTCTTCCACCAGCTCCTCTTCTTTCCCATTTATACTTCTTGTGTTCCAAGTTTCGTAAGTCGTAGTCTGTGGTCCATTCCAGTTCGTCGCCTTTAGAATCAGGCTGGTTTTCTCTCTTTTAGTTCGCGTAATCATGATTTAAAGCAAACAGGTGATTGGCCTGTTGTGCCTTGGCATGGTGGAGGGGCTGCCTCCTTACGGCCTCCATGCAGATGCCAATTTCTTCTCGCTATTTATTGCAGCACACTAGAGTTCTCTAACTCATTCTATTCTTTATCCACGATAACATTCAGGAATGCAAAGGCAGAGAGGATGGGATCTGGTCACCCCGACCTCATAAAGCTGAGACCTAGTGAAGTCTCTAATACTTAACTCCCCTAAAGCAGTATATGCTGTGGGACTGCCTTTATCTTTTACTTGAATGTGTGAAGAGTATCCACTACCAGAACTGATGAACATTTCCATCAGCATCAAACTGGAAAACACTTCTGGACAACCATACCACTTAGATTTGACATTTCTTGTCACATGTCATTTAGCTTAGATTTTACTTCCCCTGTGTAATAGTTTCCTTTAGCAGAGGCCTGTGTTGCAAGCAGTACATGTCATCTATTGAGGCCGTTATATGTTGCATGTGCTATATGTCATCAAGCTGGGACATGTTTTTGATTGTGAGAGGGGTTGATAATATTTGTTATCACTTTCCTGTATTACATAACAAAGCAAGTATATGACTTGTCATCAGCATATTGGAGTCATGTCATCTAGCTAAGACTTCATATCCACTTATTGCATTACATGTCATATATTTTGGAACACTTCCTTGGTTACATGTATCACATGTCATTGAGTATGATCACATTTTTGATGTTCAGTATCTAAGTATTGTCATTGTGTGTTCCAAGAATAGATACTTGGCTGCATGTCTCAAGACTTTTATATTTTTGTTGACATTTCTAACTAATGTATTGTTTTCTATTTTTCCACAGTGATATTTTTCACGTAAGTTTGAATCATCGTTCAGTCTTTTATTTCTTAAGTTTGTTCTTTCTTACTGCTCTTCCTTTATGTCTGTGTTCTCCCTCACTGACCTTCCTTCTTGTCTTTGTTCTCCCTCACTGACCTTCCTTATTGTCTTTGTTCTCCCTCACTGACCTTCCTTCATGTCTTTGTTCTTCCTCACTGACCTTCCTTCATGTCTTTGTTCTTCCTCACTGACCTTCCTTCATGTCTTTGTTCTTCCTCACTGACCTTCCTTCATGTCTTTGTTCTTCCTCACTGACCTTCCTTCTTGTCTTTGTTCTCCTGCACTGACCTTCCTTCATGTCTTTGTTCTCCCTCACTGACCTTCCTTCATGTCTTTGTTCTCCCACACTGACCCTCCTTGTCTTTGTTCTCCCTCACTGACCCTCCTTCTTGTCTTTGTTCTCCCTCACTGACCTTCCTTCTTGTCTTTGTTCTCCCTCACTGACCCTCCTTCTTGTCTTTGTTCTCCCTCACTGACCCTCCTTCTTGTCTTTGTTCTCCCTCACTGACCCTCCTTCTTGTCTTTGTTCTCCCTCACTGACCCTCCTTCTTGTCTTTGTTCTCCCTCACTGACCCTCCTTCTTGTCTTTGTTCTCCCTCACTGACCCTCCTTGTCTTTGTTCTCCCTCACTGACCCTCCTTCTTGTCTTTGTTCTCCCTCACTGACCCTCCTTCTTGTCTTTGTTCTCCCTCACTGACCCTCCTTCTTGTCTTTGTTCTCCCTCACTGACCCTCCTTCTTGTCTTTGTTCTCCCTCACTGACCCTCCTTCTTGTCTTTGTTCTCCCTCAATGACCGTCCTTCTTGTCTTTGTTCTTCCTCACTGACCCTCCTTCTTGTCTTTGTTCTCCCTCACTGACCCTCCTTCTTGTCTTTGTTCTCCCTCAATGACCGTCCTTCTTGTCTTTGTTCTCCCTCACTGACCCTCCTTCTTGTCTTTGTTCTCCCTCACTGACCCTCCTTCTTGTCTTTGTTCTCCCTCAATGACCGTCCTTCTTGTCTTTGTTCTCCCTCACTGACCCTCCTTCTTGTCTTTGTTCTCCCTCACTGACCCTCCTTCTTGTCTTTGTTCTCCCTCACTGACCCTCCTTCTTGTCTTTGTTCTCCCTCAATGACCCTCCTTCTTGTCTTTGTTCTCCCTCACTGACCCTCCTTCTTGTCTTTGTTCTCCCTCACTGACTCTCCTTCTTGTCTTTGTTCTCCCTCACTGACCCTCCTTCTTGTCTTTGTTCTCCCTCACTGACCCTCCTTCTTGTCTTTGTTCTCCCTCAATGACCCTCCTTCTTGTCTTTGTTCTCCCTCACTGACCCTCCTTCTTGTCTTTGTTCTCCCTCACTGACTCTCCTTCTTGTCTTTGTTCTCCCTCACTGACCCTCCTTCTTGTCTTTGTTCTTCCTCACTGACCCTCCTTCTTGTCTTTGTTCTTCCTCACTGACCCTCCTTGTCTTTGTTCTCCCTCACTGACCTTCCTTCATGTCTTTGTTCTCCCTCAATGACCCTCCTTCTTGTCTTTGTTCTCCCTCACTGACCTTCCTTCATGTCTTTGTTCCCCCCTCACTGACCTTCCTTCTTGTCTTTGTTCTCCCTCAATGACCCTCCTTCTTGTCTTTGTTCTCCCTCACTGACCTTCCTTCATGTCTTTGTTCCCCCCTCACTGACCTTCCTTCTTGTCTTTGTTCTCACTCACTGACCTTCCTTCTTGTCTTTGTTCTCACTCACTGACCCTCCTTCTTGTCTTTGTTCTCCCTCACTGACCCTCCTTGTCTTTGTTCTCCCTCACTGACCTTCCTTCATGTCTTTGTTCCCCCCTCACTGACCTTCCTTCTTGTCTTTGTTCTCACTCACTGACCTTCCTTCTTGTCTTTGTTCTCCCCCACAGACCCTCCTTGTCTTTGTTCTCCCTCACTGACCCTCCTTCTTGTCTTTGTTCTCCCTCACTGACCCTCCTTCTTGTCTTTGTTCTCCCTCACTGACCCTCCTTCTTGTCTTTGTTCTCCCTCACTGACCCTCCTTCTTGTCTTTGTTCTCCCTCACTGACCCTCCTTCTTGTCTTTGTTCTCCCTCACTGACCCTCCTTGTCTTTGTTCTCCCTCACTGACCCTCCTTCTTGTCTTTGTTCTCCCTCACTGACCCTCCTTGTCTTTGTTCTCCCTCACTGACCCTCCTTGTCTTTGTTCTCCCTCACTGACCCTCCTTGTCTTTGTTCTCCCTCACTGACCCTCCTTCTTGTCTTTGTTCTCCCTCACTGACCCTCCTTATCTTTGTTCTCACTCACTGACCCTCCTTCTTGTCTTTGTTCTTCCTCATTGACCTTCTTTCTTGTCTTTGTTCTCCCTCACTGACCCTCCTTCTTGTCTTTGTTCTTCCTCACTGACCTTCTTTCTTGTCTTTGTTCTCCCTCACTGACCCTCCTTCTTGTCTTTGTTCTCCCTCACTGACCTTCCTTCTTCTCTTTGTTCTTCCTCACTGACCCTCCTTCTTGTCTTTGTTCTCCCTCACTGACCCTCCTTGTCTTTGTTCTCCCTCACTGACGCTCCTTCTTGTCTTTGTTCTCCCTCACTGACCCTCCTTCTTCTCTTTGTTCTCCCTCACTGACCTTCCTTCTTCTCTTTGTTCTTCCTCACTGACCCTCCTTGTCTTTGTTCTCCCTCACTGACCCTCCTTGTCTTTGTTCTCCCTCACTGACCCTCCTTCTTGTCTTTGTTCTCCCTCACTGACCTTCTTTCTTGTCTTTGTTCTCCCTCACTGACCTTCTTTCTTGTCTTTGTTCTCCCTCACTGACCTTCTTTCTTGTCTTTGTTCTCCCTCACTGACCTTCTTTCTTGTCTTTGTTCTCCCTCACTGACCTTCTTTCTTGTCTTTGTTCTCCCTCACTGACCTTCCTTCTTGTCTCCCTCACTGACCCTCCTTCTTGTCTTTGTTCTCCCTCACTGACCTTCTTTCTTGTCTTTGTTCTCCCTCACTGACTTTCTTTCTTGTCTTTGTTCTCCCTCATTGACCTTCTTTCTTGTCTTTGTTCTCCCTCACTGACCCTCCTTCTTGTCTTTGTTCTCCCTCACTGACCTTCTTTCTTGTCTTTGTTCTCCCTCACTGACTTTCTTTCTTGTCTTTGTTCTCCCTCACTGACCTTCTTTCTTGTCTTTGTTCTCCCTCACTGACCTTCTTTCTTGTCTTTGTTCTCCCTCACTGACCTTCTTTCTTGTCTTTGTTCTCCCTCACTGACCTTCTTTCTTGTCTTTGTTCTTCCTCACTGACCTTCTTTCTTGTCGATTTTCTTCCTCACTGACTTTCTTTCTTGTCTTTGCTTTTTCTCACTGACCTTACTTCTTGTCTTAGCTTTTTCTCACTGACCTTCTTTCTTGTCTTTGTTCTTCCTCACTGACCTTCCTTCATGTCTAGCAAGAAGAAATTGGCATCACTAAAAGTGATGTTGAAAGTCTTCAGACAGCCTGGAAGTAAGACTATTTTTAATTATCTATCTTTCCAAGTCCCCACTCACAGTTATGTTTCTTAACAGCACCCGTTCTCTTAGTTTGGCTTACTCAGCTGCTCATCTTTGGAACAATCTTCCCAATGACCTGAAAAACATGCACAGTCCTTACTCATATAATCGTATACTGTTCAAATACTTTATGAGTGCTGATTAAATGCCACCCTAACTGATTATGTTTTATTTTTATCTAATATACTGTATGGAGGCTCTGACGATCTAGTTTTTCATTACAATATACTTATTCTTAATTTTGTGATCAGGTACTGTTCATGTATGCTGTTATACTACCATGTAATGTTGCATTGCCCTTACATTAATACTTACAGTACCATACGCTGGAGGGAGAATGTTTGAGTAACAGTAAATAACAGATGAGCAAGAAGAAGGAAGAATGCAAGTGGGGACTGTGTGCCAGATTTTCAACCCTTGGAAAATTAACTTCTTTCGTATATGTCTATCTAACTATCTACCTAGTCTGTCTAACTATCTACCTAGTCTGTCTAACTATCTACCTAGTCTGTCTAACTATCTACCTAGTCTGTCTAACTATCTACCTAGTCTGTCTAACTATCTACCTAGTCTGTCTAACTATCTACCTAGTCTGTCTAACTATCTACCTAGTCTGTCTAACTATCTACCTAGTCTGTCTAACTATCTACCTAGTCTGTCTAACTATCTACCTAGCCTGATTCTGCTCTTGAGTTCAGGAAGGCAAAGACAGCGAGGAAAGTAACTGGTTACCCCACCTCATGATAATGGACCTAGTATAGTCAAAGCTTAAAAATTCACTCATTGCAACAGTATCTGCTTACTTACTTACTTAATCGTTCCCCTTCTACCATGAGGTGTAGAGGTTTGGGAGAGAGAGCGCCAGACTATCCTATCGGCTGTCTTCCTCCTGGCCTGGTTCCATTCTAGTCCTTGGTCCTTCAAAGATTGTCTAATGTTGTCCTCCCAGCGGACTGTGGGTCGTCCTGGGGGTCTGGACCCCTGGCTCTTTGTTTCCCATGCTTGTCATGGTAGCCAGTCTTCTCCCATTCTGCAGACATGGCCAAACCATCTTAGTTGGGACTGTTCTACTTGGGTCTGCAGGGGGTGGGATTTTAGGCCTTGACGTATCGTCTGGTTGCGGACCATGTCTCTTCTTGTTACTTCAACCACCTTCCTCAGATATCTCATTTCTGAGGTTTGGATCTGGCTTTTGTGGGTTGTAGTCATGGCCCAGGACTCACATCCATATGTCAAGACTGGGACATAGGTGGAGTGGTATACAGCCATCTTCGTTTTCTTACCAACCTCTCTCTTGCTGAGGAATCCTTGATTTTTGGCCTGAAAAAGTCTCCCAGCTGCTGCTTTTCGAGTGGCCAACTCTTCTTTGATGCCTCCCTTTTGGTCTAAAATAGCTCCAGGGTATTTAAAGTGGTCGACCTGCTCCAGGACCTGTTCTCCCAGCTTAATCTGATGTCTTCTTTCTTCTTTCTTGTGATATCACCATGGATTTTGTTTTAGAGCTGCTTATGACCATCCCTCTCTTCTCCAGCTCTTCCTTCCAGACTTGCGGGTTGGATTGGAGATGTGCCTCTGATTTAGCAATCAGGACAACATCATCAGCAAATGCCACCTCTGAAATACAGACCTGTCTCATCTTCCAGTACCCCACTGAATACTTTCTTGTTTTCTCCTTACATGCCTTGATGACATCGTCCATGAGGAGTATGAAAAGATAAGGTGACAGGATATCACCTTGTCTTACACCAGTGGTGGTCCTGAACTCTTCTGACATGGTTTGCTGTCCTCACATAATTTCTGCAAGACTTGTAGAAGCTCTGTATAGCATGAATCAGAGGTGATGGAATGTTCTTCCTTGCCAAACAGTCCCAAAGTTTGCTCCAGGGGACCCTGTTAAATGCCTTTTCCAGATCTATGAAACAAAGATGGACCTCACTCTTATACTCAAGAGCCTTTTCACTCAGCTGTCTGAGTGTGAAGATTAGGTCTTGAGTACTTCGGTTTGCTCGGAATCCGCACTGGACCTCATCCAATTGTGGCTCAGCTAGGCGTCGGAGTCTGCTCTAGGATTCTAGAGTAGATTTTACCAGGGACACTGAGAAGGGATATGCCTCTATAGTTTCCACATTGTCAATTGTCACCCTTTTTGAAAATTGGTGTTATGATGGCAATCTCCCAATCCTTTGGTATGGTCTTGTTGTACCACGCTGCCTGTAGGACCCTTAAGAGTAATAGGTCACCTGATGCTCCCATGTACTTACCCATTTCTGGTGTTATACCATCATGCCCTACTGCTTTGCCCATCTTAATTTTCTTCAGTGCTGCCTTCAGTTCTTCCATCTTTATGTCATCTTCACCATCATTGGTTTTCTCTTCTGTGCTAGTGGTTATCATTTCTGATGCTTGACCTCGCTCACCATCCAGGAGTTCTGAGAAATATTCTTTTCATCTTTCCATTACTTCCTTTGGAGCAGTAAGCAATTTGCCTTGCTTGTCCTTTATAAATTTGAGAGGGCATTGTTTTTCCTTCCTCATGTTCTTTAGGGTCTTATAGAACAATTTCTGGTTTTCTTGCGCATCTTTTCTAGCTTTTCTCCAAATTCTTCCCAGGACTTCTGTGTTGCTGCTAGCACCTTTTTCTTTGCTTCTGTTCTGAGTGTCACATATTCTCTATATTTCTCCATTTGTCCTGCTCTGTTTTTAGCTCCTAAGTATTGTTTCTATGCCATTTTCTTCTCTCTTATTTTCTCTTTGACTTCCTCTGTCCACCAAGGTGTCCTCTTTCTTTTGTTCCCAAGTTGGACCAGCACATGCTTCTGCTGCAGCTGTCTTTATGATGTCCTTGAATTTAAGCCAGAGGGTTTCCAAGTCATCAGGTTGTTCTTCTGTGTTGCTCACCCATGCAGCAATAAGCCCCTGATATCTGGTCTTAATTTCTGGCTCTTTCAGTTTGTAGGTCTCCTTGACCTCTGCTCGCTCATCCTCATTTGGCCCATACACTATGACCAGGCTGACTATGGTTTCTCCTTCTTTTACTTTTACAACCATAATGCGCTCCGAGAGAAAGTTTTATCCCGTGATACTATCTTTTTGGTTTTTGGCCACAATGCAACCCACGCCCCCTTTAGCTCTTTCAGATGTGGGTTCCCCACTGTAGAGCAGCGTGTTGCCATCGAGATCCATGACTCCTTGTCCATTTTTCTTTGTTTCCGTTATAGCCAGGATTTCTAGTTTTGCTTTCCTCATCTCTTCCACCAGCTCCTCTTCTTTCCCATTTATACTTCTTGTGTTCCAAGTTCCATAAGTTGTAGTCTGTTCCAGTTCGTCGCCTTTAGAATCAGTCCGGTTTTCTCTCTTATAGTTCGCGTAATCATGATTAAAGCAAACAGGTGATTGGCCTGTTGTGCCTTTGCATGGTGGAGGGGCTGCCTCCTTACGGCCTCCTCCTTTTTCAGCCAGGCTTGGGACCAGCCTAGGCGGAGTTCAGTATCTTCTATGAGACTCATAGCTGCTCACCTCTGGTAAAATCTCTCGCACACACTGGAAAACACACCGAGTCCCTAGTCATTCAGTAGCAGACTGTTCGAATATTTCACAAGTTCTTATAACACACCATCTGATTATGCCTCAAATCACTGTCTAATTTACTGTATGAGGAATTCGATTTTTATCAGTCTTGTTATTTGTTTGTTTTGTTTGTGATTGTTTTTTCATTTTTTAAATTTTTTTTATTTTTTTAAATTTATTTTAAAAACATACTTTTATTATGATGATTATTGCAAATGTATGATGTTATATTACTTTTATAATGATAAATGCTTTAAATAATGCTTAAAGTAAATGTGAGGATGAAAGGATACAGTATACATGATGAGAGAGAGAGGAAGGGCAGAATGTCAGACGGGTCTACGTGCCCAATTCTTAACCCTTTGAAAATAAAGAAGAAGAGACCCCGATGCCATCACAAGAACAGCTATGCTTTGGACCCCTGAAGGAAAACGAAAGAGAGGCCAACCAAAAACAACCTGGCGGAGGACTGTGGAGGCTGAGATGCAAAGAATGAACCAGAGTTGGGGCACTGTACGAAGGATGGCCGCCGACCGAGCAAAGTGGAATCAATTTGTTGTTGCCCTACAAGACGCCACTAGGCGTGATGGCCACTGACTGCTTTGACGGTCGGCGGCTAAGGATCAAAGAAGAATGATGTTATATTACTTTTATAATGATAAATGCATTAAATAATGCTTAAAGTAAATGTGAGGATGAAAGGATACAGTATACATGATGAAAGAGAGAGGAAGGGCAGAATGTCAGACGGGCCTACGTGCCCAATTCTTAACCCTTTGAAAATAAAGTTTGTTCGTTCATTCTGTTTTTTCTCACTGACCTTCTTTCTTGTCTTTGTTCTTCCTCACTGACCTTCCTTCGTGTCTTTGTTCTTCCTCACTGACCTTCCTTCATGTCTTTGTTCTTTCTCACTGACCTTCCTTCATGTCTTTGTTCTTTCTCACTGACCTTCCTTCTTGTCTTAGCTTATTCTCTCTCTGCCATCTCTTTGTTAGTTCCTACCAACCATCTTTGTCCCTGTCTTAACAAAATGAACGCATGAATGTTGTACAGTTGAGCCTGACTGCTTTAATAGTAGTATTGTGAGCATGAGTGTTCTAGTATTAGAATCATAGACTTCTTGAGTGTTGTATTTCAGTGAGCATGAGTGTTGTGGTTTTAGAACCATGGACTTCTTGAGTGTTGTATTTCAGTGAATGTGAGTGTTGTAATATTAGAACCATGGACTTCTTGAGTGTTGGATTTCATTGAACGTGAGTTTGTAGTATTAGAACCATGGACTTCTTGAGTAATGTATTTCAGTGAACGTGAGTGTTGTAGTATTAGAACCATGGACTTCTTGAGTGTTGTATTTCAGTGAACTTAAGTGTTGTAGTATTAGAACCATAGACTTCTTGAGTGTTGTATTTCAGTGAATGTGAGTGTTGTAGTATTAGAACCATGGACTTCTTGAGTGTTGTATTTCCGTGAACGTGAGTGTTGTAGTATTAGAACCATGGACTTCTTGAGTGTTGTATTTCAGTGAACTTAAGTGTTGTAGTATTAGAACCATGGACTTCTTGAGTGTTGTATTTCAGTGAACTTAAGTGTTGTAGTATTAGAACCATGGACTTCTTGAGTGTTGTATTTCAGTGAGTGTTGTAGTATTAGAACCATGGACTTCTTGAGTGTTTTATTTCAGTGAACTTAAGTGTTGTAGTATTAGAGCCATGGACTTCTTGAGTGTTGTATTTCAGTGAACGTGAGTGTTGTAGTATTTGAGCCATGGTCTTCTTGAGTGTTGTATTTCAGTGAATGTTAGTGTTGTAGTATTAGAACCATGGACTTCTTGAGTGTTGTATTTCAGTGAGTGTGAGTGTTGTAGTATTAGAACCATGGACTTCTTGAGTGTTGTAATTCAGTGAAAGTGAGTGTTATAGTATTAGAACCATGGACTTCTTGAGTGTTGTATTTCAGTGAATGTGAGTTTGTAGTATTAGAACCATGGACTTCTTGAGTGTTGTATTTCAGTGAATGTGAGTATTGTAGTATTAGAACCATAGACTTCTTGAGTGTTGTATTTCAGTGAATGTGAGTATTGTAGTATTAGAACCATGGATTTCTTGAGTGTTGTATTTCAGTGAACGTGAGTGTTGTAGTATTAGAACCATAGACTTCTTGAGTGTTGTATTTCAGTGAACTTGAGTGTTGTAGTATTAGAGCCATGGACTTCTTGAGTGTTGTATTTCAGTGAGCGTGAGTGTTGTAGTATTAGAACCATGGACTTCTTGAGTGTTGTATTTCAGTGAACGTGAGTGTTGTAGTATTAGAACCATGGACTTCTTGAGTGTTGTATTTCAGTGAACGTGAGTATTGTAGTATTAGAACCATGGACTTCTTGAGTGTTGTATTTCAGTGAAGCTGAGTGTTGTAGTATTAGAACCATGGACTTCTTGAGTGTTGTATTTCACTGAATGTGAGTATTGTAATATTAGAACCATGGACTTCTTGAGTGTGGTATTTCAGTGAACGTGAGTGTTGTAGTATTAGAACCATAGACTTCTTAAGTGTTGTACTTCAGTGAGCATGAGTGTTGTAGTATTAGAACCATGGACTTCTTGAGTGGTTGTATTTCAGTGAACATGAGTGTTGTAGTATTAGAACCATAGACTTCTTGAGTGTTGTATTTCAGTGAACTTGAGTGTTGTAGTATTAGAGCCATGGACTTCTTGAGTGTTGTATTTCAGTGAATGTGAGTATTGTGGTATTAGAACCATGGACTTCTTGAGTGTTGTATGTCAATGAACGTGAGTGTTGCAGTATTAGAACCATGGACTTCTTAAATGTTGTATTTCGTGAGCATGAGTGTTGCATTCATAATGTGTGATACATTAGATCTGTAATAGTTTAGTTGATTTGTGTGTTATAATAGTAGTTATAGTAGAAATTAGTGTTTTAGTAGTAGTGATAATGTTGCAGATACGAATGTTGACTTTTGAAGGTGCTGGGCAAGAGTACTACACTATTTCTTGTTGGTTGGGGGTAGGTGAGAAGTTGGTAGGTGAGAAGTTGGTAGGTGAGAAGTTGGTAGGCGAGAAGTTGGTAGGAGCAGTTGTGTTTGCTTTGGCATATGTTTATTATGTTGCTAATGCAAATGAAGTACAGTCATTAGTACTGCAGTAAGTCTGTATAAAATGATGATATCAAAGGAAACTAAATAATAGACAGCTAGCAGCCCTTGTCAGGGCTGACATCATTTACTAACAAAATAATCAACTCAGGTAACAGTCAAGAATTCACAATTTTTTTTTAAAAATTGTATCATATACTCAATTATAACCGAAAGGGCCCACCTCTGGTTATGTTGAACAGGACATCGAATCTCTAAAAGAAGAAGAAAAAAATACAACTAAATAATAATTTAAACAAAAATAACAACACGATGCACGGGGAAACAAATTTTTTTTTTTGGGAGTGCACCTTAGTAAAACTTTTTATTATTTAAATTTCATTTTTGCCATGTACTGACGCCAGGTGATGGATAATGATGAGAGTGAGAGATAGAAGACAATAGTCTACCGTTTCTTTCTTCCGTCCTCCATCATTGTAGCCAGTAAGCTGCATGGGGAAATTGGTGACGCCCTTTGACAAGTAGGGAAGGCCTGCATGACTCAGGTTTTTTTGGTTTTTCTTCGTTAAGCCTTTTTTGGAGGCGTGTTTTAACTACTTTTGTGTGTGTTTTAAATGCTTTATCGAGTCTTTTATTTGCGCGCCTTTTTTTCTGCTTCATCAAGCCCCTTTTGTGTGACGTTTTAAGTTATTCATCATGCTGTTTTTGGGGAGGGCGTGATGTTTAAGTACTTGCTCAATTTTTGTGTGTGTGTTTAAAGAACTTCAAGCTTTTTTGTGTGTGTGCATGTTTTAATTACTTTATCAAGCTTTTTTATTGCGTGTTTTAAGTGCCTCAACAAGCTGTTTTAAGTGCTTTCAGTACTTAATCAAGTTTTTTTTTGGGTGCTTGTAAGTACTCCAGCGGGCCTTTTTTTGCGTGTTTGAACTGCTACATCAGTTCCTTGTGCGTCTTGTTTTTACAGTCTTGATATAGGGATAAAGAAACGACATAACTGTTTCGTAGGTACATGTTTGTATTCGCACTTGATACACATATGCAGCTAGCTCTGAACACTGAGGAGGTACGGGCAGCGTTGACGAAGTTGATAGTGATAGTCCTTTTCTGGGCTTCATCATGGTAGCAGATAGATAATGTTAGTCCTTTTCAGGACTATATCAACGCAGTTCGTTTCAGGACTAGTCCTTTTCACAGCAACTTCATGCTTGCTGATTGAAGTTAGTAGTCCTTTTCAGGGCTTAGTTTTTATCAACACATCGCTTTAGTTAACGGAGCTCACTTATTTTTGAATAGCTAATTGCGCTTTGATTTTGTCTAGGTTGAAGGGAACGTGCCTAGCCACGAGGAGGCAAAACCCTCAAGGAAAAAAAAAAAGTTTTATTCCTTGTTTCAATGCTGAGCATTCTGTGGGTGTTGGTTTTCGACGTCCAATCTTTTCTAGTTGACCTCGTTTATCCTACCTAAACAGCATCTGTGACTAGGTTTGTTCAACTTTCGTGTTTGGTTCAGATAGCACACGACCGATATAAAGCTATGGGGGCAGCCATTCTGGAGCAGAAGAATTTCAAAATAACTGACTTAACTAAATATGGGTCTTGGTAGTGTGATCTTCCCCACTCTCCCTCTTTCACGCTCTCTTTCTTTCTTCAGTTGTGCCGAAGTGGTTAGAGAACTAGTCACGTGTTAAAGAAGATACGTTACACCCCAGCCCCCCCATTATTCTTTCGCTATTTCTTGTGCTGTTGGCAGATTTTTTTTTTTTTTTTTAAATAAAAATAATTTTAAGCAAGTAAACGTCTGAATGTGTTGACAGAAGAAGAAATTATGTTTTAACGTCTTGAAATGAACTAAGTGTTTCAGCAAAACTGCTTTTTTTACCATTTATCCCTCCCTTTTTTTCTACCTGTGTCTCGGTTTAAATTTTGACTGCCATGCGCTGACTCGGGAACTTTGCATAGAGAATAGATTATACTATAATCCACGCATATAACTTTGCATAGAGAATAGATTATACTATAATCCACGCATATAACTTTGCATAGAGAATAGATGATACTATAATCCACGCATATAACTTTGCATAGAGAATAGATGATACTATAATCCACGCATATAACTTTGCAAAGAGAATAGATGATTTTTTTTTTATATTAATGAAAAAAAAGAAATCCCGTTCAACCTCTGATGGGTTATAATTAGGATATATATTGTTTTCAATTCCAAATAATATGAACAACCGCATATATGAGAAAGTGGCATCACATTTGTCAAATCAATATTGTAGTGAAATTGACAGAGATACAACGGTAAAATTCCTCCCAAGGATAACATTTAAGGATAAAAACATAATGCGTAGGCTGCTGATGTACATGATCGCCTAGACCGCGGGTCATCACCCTCCATAAATTTGACTTGCTAGACCGGAGGGGAACGGAGGATCAAAAAGGAAAAAAAATATGACTGGAAAGGCTAAAGAGACGCAATTGGGGGGGGGGGGGGGGAAATGGATGAAAGTAAAAAAATTCAAGTCCCCCAAATTGACACGAGGTACGGAATTGGACGTTTTGCGATACCAAGCGCTTGATTTGAATTTGAGCGGAAGAACGCAGATGTCTGAAAAAAAATTACAAAAAAAAATTAAAAAGTAAATTTTTCTTAATATTAATGTTAGGAATATAAAAATTAGCTGGCCAGATGGCCTATTCTGAGCAGTGAACTAATATGGTCTTAAGTTTACAGACGGATAGATAATATTGAAAATAATGACAAAAGACAGTGTAGTTTACATCAGCCACAGACTGCATTGAATCTAACATATCGTTATTTGCACACAAAAACACGACCTTGGGGACGCAGGTGTTCAAATTTACTTGGCATAGAAGTGAAGGGACATTGGTGGTAGCTGTGTCTAAATATAACTTTTTACAACAAAAATTTGAAGGGGAGAGAACGGTTGGGTCAAAAATCGAGCACAATTTTGTAGAAACACAAGTAGAGACGGACAGACTAACAGATAACCATCCATACGTGACTGAAGCTTGACTGAAATGACTTTAGTGAGGAAATTTGAAATTAAAAATAAACCTCGGCAGTGATTGGCCACAGACAATCATATCATTAGCGCTCAGAGAGCATTTGGGGTCATTCTTCAAAAATTGTTCAGTGTTAGACACAGATTTTAAAGTGTGGTGTTTTCCCATATGAAAGACAGTGAGTTAAATTTAGGGACGCCATCCTATAGCCAGCAGCTCAGCTGAGTTTTGCTAGCACTTCTGTGTTAATTATTCATAATCTGGTAAGATTGAAATTATTTCTTTATATATTTTGAATATTGTTTCATGTTCGAGTGATTTGATACTGCCATATCATAATCTAGCCTTACAAACAAGTAGGGATTTTGCTCTAGACCCCCCGCCCAAGTCAGGGTCTAGGGACTAACAATGTACCTAAACACCAGCAAGGATTATGCAAGACCGATCAAGAGTTGAGAATAAGGAAACATATTACCTATCCTCTTTTAGGGTAGAAAACTAATAATTATTTTTCAGAATCTATAGTCTGGGAGGATCTATCGGATGTAAACCCACCATGGTAACTGTGCTGTTTGGTCAGAGAGATCTGACCTGTCTGTATAATGTGGTTGTTGTGTCAGTGTGGTGTCCAGACGTGGGTAGAGAATAGATTTTGACACATGGCCCATACTTTGATTGCAGAGCTGCGAGTTTCTGTCGTCAACGAAGAAGTATCTATTCGGGTGGTGATTTACACAAGTGTATCTGTGCAGTCCTCGTGACAGAGACCACCATTAGTGCCCGCCAGCACGGAGAGGTGGGACCGCCTGATTTCAGCACCAGAGCTACAAATACCAGATGAGTGAGCCTCTGGTCTGCTGGATATTCACCAACCCCATTTAGTTGCAGATACCCCATAAAAATTCCCACCATTTTCTGGACACTGTGTAGTCAATATAGACAGGTGTGATGAGACCACCCCAACAGCACAGACAATAAATATCCTCCCTAGTAGCTGACTACCAGAACATTTTAATAAAACTAACTATTCTAGTACTTAAATATGTTCACTTTTGCATTTATTATGTAACATTCCATGCATAATTTTTATAAATTTTAAATCCTTCTTTTAAAACAAGTTCTGGTCAAAATAAAACTTGATCCAGAACAAATAAATGTAATATAATTATATCAAAAACTTTACACACGTGAGTTAGTTCAGTGTATTGTAACACTTGTTAATCTTATTAGTCTTGTTAAATATCTATGGGTATATTTATAACTATCACACCACAGTACACATCATAACCCTAGACACTTTACGCAGCTACATTCATTAAAAAAAAAAAATTAAGTGTGAGGTCGTAGTGGTAGCAAGAAAGGCCTTCTGACAATTCTCAATTACATTTTATCTCAGGAGCCTTCACAGCTGGCCTCATACAATTTACATGTAGTACCATCATCATCATACAATACCATCAATACCACTACATATATTGGGGTCTTGTCCAGGGATAATTAGCCCAACAGTAATATTAAGATCTCCTGGTGGGAGAAATAAAAGTAGGGAAATAAATTGTAAAATTTCCTTTAAAAGTAAAAGTGTCCCTGCAGATAAAAGTTGGTGAATCTTCACAGCCAGTAATAATTAATTAGTTAACTGGTTAGTTAGAATTAGTTAGATTATAGTCATAAGAAGTACTTAGCTTGTATATTATTATATTGTCTGAAAAGTATGGCTGAGCTAGCAAAGTTTAGATCAGCTGCTGTGCTCACTGCGAAGGAGATGGGGATGGATGGTCAAATTTTAATTCAATACGTAACGACTGAATGTGATAAATATATTGAAAGGGAAGATAGAAAGGTAGCTGAAGAGAAGAGGTTACAAATTGAGGCTGATAGAGAAATTAAGAGGCTGCAGATTGAGGCAGAAGAAAAACGACAGCAAAGGGAGGCAGAGGAAAAAAGGTTGACTGCCGAAAGGGAGGCAGAAGATAAAAAGGCCGAAAGGGAGGTTGAAGATAGAAGGTTGCAGAGGGAGCACGAATTACGACTAAGGGAGCTGGAATTACAAGGCCCGGCCCCTGAAAATGGTGCCAGCCCTTTTGCCTCAGATGCTACGCCCAGTATGGGAGCCTCAAACTCAGCTATGGGGTTTCATTTAGACCATTTTGTTGAGAAAGACGATGACATAGAGGGGTACCTGGGACGTTTTGAGTTATTAGCTACTACATATGGGTTAGAGAGAGAGAGGTGGAGTTTAAAGCTATCACAGGGATTGAGGGGTGCTTCTTATGAAGTATTTGCCAAAATGAACAGGGAAGACCAAGACAATTATGACATGTTAAAGCAGGCTTTGTTATTAAGGTACGAGAAGAATGGTGAATTTTATCGTAAGAGATTTAGAAATGCCAAACTGTTGTCTGGGGAGACATACCACCAATTCTCTGCCAGACTAGAAACCTATTTGGAGAAATGGACGGCTCTGGGGAAGACCCAAGATCTTAAAGAAATGATCATGATTGAGCAATTGAGAGAGTCCATGGCTCCAGACATGAGAAAATTTCTCATGGAACAAGGTGCAGAGAAGTTGGGGGAAATTTTAAATGTTGCTGAGAGGTATCAGGCAGCTCAGGCAGAGGTAAGTGGTGCTAAGAAGAAGCACATAGACAATTTTAAAGCTCCACAGCAATTTAATAAATTTGATAATAGAGAGCAGGGAAATAAAGGTAGGACAAATTTTGAGCGGCCAAGAAATGACTATCGCGACAGAAACTCACAGTTCAATGACCAAAAGTTCAATGAAAGAAAACCGTTGAACCAAGGAAAAGATGGTGTAAATGGTGCAAGAAGGATAACCATAACACCGAATTTTGTAGAAGGAAACCTTCAAACATTGCTGCAATGAAGTCGGGGACGCAAAGATTAAAGGTTAATCCTAAGGGACAACAGGAACCTTATCACCCCCCAGTTTGTGAGGATGTTATTTGTAATGGGGTCACCATAAGGTGCCTTTATGATACAGGTTTGGATTATGATTCAGTTGTGAAGTCTAGCCTAGTGGACCCAAGTCAGTATACCACAGAAACAGTGGAAATACAAGGGGCGACCAAGGACATACCACTCATGACACTTCCCATCGCAAGGATAACGGTGAAAACTCGCTATGTGGAAGGAGAAATCAGAGCAGCAGTGATAGATGAACCAATCTACCCTCTGATATTGGGGTGTAGATACGTCTTCTTGGGGAATCCCGAGAAACCTGTGATCATGGCGACAGTGCAGACCAGGTCACAGAAGAAGGAGGAAGAAGGTGAACCTATAAACGCTCATCCAGAGGAGATGAGGAAGGCGCAGGCTGAGGATAGGACACTCCAGCCCTGTTTTAAAAAATTACCCAAATGCCACACACCTCCGAGCAAGGGGGAATATTTCATGAAGAATAGATTATTATACAGGAAGACAGGAACTAGATCCACTGGTCACGGACAGTTAGTTCTTCCCAAGAGATATAGGGCAAATTTGATAAGGAGCTTACATGTTGGAAAAGATGGTGACCATGAGAAAGTCGGTACCATCTGCCAAAAGATTGCTCTAAAATACTATTGGCCCGACGTAAATGTCGATGTTGAAAACTTTGTAGAAGCATGTGGCGTATTTCATGAGGGAACACCCACAAAGGGAAAATATGTGCAGGACCTAGAACCGCCACGGGGCAACTTTAGGCCTGAAAGGAAAACTAATTATACACGGGTAGACAAAGTGGAATGGGAGCCCCCTTTTCACACCCAGTCTTCACTTGAATGGATTAACATGGCCGCTATGCGAAGAGTACAAAGAAGAAATTTAACCCAGGATAGGATGACAATCCCTCGGTCAGACTTATATAAACTGGAGGAACAGACAAGAGAGCGAAGATCTCTCATAAACAATCTTAAGTGGGGAGACAAACCCCAGAGAAAAATTGGTAGTGGTCGATTTGTGAGTGATGATTCTAGGAAGAAAAGTCCTCATTATAAAGCTTCTAATGGACGGGACCAGATGAGTTCCATGAAAAATAAGTATGATAAATTAAAGATCCAGATGTAACTCTATTAAGGACCTGGACAGATGAGAAGGCGGAAGAGACTGTTACCTCATCTTATCAATATGTGAACGAACTGACCACTCGTTTGAAAGCTGGATGGAAACTGGCAAATGATAATTTGAAACAAGCCAGGAAGAAACATGCAGCATATTTTAATAGGAAGGCAAAGGACAGGGAACTGGCAGTCGAAGAGAAGGTGCTGCTTCTACTACCGGGAAGCCAGAATAAATTACAAATTGGTTGGCAAGGTCCATATACGGTTCTAGAGAAGGTGTCTAGAACAAACTATAAAATTGACAAAAAGGGGAAGGAAAAAGTTTATCATGTAAACCTGTTAAAGAAGTATCTGGACAGACCACTCCAGGAAAGCACCCCCTTATTGACCTTGGCTATTGCAACCCAGATGCAAAAAGAACCACTCACCTCACATGAATACCCATTACATCCTTGTGAAACAGCAGCACAGGTAAAAGTCAGTAAGCACCTGACTAAAAACCAGAGGGAGAGAGTTCAACAAGTTCTGGAGGAACATACAGATGTATTAACAGATAAACCAGGCCATACAAATTTGCTACAGTATGACATGAAACTGGTAGACTCAAACCCAATCTGTATGAGAGCCTATTCTATTCCGTTCGCGAAGGAGAAGGCATTAAAGGAAGAAATAGATTATTTATTGAAGGAGGGGATTATTTCGCACAGTGAATCATCTTTTAGTTCTAGTGTCGTTTTGTTGAGGAAACCGTCTGGGGAACACAGACTGTGCATAGATTACAGGAAACTGAATGCTGTCACAGAAGGACAAGTGGATCCATTACCAGACACAAAACAGCTATTTGCCAGACTGAACAAGGCAAAATACTTTTCAAAAGTGGATCTTAGTAAAGGCTATTACCAGATCCCAGTGAAGCCTGAAGTGAGACCTTATTTGGCTTTTAGCACTTCGGATGGACATTATGAATTCAATATGCTACCATTCGGACTGAAAAATGCTCCGAGTGTGTTTTCAAGGATGATGCGAAAATTGTTGGACCCCCTGAATAACCCATGTATCACGAATTTCATGGATGATATACTCGTCGCCACAGAGACATTTGAAGAACACATTGAAGCTCTGGAGATGTTGTTTGATAGACTTCGGGAGGCGAACTTAACTGCTAGGCCAACAAAATGTTGTATTGGATGCAAAGAGTTGGAATTCTTGGGGCACACTGTATATCAGGGTAATATGACCCCTGATCCTAAGAACTTGGAAAAACTGCAGAGAGCACCTAGGCCGCAAACCAAAAAGGACGTGCGATCATTCGTGTCGTTATGCGGATTTTATCAGAAATACATCAAAAATTTTAACGCCATTTGTGCTCCTCTGACTGATCTGACTCGCAAGGGACTTCCAGATAAAATTATTTGGACTGCACAATGTGAATTAGCGTTCCAAGAGTTAAAGGAAAAACTCACTAGCAAGCCTATTCTCAAACTGCCTGATTTGACACAGGACTTTGTCTTAAGAACCGATGCCAGTAATGTAGGACTTGGAGGGGCTTTGTTGCAAAGATCATCTTCACCTGATGGGGAACTGAAACCAGTCGCTTATGCAAGCCGCAAATTGAATAAGGCGGAACAAGGATACTCCACAAGCGAAAAAGAATGTTTAGCATTAATCTGGGCAATAAAGAAGTTTCAAATCTATCTGTATGGTAGGACTTTTGTGGTGGAGACGGACCATCAGCCTCTCGTGTTCTTGTCTCAGGCTAAGCATGAAAACGCAAGATTGCTGAGGTGGTCTTTATTGCTTCAACCTTATCAGTTTAGTATCCAATATATCCCAGGCAAATTGAATGTCGGTGCAGATTTCCTCAGTCGGCACCCCTGTGATCAAAATTAGAGTAATGGCAGACGTGAGGAGTAATTTTACCTATGTGTATCGCTGGTTTTGGAACTTGCCATAGGCATGTTTTCAGGGGGGGAGATGTGTAGTGAAATTGACAGAGATACAACGGTAAAATTCCTCCCAAGGATAACATTTAAGGATAAAAACATAATGCGTAGGCTGCTGATGTACATGATCGCCTAGACCGCGGGTCATCACCCTCCATAAATTTGACTTGCTAGACCGGAGGGGAACGGAGGATCAAAAAGGAAAAAAAAATATGACTGGAAAGGCTAAAGAGACGCAATTGGGGGGGGGGAAATGGATGAAAGTAAAAAAATTCAAGTCCCCCAAATTGACACGAGGTACGGAATTGGACGTTTTGCGATACCAAGCGCTTGATTTGAATTTGAGCGGAAGAACGCAGATGTCTGAAAAAAAATTACAAAAAAAATTAAAAAGTAAATTTTTCTTAATATTAATGTTAGGAATATAAAAATTAGCTGGCCAGATGGCCTATTCTGAGCAGTGAACTAATATGGTCTTAAGTTTACAGACGGATAGATAATATTGAAAATAATGACAAAAGACAGTGTAGTTTACATCAGCCACAGACTGCATTGAATCTAACATATCGTTATTTGCACACAAAAACACGACCTTGGGGACGCAGGTGTTCAAATTTACTTGGCATAGAAGTGAAGGGACATTGGTGGTAGCTGTGTCTAAATATAACTTTTTACAACAAAAATTTGAAGGGGAGAGAACGGTTGGGTCAAAAATCGAGCACAATTTTGTAGAAACACAAGTAGAGATGGACAGACTAACAGATAACCATCCATACGTGACTGAAGCTTGACTGAAATGACTTTAGTGAGGAAATTTGAAATTAAAAATAAACCTCGGCAGTGATTGGCCACAGACAATCATATCATTAGCGCTCAGAGAGCATTTGGGGTCATTCTTCAAAAATTGTTCAGTGTTAGACACAGATTTTAAAGTGTGGTGTTTTCCCATATGAAAGACAGTGAGTTAAATTTAGGGACGCCATCCTATAGCCAGCAGCTCAGCTGAGTTTTGCTAGCACTTCTGTGTTAATTATTCATAATCTGGTAAGATTGAAATTATTTCTTTATATATTTTGAATATTGTTTCATGTTCGAGTGATTTGATACTGCCATATCATAATCTAGCCTTACAAACAAGTAGGGATTTTGCTCTAGACCCCCCGCCCAAGTCAGGGTCTAGGGACTAACAATGTACCTAAACACCAGCAAGGATTATGCAAGACCGATCAAGAGTTGAGAATAAGGAAACATATTACCTATCCTCTTTTAGGGTAGAAAACTAATAATTATTTTTCAGAATCTATAGTCTGGGAGGATCTATCGGATGTAACCCACCATGGTAACTGTGCTGTTTGGTCAGAGAGATCTGACCTGTCTGTATAATGTGGTTGTTGTGTCAGTGTGGTGTCCAGACGTGGGTAGAGAATAGATTTTGACACATGGCCCATACTTTGATTGCAGAGCTGCGAGTTTCTGTCGTCAACGAAGAAGTATCTATTCGGGTGGTGATTTACACAAGTGTATCTGTGCAGTCCTCGTGACAGAGACCACCATTAGTGCCCGCCAGCACGGAGAGGTGGGACCGCCTGATTTCAGCACCAGAGCTACAAATACCAGATGAGTGAGCCTCTGGTCTGCTGGATATTCACCAACCCCATTTAGTTGCAGATACCCCATAAAAATTCCCACCATTTTCTGGACACTGTGTAGTCAATATAGACAGGTGTGATGAGACCACCCCAACAGCACAGACAATAAATATCCTCCTTAGTAGCTGACTACCAGAACATTTTAATAAAACTAACTATTCTAGTACTTAAATATGTTCACTTTTGCATTTATTATGTAACATTCCATGCATAATTTTTATAAATTTTAAATCCTTCTTTTAAAACAAGTTCTGGTCAAAATAAAACTTGATCCAGAACAAATAAATGTAATATAATTATATCAAAAACTTTACACACGTGAGTTAGTTCAGTGTATTGTAACACTTGTTAATCTTATTAGTCTTGTTAAATATCTATGGGTATATTTATAACTATCACACCACAGTACACATCATAACCCTAGACACTTTACGCAGCTACATTCATTAAAAAAAAAAATTAAGTGTGAGGTCGTAGTGGTAGCAAGAAAGGCCTTCTGACAATTCTCAATTACATTTTATCTCAGGAGCCTTCACAGCTGGCCTCATACAATTTACATGTAGTACCATCATCATCATACAATACCATCAATACCACTACAAATATAAATAGGGATAATCACAATTGTGCTTATAAGTTAAAAAAAAAAAAAAAAACTGAACAAGAATAATATTAAAGTGGAGGGGTGTAAAGGTCCGGTGTTTCTAGTTATATAACGGACTTTAACAGATATTTAATTGACTTTCATCTGCTAGAAGTCATAAGCATTGTAAGAACAGCATCAGACCTTCACATTCCCAGCCACTATATATTAACATTTGTTCGTGTTAAATGTTGTTTGACTATATTATGCAGTTCCCTAGGTCTGTCTATTCTTAACACCTCTTCTATATTTATAGGTAAGTTGGATGCTTGCAAATAATCTAATATTGGTATTCTCATTTGTTCATACCTCTTACATTTTAACAAGAAATGTTCTATATTATTGTCTTGAAGACATCCTGCACAGTAAGGTTCCTCTATTCTGAAATAGCCTTTTCCCAGCTGTAGTCTGAGATGTTTCTTATTACTGGGAATTTTCAGTTACCTAGATATCTGACATTTTCTTGTTGGAGCCCTAAACATCTTAAATGCATGTCTTCCTTTCAGATTTTTATCCCACTCTGCTTTCCATTCATCTGTTATTAATTCTTTAATTAAGCTCTTAATCTCTGATTTACTCATCCCTACATTTATTAGATTTTTATCAGATCTACCTTTCTTGGCTTCTTTATCTGCCTTTTCATTTCCTTCTATGCCAACATGTGAAGGTATCCAAGCAATTAAGACTGAACATCCTCTGGAATATAAGTATGTAGTAGCCAGAAATATCTCCTCTGCTATATCAGGTCTACTACATTCTCGTAAGTTTCTAAGTGCTTTAATTGTTGAAAGAGAGTCAGTTAAAACTGTTAATTTTTTGGGAGGGTTATTAGAGAATATTTCTAGTGCTTTTAGTATTGCCACCATCTCTGCAGTGAAAATGGATGTATTTTCCGTGATGCTATATTCTTTTGCCATTTTCCATATTGGAATATATATTCCTATCCCCAATTTGCCATCCTCTCCCATGGATCCATCTGTGTACACAGTAATGCTGTCTTTTGATATTTGTTGTATATATTTATTGGCGGTGTTTTTAATATTTTCTATATTATTTGTTTTCTTAAGTATTTCTGCTAGGTGATAGTCTGTGTCTGGTTTCTTGATCTCCCAGGGCGGAATCACTGGCTTGTATTCACAACTGTTATTAATTGATACACTTCCATCCTGTAGGGTATCTAGTGGTATTCATTGGCTTGGCCTGAGCTGTTAGTTGGCATCTGGTAAAAGCTGTATGTGCTGGGTGAGACTTATCTAACATAACTCTGTTCGTGTAATTTAGTCTTAACTCCTTTCTCCGTAATTCTAAGCGTATAATTCCTAAAGCCACTCCTATAGCTCCCATCTATAATCAATAAGAGATACTATAATCCACGCATATAACTTTGCATAGAGAATAGATGATACTATAATCCACGCATATAACTTTGCATAGAGAATAGTGTTGCAAACACTGTGTTTAGTGTTTGTTTATGATGACTTGTTGAAGGTGGTACATATATAAGTGGTACCACAGTAGAAGATAGGTGTACTGGCACTGTTGGTAGTTGGTACTGCTACTGGTGTAAATATTTTGACATACACGCCCACACAGGGCTACTGTAAACAGGTCATGAAGACGTCACAGTAATACAGGATGATGAAGTCAGGAAGCGTTAAACGACTGGTGACGTTTCCAAACATTTTTATTACAGTACAATATAACAGCACGCTGACATCGACACATACATTGTCATCTGAACCAAGGTTCAACACATCATAGACGTAATCACACGTCAATATACCTCTGGCAAAAATAGGCCGGTTGAACAGCGGGATTACAGATATAGTTCATTGATACTCTGGTACAACACCTCTGGCAAAACTAGGCCGCTTGAACAGCGAGCTTACATATATAGTTCAGGGATACTCTGGTACAACACCTCTGGCAAAAATAGGCCGCTTGAACAGCGGGCTTACATATATAGTTCACTGATACTCTGGTACAACACCTCTGGCAAAAATAGGATGCTTGAACAGCGGGCTTACATAAATAGATCATTGATCATTTGGTTCCATACCTCTGGCGTAAATAGGCCGCTTTGGATAGCGGGCTTACATATATAATTCATTGAACATTTGGTTCAACACCTCTGGCACAAATAGTAATGTTACCACTTCTCCTCACCGGGAGTAAGTCGCCTAAATAACTCAAAGTTTTATGGCGATGCAAAGAAGTTCAAAAATGTCTTCTTTACCTGCTCTGCTTTTCATGAATCAAACACCAGAAAACACTTGCCATTTCCTAGGCTTATAAATTCCAAGCCAGAATCACATTAAAGGGGAATCTTAAACATAATCTAATCACAGAAGAACTCTGATCCCCTAAGACACTTAGCCAGAGCAAAACGCTGAACAACTTGTCAGCTCGAAAACACCAGGCGACTCCACAAAAAACAGTCTTCCCGTCGCGCCCAAATCCTAGCGCATGCGCAAATCAATCGCGCGACCTGAGTTCGTTCACTACAGGAATGTACACGAAACTGTTCCCAGAAAATCTACGAACAGAACCTTATATGGGCATATCGCTGGACACAAGTAAGCCCAAGGGGATATAACTACAAAACAAGAATGTACTCGAAACTGTTCCCAGAAAATCTACGAACAGAACCTTATATGGACATATAGCTGGACACAAGTAAGCCCAAGGGGATACAAGAACTAAAACAACCTGTTCCGGAAAATAAAACTACTGGTAACCTCCCTTAGACCACAAATATAAGAAGACATGAAAAGAGGGGCACAATAAAACAAACTGACACTTAACAAATAGATGATACTATAATCCACTAATATAACTTTGAATTGGTGGTCAGAATGGCTAAGAGGTATGGCGTCCGCCTCGAATTCTAGAGGTAGCAGGTTCGCGTCCCAGTTGAGGGGATATAATTTATGGACATTTTTTTGTTTCAGAACCAGTGGTTCTAATAATGTCATACTCTCTCCTGGGTAGTGAGATCGGATGCTAAGCCTTCTCGGATAAGGGCAAAAAAATAGGAGGCTGTCGCAGAGAGATTTATGATCAATAAATTTTCTATATTCTTTTCTTTTTCTACCCGTGTCCTCTACTTTATTATCGCTCTTTTATCCTTTTCCTGTTTTTCGCATTCGTTTGATTGCGAAATAATATTACTTTCCCATTCTGACTTTGCCGTTTCTTTTCTCATAATAGTAACGCATTTTATTGCGTAATATGTCAGTCCCTGGACGAGACGAAATAGTGTGAGAATTCATCTAGTCAGACGTAGAGAGCAGACATTTGTCTACATTTTCATCTGACACGAGCACTTCTATGGCTAAGTTTCTCGGCGTGAGGTGTGTAAGGCGCCAAATCTGCATCGCTCAGAAATGAGACATGTTGCAGTAGGTGTGAAGTCGCACTTTTGGCAGTTATGGCCAGTGTCTAAGTGAATGTGAAGTGTTAAGAGGAGAGGGGGAGACAGGGGTTTGTGAAAATAGTGCGCATCCTTTGTCTGTTTAAGATATAAACCAGAGTTTTAGACTTCATTCTTTCAGTACTCCGCAGTCAAGACTAGAACGATATAGCGTTCGATTCCTGAAGATCTCTGTTGATAGAAGCATCATTTAGTTGGTCGATTGCCACCTAGCTTTCGATTCCTAAAGATCTCTGTTAATAGAAGCATCATTTAGTTGGTCGAAGTGGATTTAGTTCTTAGTAGTTCTGTGTTGAGGTAAATATATTATATATATATATATTGACTAGTAGTGTTGAGTGATTCAGTGATAACTGCTTATTTCATTTTACTAGTTAGATTTCTGTGCAGAAGAAAATTAATTTATAAGTCTGTTATATTCTCTAGATGACGTGTTTCAGTGGATAGCAAAATAAATTATAATTTCTAGCTTAAACTCATGCAGCTATAAATAAATTTAATTTAATTGCTAATAATCAGTCGAGAATATTTCAAACTAACTTATAACTGCACTGATTCATCATTGAGTATTGACGAAATACGTATGTATTTCTAATTCATGATGACTGATTTTATGAATATAACTTATTTCACGGGAATTTTAAACGATAAGTCAAGCTCTCTGCTTGCAGTTTATAATGTAAGTTATCACCGAAGTAAATAGTATGTATAAGTATTTTATATGTTGTTTTTCTTTATTCAGTGAAACTGGGGTAGCCCAACTTTACCAACGGTTTTAGTACTGAGAAATATCTGTGAAGAACAATAACATTTTTTTTCTTTAAGACTTGGGTGTATAAAGTAAAACCTGTCTGGCATTGCGTTGGCATCCAGAACGACAGAGTACCCAATACATGAACTTTAAGATTAAATGAAATAATGGGCCCATCGAGCCAGATTTAATTCTTCCTGAGAAAAACCTCAAGTACATTTTTAGCCCTTGTGACAAGTAAAATATTCCTATCAGTAACATTCCGACGGAGTTCTGACTAGTTGTGGTGTGACCAAATAAAGTCCTATACTGAGAGAAGGCGCCGACCTGACATTCCTAGTTACTAGAAATTTAAGCTATTGACACTTTGCTCGCTGTTAACGTTCGTGCCTGGACAATTTTAATGGGACAGAACCAGATATCCTAAAATAAGAATAACCAAGGAAACGTTTCCTGAAGTAGTGAATTCAACCTATCTTTGTAGAGCTGGGGTTCCCTTGGCCAAGACTACCCTGGAGATTCTGTATGTGCATGTCCTAAAAATTGTTTTTCCAGAAGTTGCTACCAAAGCTGTAAGTACGAATGCAAGCTAGTGATCACAGCTGACTGAATAGAGTAAATGCAGGACTGAGTGATTCCTTTATTGTTGTATTTTTGGCACCCATTTTGCTGTCTTAAATTTCTTTATGCAAGTTGTTGTTGCTAACAATATTTTCCTTAGGATAGATCAGAGTATCAAAGTCTGTTCATACCTTTAAAGGGAAATCTTAGACTATAGCATATGTATCCGTGACTCTTTGGGGCTATCACTTTTCTTCTAACAGGACTGTGGGCTATACATCCAGGGAAAAGATCATACCAATGGGTCTATCATTCTTGTAGCAATTCATTGACTTTATGACTATTTGTATATGTTTGATGTAATTTTAGGTGTTATGATGGAATTTTATTATGATAATTAAAATTCACTTGAACTTATTCCAGTGTGTCGGTCAGTTTGTTCCCAATTATCTATATTTCCATTGTTATAGTTTTTCCACGTCTGTGCGTCTAACTGTCGTCACTTGTGTGTGTGTATGTGAGTGGTATATATATATATATATATATGGGAGCCGCGCTGGTGTAATGGCTTCGGCGTTGTACTGGCGACCAGGTGTTCATGGTTCAAACCCGGGCGTCAGCGTTTGAAGAAATGTTTACGGCCGGAAATTTGACTGAATAACCTGAACGGCTCCTGTGATAAACCCTCTGTGGATGGGAAGGAGCGAAGCTCCTGACCGGGTTGGAAGGAAAGTCCTCAGGTTCCCCAGCCTCGCAATGACATGTCATTGGGCCGAAGGGCTGAAAGCCTAAGTGCCGCTGGTTAAGAAAAAAAAAAAAAAAAAAATATATATATATATATATATATATATATATATATATATATATATATATATATATATATATATATATATATATATATAGATATATATATATATATCGTAATAGACTGTCCGACTCCTCTAAATCTGTTGTAGAAGATAGGCTGAGAGAGAGAAGATTCTCGATTTCAGGGACAGCCTCTATTAATTTCTACCCTCTCACTCGTGGAAATCTATTTCTATTATTATCTCTCACTGTGGCTATCACTGATTCTAATCTATTCAGAAGGGACCAACCCAAGTCTTAATTCCCCTATCAAAAATCTACGACAGAGGTCCCGTGTGTAAGTTGCGCACGTTAAAAATCCCACGGCAGTTGGAAATCGTAAAGAGTAGGCCTACCAGGCCGCTGCCGTGGCAAAAGTTAAAAATTAGAAACCTACCCACCACATAAATATTTATAGAATGTGTAATTCCTACATACACACATTGGGATTCTCGCCGGTGATACGGTGTTCGTGCACTGTGCTGAGATCCTCCTTGTGTGATCCAAGGGAGGAGATCGGAGCACTAATGGAGTTGTCCGTGTGCAGTGAAGATAGTCCTTCAAACCAAACTTTGAATTCTTCAGTGTTATAATAGAGACAATCGTGGCAGTTTGAAATGCGCCATGGACAATTAATAGGCAAGCAGGAAAATTCCTGGAGGCCAGAGATACATTTTACAGAAGAATCGTAAGAATATCTGGCACAGTTTAAAATGTTAATTAGGATGCTTTGATAGAAGCCAGTGAGCAAAGGACGCTTATTATTCATATTAGAAGGAAACAATCTTTTTTTGAACATGCTTTGAGAAGACGAAATCTGGAATATGTTGTGGCAACAGTAAAGACTGGAAGAACAAGAGATATGAGGATGACGTAGAGAGAAAATACTGAACGGTTTAACATCGGGACATGGAAGGAAGTCGGTGACAGATTGATAAACAGTGCTGGGACAGGAAGTTGTGAAGAGACGTGATGAACTTAAACCTGCAGGCATGGTACTTGGAGATGCCAATTTGGTATAGATGATTTGTTATGACGCCATCAAATTATGCGTGCTCTCTTCGCAAAATTGTGTGCATCACCTAAGTTTTTGTGTGTGAGACAAACTGGGGGAAATATGTCGTGATTTAGCTGATTGACGTTAGATGTAGCCAGTTTAACGTTGACATGAACAACTTACTGACTTTATTTAATAAAAATGGCAGATGGGATTATTTTCCGCGTGCCTCAACAGCTGAAACAAGCACTTTAATTGCAGCCATTGTTATGACGTCACTAAATGTTTACGTCCTTGTCATCGGATCTTGTCACATCCATAGCAACTAGGACTTACCCGCCGATATATGTAGGTATGAGGGAAAAATGATTAATTAGTTATTTGGTTTTAAGTTTGTTCACACCGAAAGTGTGTCCATTATAGGAATAGACAAATTGTAAGGTTTTTGCATGTTCTTGCCTAATTTGTGCGCCGTATAAGTCTTCTATTCCCCCCCAGTAGCTCTCGGGGATCTTGGAAACGACAAATCAAAAATAGGATGGAAATGTATTATAGTGGGGCGTATATGTCCGATTCCGCCCAAATTTATATCGATCCGGCGGCCAGTTAATTCGCCCACGTTAAAAATGCCACATCGATACGGCCTTAATAGTCGTAAAGGGTTAAGGTTAGGGGTCAGAAACCCTACCGTAACTATGTGGACAACTTAATTGTCCGCTGAATCGAAACATTTGGACAACATAGGACATACGTCCCACTATACTTAATTTCAACGCAAGAATGAGACTACTTCTCCCTTAGGCATGTCGAAAGAGCTGAATAATGTACAGTTGTGCATGAGGCTGGCAACACATCGTCATGTAACACGTCATATTGCTGCAGGAGTACATGAGTGATTTGATGCAGACTTCGTGCAAGGATACTAACTGAAGTGATGGTCCCATGCTACAGAAAGAATAACAAGGAAAAGAATACACTGTATTGTGTAGCAACATGGACAGTGAACTGTCAGAAGGGAGAATTGAGCTACTTATGATGTGGATACATAGAAGAATGGGGCACATCTTATACCAGTAGAAACCCAAAAGCTTGGAAATGCATGGAGGAACTATTATACTTGGATGCCCTAAATGTATCAATTAATAACAGTTATTGTTAATTGGAATCGACCTCACTGCATTCCGGGCAAACCCATAGGAGCTCAGCCTCCCTCAGCAAATGTCGAGTATGAATGCTAATTGTACCTGTAGCACGCTGGTTGTACATACGACAGATGCATCCTCTCACATCCATTTCTGCTAGTCCCACATTTGATGCCAAACTCCAACAGCCTCAGCCTCGTTTATTCATCCATTGCAGTGTCATTATCCAGCAGGCAATCATTAATGCCCTTAGTATCTCTTCCTTATCCATGTCCAGTGTCCCCACTATGGGTGCTCTCAATAGCCAGTCTGTCAGCTCTCTTATTGCCACTTATGACCAGGACAGTACATCCACACCAGTTCTTCAAGACTTGAGGCCTCTTGATGTTTTCCATTCCTGCCGCAGCCATCCATTCTGAACTTTCCGAAGCATGGCTTGAGAGTCTGACAATATAACTGCTCTGGTCGGTGGAGTTTCAGACAGCCACCTCAGTGCTGCAGTAGCTGCCTCAACCACCATTCTCATGCTGGAGGTTGTTGTCATGTAGGCTTCACTCTGTTCAGCGACGACCCTGCCCTTTATTCTCGCAAAGAAGCCCCATCCTGATTTCTCACCACGCACTACAGACCCATCAGTGTACACAATGGCGTCATCATCCTCAGCATGATCATTTATCAGCTGATTAATCTCCAGCTCTGCTTTTCCATTGCCCCAAGATCTGCACTCTCTGCCAAGGCTAATGATGACCTGCTGATGGTTTATCCAGTTCTCCCGACTTACTCCACTCTTCCCCTTTGGATACATTTTCAACTCTGGTCACCTGACCATTCGTAGCCTGTGACATCTCCCTCTTGATCCTTGCTCCTTTGATGTCAGCTACATTCTCATGTAGGGGGTGTCTTTTGTCGGTGGTTACCCGCATATATGCTTTTGCCTGGGCCATCGCATATATGAATCTAATCGACAGTAATCCGAGCATGTATCTCATTGTCACAATGGGGGTATCACGCGTACAGCCCAGAACTACTCGCATCCCTTCATTCTGAATGCGTTCCAGTCATTCACATTGTGACACTGACAGCGTAAGTATTCCTAGCCCATACTCGATTACTGAAATCATGAGCTGATGATACAGGAGAAACAATAGTCTCTGTTCCAAGCACGCAGCAACCATTGTTTTTAAGGCTGCTAGTCTTCGCTTGCACTTCTGTATGATCAGTTCGACATGATACTTGAATGATAGCCCACAATCAAACGTTACTGCGAGATACTTCAGCCTGTCTTGCCTTTCAATGTTCTGCCCATTGAAAGTGATATCTGAAATGTCTGCTTTCACTTTAGAGTTGTTGTTCAAAGAGCACCACATCACAGGTCTTGTTGGTATTGACCTTTGATCTGCTTTCCTCACACCATTTAGAAACCGCCTGTAGTGTCTCTTGTATGCCTTGGACCATTTCCTGTCTGTCTGAGCTAGTTCTGTACATGAGTATGTCATCTGCGAAAGTTAATGTTCGTCCCAGTCCTGTTGGTTGAAAGGTTGCTACTTTTGCTGTGTAAGTGTTAAACAGCCCTGGTGATAGTGGAAAACCCTGGGGTAGTCCTGGGCAAATGTGCATTGGTTCTGATGTCCAAGTTCTCAAGCGAAATGTAACGGATCTCTCCATTAAGGCAGCTGCTATCCACCTTGTTATCCAAGGGTTTACACCACATGCCATTATAAGTCTATTAGGGTTGCAAAGTCCACACTGTTATAAGCATCATCTAGGTCAGTTGCTACAGCCACCGTTTCTCTTTTAACCTGGAATCCCTCATACACTTTGTACGCAAACGTTCCAGCATTACCCCATGTTGTTTTCATAGGATTATAGATACCCAGGGTATCAGGAAGGATGTGTGCATTTTCGAGGTGGCTCATTACTTGTCTTGCAACTATCTTTTCAAGTAATTTACCATAGACATTCTGTAGTGATAATTCGCTAGCTGTTGAGCAGTGTGGGGTCTTTGCCAGGTTTAGGAAGTGGCCGAAGGTAACTGTGTAGCCAGTCTTCCGGCGCCTCAGCATTCTGTATGCTGGTATTGCAATCGCTCATCATATTTATAATGGCTGTGTCATCAAGCTGTTTAATGTGATGGTATTGTACACCATCAGGACCCGGAGCAGTGTTTCTGCTGGTTTTCTATGTATACACCACGTCCTCTTCAGAAATGAGATCGAAGTGTATCTGGCCCCTTAGGGCATTTTCCAGCACACTGTCCCTTATTTTCTTGCGGGCACTTTTGTCACCTTTATTTGTTTGCTCCACATATTGATTGAATAATGCTCTTCTCTTCATCCGTCTTCAGGCTTAGTCCTGTAGAACTTTTGATATTAGGGATGGGTTGACTTGTACTTTTGCTATTCATTCTTCGATGTAAGGACTGGAATTTCTGCAGGATTTTTTTTCCATGCTCACATGTGTCACAAAGTTCTCTCACACTTTATCCTTGGCCTCCCTTGCCAAGCTCTTGAATCTATTAACAGCTCTTTGCTTTTTCTCCTTCATCTCTTCAACCCCTCCCTCATTCATCATTCTTCTGTTTTATTCTTTACGCCATTCCTTTGTTGCTCTTTCCTTTTCTATCCATGCTTCCTCCACTGTCTTATTTCACCAGAGAGGTTGGGTGAAAGGTGTTCTTGCTGTCTTTTGTATGGCATTTTGACGCAATGTGTGTAAAGGGTTGTTACAGTCGAGTGGGCCTCTAGGCCCTGGGAGCTCAAGAAACCAGATGCAGGCATAATTAATAAAACAACTGATATGGCTACTATCAAAAGTAAAACCAGGAAATATATTCAACACAAATATCAAAGGAAAGTATTACAGTATACACAGATGGATCTAAAGGAGATAATAACAAATTGGGGATAGGAATTTATGTTCCCATGTGGGAAATGATGAAAGGATATAGTATAACAGATAATACATCTATTTGCACAGAAGAGATGGTTGCAATTCTGAAAGCTCTGGACATCTTCTCTAACAACTCTCCTCATAAATTAACAATATTAACAGACTCACTTTCAACTATTCAAGCTGTAAGAAACTTACGAGAATGCAGTAGACCTGATATAGCAGAAGAGATATTACTGGCAAATACTTACCAAAGCTCCAGAAGAGGATGTTCTGTTCTAATAGCTTGGATACCTTCACATGTTGGCATAGAAGGAAATAAAAAGGTGGATAAAGAAGCTAAGAAAAGTAGAAATAATAGAAACCAAATAAATGTGGGGATGAGTAAAACAGAGATCAAAAACAAAATAAATAAAAGAATAATAACTGAGGAATGAACAGTAGAGTGGGATGGAAGTCTGAAGGGCTGACTCGGGTATTTAGGCATTGGAAATCTGACTTTATTTTCTTAAATTATACACCATATGTCCTAATTATAACCCATCCCATCAAGGGTTGAACGGAATACTTCTAAAAAAAAAAAGGCATCTTATGGAATGAGAAGAAAACAAATAAAGGTGCCATAGGAAAGTTAAGCAGGAAAAGAGAAATAATGAATTAGATCAAAGTTAGATGGGCTCAAATATTTTAGTCATATAAAAAAGACAACACCTTACTGACAGCCATAATGGAAGGAAGAGCTGAAGGAAACGTGTAAGAGGAAGATGGCGCTATCAATGGGAAGGGACCAGAAGATGGTGCTATCAATGAGAAGGGACCAGAAGATGGTGCTATCAATGGGAAGGGACCAGAAGATGGTGCTATCAATGAGAAGGGACCAGAAGATGGCGCTATCAATGGGAAGGGACCAGAAGATGGCGCTATCAATGGGAAGGGACCAGAAGATGGCGCTATCAATGGGAAGGGACCAGAAGATGGTGCTATCAATGGGAAGGGACCAGAAGATGGCGCTATTATTGGGAAGGGACCAGAAGATGGCGCTATCATTGGGAAGGGACCAGAAGATGGCGCTATCATTGGGAAGGGACCAGAAGATGGCGCTATCATTGGGAAGGGACCAGAAGATGGCGCTATCATTGGGAAGGGACCAAAAGATGGCGTGATCAATGGGAAGGGACCAGAAGATGGCACTATCAATGGGAAGGGACCAGAAGATGGTGCGATCAATGGGAAGGGACCAGAAGATGTCGCTATCAATGGGAAGGAACCAGAAGATGGCGCGATCAATGGGAAGGGACCAGAAGATGGCGCAATCAATGGAAGGGACAAGAAGATGGCGCTATCAATGGGAAGGGACCAGAAGATGGCGCTATCAATGGGAAGGGACCAGAAGATGGCGCTATCAATGGGAAGGGACCAGAAGATGGCACTATCAATGGAAGAGACCAGAAGATGCGCTATCAATGGGAAGGGACCAGAAGATGGCGCTATAAATGGGAAGGGACCAGAAGATGGTGCTATCAATTGGAAGGGACCAGAAGATGGCGCTATCAATGGGAATGGACCAGAAGATGGCGCTATCAATGGGAAGGGACCATTAAGAGATGGACAGGAAAAAGCCCATCAGAGTTTACTATCAAGACAAGAGGCAAGAGATTTTGGAGTCCATGGTAGACGATCTTCGTTGCGAAGATGATCCAGGGCAAATCAGATCCATGTTATCAGTGACAGAGTATAAATTATATGTCAGTTGTGATCTCATTAGCAACAGTGGATTGTTTGTTTCCTTTCATTCGCTGTCATGGCAATGAGAGATCTTTGATAATACCTTTAGTAATGTTATGCACTGGCTGACATTCCATTGTCACTAAGTGGCAAATCTGTGTATGCTATATGAGAGATTGGTAAAAGAGCGAAGTGACAGTGGCATTTTTTCATAAATGCAGGATTTCAATTCAAATGCACAGATGTCTTACCCTACAAAAATATTAGTTACTCATAACATAATGTTTAATGGTGCAATGCTGTTGGTTGCCATGGAAATGGTGGCCATATTGGATTTTAATCATATGTTTTAGTTGACTAAGGCTTTTGTATGTGTTAATTTAAAATGGGGAGCTCATCATTCTATTTTTAAACTTTTATCAGAATAGATTGTTAACTTTAGTAGATCCCAGTTAGTAGGACTTAAAATTTAGTATCTTAAGATAGTAACTAAATTTACAACATTACATGCAGTAAATCAAACTTTTAATAAGATATAAGAAATCTATTCAGGTAAAAGTTTTAGCATGGAATGGAAAGTTTATTTGCTATAAAACTATTGTCAGTTGGTGAATAAACTAGAAATTTGTAAGAAAACTAGCAAGTAATCTATCAAGAAATGAGGTGCAATTTCTGTCTCATATGATGATGATGGCACCATTTCTCCTGTATTTAGCTTCTTCCTTTCCATTTACTTTCACCTTCTACCAAGTTAATATACCTGTCAACCCACCCACAGAAACGTGGAAGCTATAATTAACAAAACTCACTTATGCAAACTAAAGACAGATGACTGAATTAAAAAACAAAACCACCTCTGCCGCGATTGAACACAGAATGTTTGCTTGACAAGCAACCTTTCGAACCACTAAACCACAGACAGGCCTGGGTATAAGGGTTTTTTTTAAAATACTTTTAGCTTGATTGATGTAAGCACAATGTCGAACAGAAGCAAGCAAGGAAAAATGTATTGTTAGAGTCACAGTGTAGTAATAATTGAAATATTTGTTTATAACAAAAATGACCCCTGCTTCTTTCACACACATGCAAGTTGACATCTGAGCATGTTCAGAAAATAAGGAGAACATTTACACCGTGTTCTAGCTTTGCCAACTATTTGCCCTTGCTTGGATCAAGGGATGTAATCGCTTGGATTTTTTTAATAATTGTCGCCCTCAGTCTGCATGTGTGTCATTAGTTAGGTAGCTTATATTCTAAGTCATTTATATCTATCTGGTTAGTAACACAACACAAGGTTCTGAGAAATCACAGGCTTACTTCATAGGACATGCACAATTTTGTAAGAAAGTGCAATTGTCAAAGCCGTTTCAGAATGCGTCCGACAACAGATTTATATTTAGACATGTGGGATCCTATATTGTCAGAAAATAGAAAAATTCCTATGATAATTTTAAAATAAAATACAGTGCCTCTCCTCCCCTTAAATTAACATGCATCAGCATACCTGTCAACCTCCTGAGACAAAAATCTGTACGCCAGACCCAAAAAATCCTTACAAACACCCAAAAATCCTTACGCAAAAGATATATTAATAAATTATACACAATACAGTTTTAAAACGAGAAATGGCATATACAAATCTATTAGCATTTGAATTAGTGTGGTATAAAACATGCTAATAGTCTCATGCTGTTCTTTACATATAAAAAACTTAGTGATCGTGAGGTACTATTCATTCGATGCAGTGTTTTGTATTATAATCAACACATGTACTTTTAGCACTTTGCAGAACTGCATTTGTGGGCTTAAAGTCTGCACAGCATGTATCATTGTTAATCTTACACTGTAAAAAAGAAGTGAGTGTGTCTGCATTCATAGACCTCCTGGACTTTTTTATTGAAAAATAAAGCAGCGAAGTTTACGCAAACAAACTTTTTTTCTAGTTATGTAGGGCCGACACAGAATATTATGACATTAATTTATTGGAAATATTTAAATGATCAAAATATAACTGGAAAGATTAAGAGAACGAAAAAAAAAAAAAAAAAAAAACATACAACAAAGCAAAGCAAACAGCTAACAGTAACAACAAAAATAATTTAACAAATTATGAACAGAATATCAAATCTAGGAAGAAAAACGTAGCACCAAAAATTTACAAAATTATTTAAGAGTTGGTAGCCTAGACCAGTGATAATAGATTGCCACTTTATTAAAAAATTAAGCAGCGAATCTTGACCGCTGAAATAAAGTAGGTAGGCCTACTCAATGCAAATAAACTTTATTTTTCTACTTTTGTAGGGCCTACACAAAATTTTATGATATTAATTTATTGGAAATATTGAAATGGTCAAAATATAACTGGAAAGATTAAGAATGACAAAAATAAAATACAACGAAGCAAAGCAAAGCAACAGCAAAAAATAAAAAAATTAACTAAATTGTGAACAGAATATTAATCTAGGAAGAAAAAATGTACTACCAAAAATTAACAAAATTATTATTTAAAAATTGATAGCTTAGACCAGTAATAATAGATCACCGCTTTATGAAAAATAAAGCAGTGAATCTCGATCGCCGGAATAAAGTAGTCCTACTCAACGCAAACAAACTTTTTTTTTTTAGTTATGCAGGGCCTACACATAATATTATGACATTAATTTATCGAAAATATACTGAAGGGCAAGATATAACTGGAAAGATTAAGACAGCGATTAAATTGCAACAAAGCAAAACAACAGCAATATTTAACCAAGTTATAGGTACTTAGCTTTTTTTAAACAAATTGGCGTCGAAGTGTCTTGGCAAGCGTGGCTGATAACAGGTAACTTTAAAAATACGTCATGTCACGCTGAAAGCCGAAAGTGTTTGAGGCCGAATTCCAAGTTTTTGCCGAATTGTTGGGTATAAAAGGATTTGATTGGTTGCTGCGAGAGACTTCAGTTTAAAAACAGACGCCGAGATTCCCGAAATAAAAAAAAATGGTTTAAAAAAAACCTGGGCTAGAAAATAATATCTGATTGAAAATTTTTAAAAACTTTGGTTGGAAAATATTTTTAGAATTTAAAAAGAAAAAAAAATTTCGATTTTTTTTTTTTTTTTTTGGGAGGGAGGAAAAATCCGTACAACGAGTCTGTACGGCCGTACACTGCTAAATGTATCAAAAATACGTACATTGTACGAAAAATTCGTACAGGTTGACAGGTATGCATCAGTAACTGGATACTGAGACTTATTAGGGTATATATTCTTGCAGTATCAGCATATGTTATGTGTATTTGTATTTATGCTACTGACTTTCCTACAAAAACAATACCATCCAAGACTTAGCTGAGCTTTAGATTACCAGTGTTTCTCCCTCTTATATATCTCTTAGAGGTGATCAGGTGACAGAATACACAAGTGGAAGGTCCAGAGACGAGCTGGTTTTGTTTATGCTCAAGTGAGTATATTACATACTAGTAGTAGTATTGTTTTTCTGTGTAAAGGATTAGACTTACATTTGAAACTTGACAGCTAGTGTATTTGGTGGCCACATTACAAACTCACCAGCAGGTACTAATGTATGATTACAAACATTACAGTTACTTATAATTAATATTCTTTTTCATAAAAAACTTGACAAAAGGCTTTTAAATGCAGTGTTTCTAATATCTCTCATTTTTGTTTATGTCATATCAGGTGATAAGACAAATAAAGTCAAGGTGAAGGTAGTCCCATAGAATAAAGTCAAGGTGAAGGTAGTCCCATAGATACTGTCATAGGGGAGTGAAGTGTTAAAGACTAGGTCCAGCTTTATGAGGTTGGGGTGACCAGTCCCTTTCCTTGCTGCCTTTGCTTTCCCTGCCTCAAGAGCATAGTCATGTACAGTTTTTATCTGAGTAGTGGCGCTACTAGATTTCAAACTCGGAACCAGGTAGCTTTGCAGCAAGAGGCATGCGTTATAACCACCCTGCCAATCAGATGCCCTGCATACATAGTTAAATGTATAAAAGGAACAGTTAGAAATATGTAGCTCCAACATTATCATACATGTTCTGTCCCTTTGTCGCATTCAATTTTTTTTTTAACTTGTTCATTGTGTGAAGATCGCTGGCAGTCAATAGAAAATAGATGGAATGAGACATGTGGAAACGTTTTTGGAAAAAGAAAAAGAGAATGCGAGCATTAAGTAAGGATAACAACAGAAACCTTTGATTAGGTAAGGAAAAGAAAAACCAAGAAAGCAGATTTAAACAGTAGCAGATCTAAAAGTCTCAGAGTCCAGGCTTATGAACTGTGTTAAGAAATAAACAATGAAGTTATAAAAAGTGTCAGATGAGACTGGAGGAAGTATACTGGTGAGTTGGCAAAACAGGCATAGGAAGCTACAGCACTAGGAAATGTCAAGGACATGTAAAATAGTAAACAAAAAAGGAAAAATTAAGGCAGTCAGATGGCTTTATTAAGGTCAAGAATACACAAAATTACTTAGCAACATGAAATAGCAAATGAAGAGATAGATGGTACCTCTACACCTCATGGTAGAAGGGGAACGACTAAGTAAGTATGTAAGAGATAGATGGAATATTTCAAGAAACTTATAAACAAACCAGCTGCACAAATCCCCCAAACATCCAGCCAGCAGAAAAGCAGCTACAAAACTGACTGAAAAACCAAACAAGAACAAAATAAAGAAAGCCATAAAGCTTCTGAAAAATGGAAAAACTACCTGCCCAGAAGATATTCCAGCAGAGGCTATTAAAGCAGACATTGACATCTCTACTTATTACAAATTACTCTATAAAGTATAATAAAGTACTCGTATGAGAAAATGAAGAAATACCAGTAAAATAGAAGGAAGAATATCTGATCTAGTTGGCAAAGAAGGGAGATTTGCAAGAGAGCACACATAAAACAGAAGTCAAGTTGCTATCATTGCCATGGAAAATATTAAACAGGATAGTAGAACACAGCTACTCACCACTTTAGATTGAACTTGGCAGACTAAAAAATAGCCTTTCAGACTTTAGAAAGAAAATCACTTTGGAAACTGAAACACTATTATGGAGTCCCCCCATAAGTTCATTAACCTAATCTGGAAAACACTAAATGCAGAATTCCTCACAAAGGACGACTTACAGAACTCTTTGAGATAAGAACTGGAGTACAGCAGGGGTGCCTCATGTCACCATTTCTCTTTGTTCTGGTTGTAGATTGGACTATAGTCAAAACAACCAACAAAAATTTAATTCAGCTTGACTGTTTGGATTTTACAGATGACCTGGCTCTTCTGTCCCATAACCACATGGAGAATCAAAACATAATTTGAATACTTGGTGAGAGGTGACAGGTCATTGTGTGTTTGAAATGGCACAGAGAAAAGAGAGGTGACAGGTCATTGTGTGTTTGAAATGGCACAGAGAAAAGAGATGTGACAGGTCATTGTGTGTTTGAAATGGCACAGAGAAAAGACAAAGATATAAGAGAATAAATGCTGCAAATAATGTCCAGATTACTCACCTTTTTATTTTTTGAAATATGCTTTTAAGCCTCACACCCTCTTTTTTTTTTTAACTTAAGTTATTCTTCCATTTAGCATGAGGCAACCTTCCACATTTAAAAAAAAACACGGCGGCAGCAGCAGCAGTTCTGAAACCACTATTTTAATATATGTGCATCCTTCCCTCTCTCTCATTTTCACGTATGTGTTATCTTATCTCAGAGCTCTGTATGGTGATGAGGCAGAGGAAATGCCAGCACAGCACGCTAGTAGAAAGGATGACAACAGCTCGACCCCGTTTCTCCAGTCTCGATCTATCAAAGCGCTGTCCAAGAGCAACTTCACGCAAGTGCTAGGTAAGTTTGTACATGTCATATTTGACATGACTTGTCCAAGAGCAGTTTTAAACAAATGTTAAGTTTCCACCTCATGATACAGAAATTAGTTTTTGTGTGCACAGAACATTTTTACAGACTTTCCTTCCCCCCACACTTTCACATTATATGCTGACGCCAAGTGCATTATTTATTCTACAATAATTATATAAGCATTAGTTTAGTTATTTTCACAATGACTTCACCACAGCTGTAGAGTTAAAGATATTTTTTATATATTTCAGTTTCACATTAAACATTGACACCATATACATAATTTGTTTTACATAATTTATATAAGCATTGGTTTAGTTCAGGGTGATCTAACTTATTCAACCCCTAGGGCCATATAAACCAATAATTTCAAGTTTATAGGCCATTCGTGATAAAAAATTATTTAAAAAAAAAAAAAAAGCTCGGTGAAAAATAGATGAAAATGGAAGAGTGCGAAATGAAGAATAAAATCCAATAAAAATGACAAAATGAGGCATTGAATTTCTATGGAAATAATTGTAGTTTTATTCTTACCTCCTAATGGGGAGTTAGAGAGTGTGCATTTTCTTTAACCAGTCTCGATATCAGCGTCAGTTTTAGTAGTAGCAAGTCAAAGACACACATCCAGTGAATCATTCCCCATTTGATTTCATGATTTAGATTTAACTTGTTACATCACTGTGGTGGATTTGGTGTTATTCTATAAATATTATTAATTTTAATTCTATCTGGTGTGAGGTCAGCTATGCAAGCCCCTGAGGTTTATTACATTCAGATAAGTTTACAGGGAACCTGTCTGCTTCCACCAAAGACCTCACCCGATTATATCTTCCCCTACTGAAGTGTAATGTTGTGTGTATGTTGTCTAGCAAGTGTCTAGGGTATATGCAATGTGATGAAGTGTAGAAACAAGACAACAACTACACCTATTACTTATAAACAATGATTAAACAAGTCACTGGTTAAGTTTTCAATTTAACATTTTTTGTACAATTTATTTTCCTGTATCTTTGTTATTCTTTTAGACATAGGAATAATCAACTCAAAATGATAATATAAATATTTACAGCAATTAATTCACAAATATAATTGAGTCTGTGTTTTCCCACAATTATTTATATAAGTCAAGTTAGAAAAGTGTCAAGTATTCCTTGCTCCTAGAAAAGGGTACAGGTCGTTAGAACGTTTGGATTCATCACTGTCTGACACAATTCATTTTGGGAAATTGAGAGTTGGATTGTTTGCGATATCAAATACCCCAGACACGATTGCTTATCTGGGATTTCTGGTAACAGGCTGACTGAAGTATACAATGCCAGCTTCCACTGCCAAGTCACGTTTCTGCTTCTTGTAATATAGTTATGTGCAGGCACTCAGTAGATATGGCCTCACGGCAGAACTTATGGTCAGGTATTTGATCACCTGGGCTCACTTTCAATCGTATAAGAAACCCTGGAACAAAATAAATTTGTCCAACTCAGCATCTAATAGTCTCTCTCTTTCCCTACTCTAACATTTGCAATATCATCAGACGTCAGCATGGTAACTAAACAATTAGTTAACGTTCTCAATTTGGTTGGTACCCCCTTCATGGATAAATCACTTTCAAACCACCGTTTGACACTTTCCTTGACAAAGGAAACATTTTACATTAATAATATCAAGTCATGTACAATCACGGTGACTTGCTGAAGAAGACGGCCAGTGATCTTCCTGGTCTTATGTCATAATACAACATTTTGTTCATTAATATTTAATTTTCTTTTCTCCCAATATGGCAGAAAGCCTGTCTGGCTTTTCTACAACAGGTTAATACATTTCCTAACAACGCTGTGAAACAACAGAGTTTGATGTTGACTTCCCTCTGGATAAACAATTTTTTTCCCCATAAGGTTCATACAGATTGAATAATGCATACATAATAATGATAAAAATGACAATATAAATGTTTTTATTCTTACCGCATCAAAGAAATCTACACACTAAACAGTTGAATATTGCGATATATGGCATAATCCAAATCGCTGCTAGTGCAGAAATAGCAAACAGGTAAGTACTCCTTCCTTGTCTTAAAACAACTTCTTTAGTGTATAAATTTTTGTTAACAAGTGGCCCCGAATACTAACTACTAATTGGTTTTATACAACCGTTAGTATATTACACTACAGCCAATCAGGGACCGTTTGGCTTCTAGCGTTCTTTTTTCAAAACTGATCTCAAATATTCAAAATTAGGACTCCTTCCCTTCTACCCCCACCTACGGGCAAACTGAGAAAGATTTCAAGTCCATTCGTCTATCTGTCTTCTGTCCAACTTCTTTATTTCTTAATAGTTTTAAATTCTGATACATACTTATTGATCCTGTTGTTATCTATCGCACAGTCATTACATTATTTTATTCTTGTATTTATTTCTACAATGCTTCAAAAAAAATATTTCCTATCTCTCCTATTCAAATATGTAAACACGAACTCGTGACACTCCTAGTCCGATACTCCTTCTCATCCCCCCATTCAGTACTGCATATTCAAAAAATCTCACGTTAACTGTAATTTTTTTTTCTTTTATTTTTAACTATCGCTCTCTTGCAGAACCCAGCAGATCCTTGTAGTACGTTACCAAATTTTTAACAAAACGTTTGTAGAATCACTACTTTAGCACTACTTCTAGCTAGAAATGCGACTTGTGTGTGTGTGTTTATATCGGCTGACAAGTCCAATAGTGTGAATATATGCTAAGAACGCGTGTCGATAAAAAGGGGGGTCTGCAACTTGTGACGTCACGTTTCTGCCATGCTACTACATTGTTCTTTCACTTTTATGCCTTCGTGTATTCTTTTACACGTTTTTATTTCTTCGTACTCTCTTGCTTTGAAGGCTAGGCTTGAACTGTGACGTTAGTTTCAACCAAGCGGTAATAAAATCTATTGGCTTTGCCAGCGAGATAATTAACTAGCATTTCTACAGCATACATTGGATTCCCGACTGGCATAGTAGAAGCTGTTAGTCATTAACACATGGGCTGTTTTATTTACTAGCATTTGGGAGTACAATTCTATGGAAATAAGCGTTTGTCTCAAGATCGAGGCATAAAATTTTAGCACTGACTTGCGGCGTCGGCGACAACGATCTCCATAACTTCGCTCTTTTATTCCTAGGTTATTTTCTACTTATAAACAACTGTATTATGTGTTTCAATCGGTGAAATCTCGAGACATATGTGAGAGTGTTGTACATACAGATTGTATTTTACGACAATCACAGAAAATGTACTTTCACAAATACCATCATCATCAGCTGCCATCTCCACAACGAAGGTTGGCTGTAATGGATCTCCAACGTCTTCTGTCTGTTGTCTTGGTGGTGCACTCTGATAGACTCTTTCCTGTCCATCTCTTGATGTTATCTTCCCACTTATAGCGCTGTCTTCCCCTTGCACGTTTGCCTTCAACTCTCCCTTCTATTATGGTCTTCTGCGAGGTGTTATGTCTTTTTATGTGGCCAAAGTATTTTAGCTGACGAACTTGATCTCCCTCATTAGTTCTCTTTTCATACCTAGATTTTCTAGGACCTTCTTATTTGTTTTCTTCTCTTTCCATGACATACGCCCCATTCTTCTATATATCCACATTTCAAGAGCCTCAATTCTTTCTTCCAAATGCTTATTCATCGTCCATGTTTCTACACCATACAGAAATGCAGAATATATATAACACTTTATGATTCTCAGTTTTAATTTGTGAGATAACTGTTTAGATGTCAGTATATGTTTCATGTTGTTGAATGTAGCTTTGGCCATTCCTATTCTCTTCTTGATTTCTGTTTCACATCTGCCATCTTCTGTTATTATATGACCAAGATATTCGTAGCTCTTGACTTGTTCCAGGATTTTTCCATTTACGCTTATCTTTAATGTGGGCTTATCGTCTGTTTTGCTAATTATCATAGTGTTTGTTTTCTCAATATTAATGCCGAGTCCATATTCATGACTTATACTGTTCACTTGCTTCACTAGTTCTTGTAACTCCTATTCGCTTACAGCTAACAACACGGTATCATCTACATATCTAAGGTTGTTTATTGACCTTCCACTGATGTTCAGTCCTGGTATTTCCTGTATCTGTTTGAAAATTTTTTCAGTGTATAGATTAAATAGGCAGGGGGACAGCACACAACCTTGTCTGACACCTCTTTTTATGTCTATGTATGGTGAATAATTCCTTCCCGATCTTACTGTGGCAGTTTGCACCCATTAAAGGTTACTGAGTATTCTTATATCTTTTCCATCAATACCTGTGTCTTCGAGGCATTCAATTATTTTCTCATGATGGACTCTGTCAAAAGCCTTCTTATAGTCAATGAAGCACATGTGCATACTTTTTTGGACCTCTGTATATTTTTCTGCTAATATTCTTAGGCAAAATATTGCTTCTCTTGTTCCGCTGTTCCGTCTAAAACCAAACTGTTCTTCTTGGATTTTGCTGTCTACCTTACTTTTTATTCTTTCCTGTATGATTTTGAGCAGTATCTTAATTGCATGACTCATCAGGCTGATTGTTCTGAAGTTCACAAATATATGTACTGACAAACATTTGAATATATCTTTAGTGCAAAGTCTCTCAGCTTGGGGAAAGGCTCTTTGCAAACCATCTTCTAGAAAATATCAGGCCACTCATTTTTCTTTGTTAGTAAAGTTGGATCGGATTGTAGTTGACATAATTCAGGCTGAAGCTGTTTATTAAATCAATGCTGTAGTTTCCGTTGGATTGTTCAACAACTAAAAACTGTAAATAAATAAACAAACAACACACAACGATGTTGCTGTCGTTTTTGACGGAGTCATAATAGGTAAATCTATTTAATACTTTTGTTGGTCAAAGTTGAGGATAATTGGGTATTAACTTCTATGACAGGTTGTTTAAGGGTTATCTTCTCTTTCTTTCAATTATTGTCGTTGATCTGTCTTAACGATGCTCAGTTTTATGCTGTCTAGGCATGCGCAAGTTCTGGGCGCGAACTGAGGGAACTTCCGTCAGGTAGAAGGTCTTTTGGGCTGTCGGACATGATGTTCGTTGTGATTTTCTCTATATCATCATGGGGATTGGAAAGTTTTCGATATGACTGAAATGTCAATGTTTTCCCCAGTGATTCTTTGTTCGTCAAGAGTGACGACATTTATTAAGTGTGTATCCGGAAGATTCTGTAAAAGGTAAATGACATTCTTATTAATATGCCTTTGGTTGCAGAACATTTGAAATTACCTATCTGCGAGTGAAGCTCACAGATCTTGAGAGACAGAATTCCTTCCTTGCTTCTTGTTCTAGCCAAATGAGACTATGTGTTTTCAATTGAACAGAAGCCTAATGATGATGATAAATTATTGTGGACGCCGCAGGTTATCAGTATATATGTTTAGCATGGTTTGATCGTGCCTGCTAACAAAGGATACACAGCTGTCTACATATTGAGGCCCTGTATTACGGCCAATATTTTTCAGCAAGAGGAAATATATCTGGCGGGCTATGCCAGTTGAATAACAGCCTTATGTATTATTGCTACGCAATTTAGGAGCTCGTTTGTTGGACGACGGAGCTAATTAAGTACCTGACGTGCTGAGTCAATGGTACGGAAGCTACATTATAAACTGTAACATTAGGACAGATGATGTTTGGGTATGTCCTAGTTGATGTATGATGCAAGCCTTTGATTACCAGACATTTAACAGTCATTCATTATTTTACGTGAAAGGGAGTGGATGGTGTCGATATTGACTGTCCTGTTGATGCATTTTACTGTGTATTCGTATATTTAATGCAATTGGCTCTCCACATGTAAGCCTACCTTGCCGTGGTTGGAGAGCTTGAGCGCCCCAATGATCCCGGGAGCTATGCCGGCGGGAGTTTTACTCCTGGCAGGGTCACCCAAGCCGGACAGGTCCTGGGTGAGGGGCCAGACTAAATGGGCTGAGGAGTGGGTGGAACCCTATAGGTGTAGATGCAGAACCCACCGGCGAGTGGTACATGCTCTGGTCTGCACCAATCCACCCCCACTTCATGGGTTAAATGCTTTCTTGCCTCATTCTTCACTGTTTGTCGTCTATCACGCCCACGGCGACCGTTGCCTCAATTGGCTGTGTGTGGTGTACCCGGAAACGGGGCCTCCCAGCACTGAGGCACAGTTAAGTCCCCGATGTCACTTATCGGTGCAGAATTGAGAGAGATGGCTGAGCATCACAATCCCCCCTGTGTTGCAGCATGATGAGAACCCAGCATTGCACACTGAGCTTGGGGGGATCACTTGGGCACCAGACTTAATACTGGCTCTTGACTGGATGGCCGCATGCAGGAGATTTCTACAATGGAGGGTTGGCAGGTGGTGGGTATCTGGAAGTGGCTCTGTGCAGGACGTGAGGATTCCTTGGGAGAGCCCAAAACCAGAGCACAGCATTGTGCAAGCTCTGCATAGTTGGAGAGCCCCCTGGATGACGGGGAATGCACAGTGTGCTACCCCACCTATCCCCAACTGCTAACTTAGAACCAGAAGTGGGGTCCTCTGTATGCGTGCCAGGCCAGGATAAAACGCCTGGGAAAGAGACTGGAGCTCAGAACTCCCTAACTCAAAGTTGCAGGATGGCAGAAAAGCCACGGGAAAGACAGGGCTATTTTGAAGATAACGCAACCATATTTTCACCATACGAGCTCGGACGCCGCCTCGGTAAACAAGGTCCGCGCAGAGCAGTGACACCCCCAGGCTGCTTGCGAATAGTCTACTACTGGGAACATAAACAGATTAGGGATGAGCCCACTCTCCCGTTGAGCAGGTGCTAAAGTCGTAGATACTGGGCCAGAAGGCGCACCGGAAACCACAGTATCACGCAACTCGCTTTTTTTTTTTTCTATGGAGAGTACACCGTCAAATAAATCTCGTTCTGGTGCTCGCCCTGTGGAGCTCCACCAGGCAGGTGCAGTGCCGGGCTCTGAGCCTCGACAGAGCCCACCCTCAGCTACTGGAGGACCCTCTAGACCGTCTTGTGGAGTCAGCAGACGGCGGAGGAGAACTACTGACCAAAACAAAACAGAAAAAGAGAAACCCAGAGTGCCACTTGTCATAATGCACTGGAATGCAGAGGGAGTGAACAGCAAGCAGGCTGGATACAGCAAAAAGACAGAGCTGGAAAACATCTTGTATGAGAAGCAAGTCAGTGTTTGCTGTATCCAAGAGACTCACTTGAAAGCAGATCAAACCTTTAAAATAAGGGGATATCAATGCTTCAGATCCGACAGAAAAGATAGACGAAAAGGAGGAGTACTTACTCTTGTAAGGAATAACATTCCTGCACACGAAAGGAAAACCTTCATGGATGGAGCAGAATATCAGCTGCTGCAGATAAAGGTAGACAAGATGGAAATAGAACTCCTGAACTATTACTGTCCGAACAACAAACCTCTGAGTCTCAGCTCTATACAGGTACCAGCCACCAACTTTATAGCAGTTGGAGACTTTAATAGCCACTCTGGATCACAGAGGTGAAGAGGTTGAAACTTGGCAAGATGATCACTCCCTAATCCTAGTCAATAATGCCACAGATACTCCTACCTTCTACTCCAGAGGATGGCACACAACTTCAACACCAGATCTTGCCTTCTCCACACCAGATATAGCTGGATCTATTAGTAGAGAAGTAGGAGATCAACTAGGGGGAAGCGACCATCGCCCAATCTTTCTTACTGTCCAGAGTGCAACTCTCAGTACAGGCCCAGCCATTACAAGATGGAACTACAAAAAAGCCAACTGGGGTTTATTCAGGCATCAGGTGAACACGCTGCTGTCTACCCTCAAGGTACAGAACAGAGATATTAATGAAGTGGTAAAAGACTTCAACAGATGCATACTACAAGCTGCAAAAGAAACCATTCCCAAAGGATGCCGGCGTAACTACATACCATACTGGTCCAGCACACTCCAAGAACGTCAGGAAGCTATGGACAAGGCTAGAAAGAACGCAGAGTCTCAGCCTTCACTTGAAACTCACAACAAATGGAAAAAGGCTGTAGCAGAGTTTCAGAGAACAAAGCTAGAAGAAAAACGGAAAAGCTGGAGAACTAAAACGGCATCGCTGAACCTTGAGAACGACGGCAGGAAACTTTGGAGATTAGTCAAGTCTCTAAATGAAGAGCGTTCCTCACCAAGGCAGACTATCACATTGGATGAAGGTGGCAAACTTTTCAGAGGAAAACAAGCTGCAGACTTGTTTGCTAGAAGATACAGTTCAGAAAGCAACTTACCCATTAACATAGACCATCAGAGAGAGATAAGAAAAGAAATACTGGCAACCATGGGACAGACAGATACTCCTGCCCCAATGAGGGAACCCATCACACTAGGAGAACTACAGAAGGCTATTTCCAAGCTTAAGTTTCAAAAGTCACCCGGCCCAGACAAAATCAGCAACGAAATGCTAGTAAATCTGAGCTCAGCAGCAAAGACAAAACTGCTTGAGATATTCAACCACAGCTGGTTCAAAGGAACGGTACCCCCAAGTATGGAGAGAAGCCATCACAATACCCATACTAAAGAAAGGGAAATGTAAGACCGAGGCTGCAAGTTACCGGCCAATCAGTCTCACAAGCTGTGTTGGGAAGACTATGGAGCGAATAGTCAACCACAGATTGAAATGGTATTTAGAGTCTGAGCAGATCCTGGTGCCGGAACAAGCTGGATTTAGAGAATGCTACAGTATAGAAGACCAAGTTACTTACTTGTCTCAAGCAATAGAAGATGCCTTTCAGGAGAAGAAAAAGGTCCTAACGATCTGGGTCGACTTCAAGCAGGCCTTTGACAGGGTGTGGAAAGATGGCCTCATTGCAAAACTTGGGAGAGGTGGAATCCAAGGCAACATGATGAAATGGATCCAGTCATACTTGCATAACAGGAGAACTAGAGTCACTCTTGACGGTCTGCAGAGCAGAAAAGTGTTGCTCCATCAGGGGGTACCTCAAGGAGGAGTAATTTCCCCTACACTCTTCCTTGTTTACATCAACGACCTGGTGAAAGATCTCCCTGCAGGAGTGAAAGCTGCCTTATATGCAGATGACCTAGTACTCTGGTGCGCTGATGAAAATGTCACCACAGCAAATTATAGAATGCAGCGGGCAGCAGACATGCTAGTGTCATGGGCAGAGAAATGGCTTATCACAATAAACACAGACAAAACCTCCACAACACTGTTCTCCCTCGCCCCCAAGGACAAATCAGCTAAAATACACCTAGGGACAACCGTTATCAAGGAAGAAAGCTACCCCACCTATCTTGGGGTGACATTTGACCAAAGGCTTACATGGAATAAGCATATTGAAAATGCAGAAGGAAAGGCCCGAAGACGACTAGGCATACTCAGAAAATTGGCAGGTACCAACTGGGGAGCAAATGAACGAAATCTAAAGAAGATTTATAGTGGAGTAATAAGACCACACTTAGAGTTTAGCTCAGCAGCATGGTCATCAGCTGCTAACTCACATCTGCAGTCCTTGGACAAGGTGCAAAATCAAGCTCTCAGGCTCATTACAGGAGCCATGAAAACTACACCAATAACAGAGATGCAGAAGGTTGCTGGATTACAGACATTGTCCCATAGAAGAGACACAAAGACCATGATCCAGATGGAAAAGTACAACAGTATGCCAACGCACCCAATGAAGGCAAGACTAGATGATCTGGCATTGGGACGTCTAAAGCGTAGCAGCTTTGTGCATCGGGGAAAAAGACTTATAAGACAGCATCAAGAAGACCTATCTATGAAGACAACACCACTGAAGCCCACCCTATACCCTGTACCATGGGAGCAGGCCAGCAGTGCCCTCCAAATTAATACGTCGGTCAGTGGTCTCACAAGTGGATGTGAGTATAATGATCTGCAAAAACGAACTGCTACATTGAGTATGATCCAAGAAAGCTATCCCGATCAATCATGGATACATGCCTATACAGATGGATCAGCAACTAATGCTGTTAGGAATGGAGGTGCCGGTATCTTTATCTCATATCCTGACAACCACTATGAGACTAGGCACATTCCCACTGGTAAATTCTGTTCCAACTATACAGCTGAGGTTCAAGCTCTAGAGCAAGCTGCAAATATGATTTATAACACCAACTCTGACTGCCACCAGGTAGTCATCCTCACAGATGCACTGTCTGTCCTGCAAGCTCTCAAGGGTGGTAAACTCCTGCATCTGAGAAATGAACTAAACAAGGTAGCTGCCAAAAAGAGAACCATACTTCAGTGGGTACCATCTCATTGTGGTGTACCCGGAAATGAAAAGGCAGATAAACTTGCAAAAAAAGGAGGAGAATGTGAACAAGAAGATAATGAAGTCACATAATTTGAGAAAAAGAGTCTTCAATTCATCATTGACTACTGCATGCGAGTGTATGGGTGCATTATTGACTTTACTAAGAGCTTCAAGCATTCGTGTTCTCATCTACACCCACACTCAGCACATCATAATACCAGTACCACACATCTACAACATGTACGCTGTTTTGTGTGAGTGATCATAGTACCCCTGGCAGTGCCTCACGCTGGTGGCCGTTACATTTCTGGTGACCTACATCAATACCGCAACATTACACAGTCCAGGTGATAAACGACACGTTCACTCTGCCAGCTTTCACATCACGCATAAACAGTACGTTACAAACGGTTATCAGGCGCTCAGTCAGAAATGTACTTTAGTTTGTCAAAGTCTGCAAATCTCATCAAACTCGAATGAGATAGTTTTGGTTTTTTTCTGCAAAGTCTAAAATGATATCATCTGTTGTCAGTTCACGACAGGAAACAAAGTGTGCAAGATCATTCTTTTAAACAAGCATCCATATGTCCAACTAGCTGTGACACATTCTACCGTTTACCTTATAAGTTCAGGTTCAGTATATTCAAGTGACCTGTCATGTCGGCCAGGAATGCCAGAGAACAAAGAAAATTTGTATCTTGCAGTTAATTTTGATATTCATCAGTGTTGGCAATCTTCTCATTCTCAAGAAAGAATAGCATTACTTTCCAAAGAGCAAAGAAATGCTAAGAGTCTTCCCAGCACTCAGCCACCTGATATTTGAGTGCAGTGATATGTCACTGTATTCAGCATTCAGTTCAAGGAACAATATGAATTTCCTGTCTCTGAGATTTGTTAGTAGCTCTAATTAAGCTCACTATACTTGCAACACTCTTTATTAGATCTTTCATCTGCAAAATTTTGCCACATAATGCTTCTTGGTGAATAATGTAATGTCATGTAATACAATCCACTCCATTTTACTTCAGCAAACCAACTAACACAAGTTTACTGGCAGTCATAACTCTTGCACCGTCAGTTACAATATAAGAACACCCTCCATATTCACTAACGGCAGAATCGAGAGCTGCATAAATGTCCGAACCCTTTGTATTACAATATTATGGTTGCATTTTCATGAGCTCTTCATGTACCATAAAATCCTCATCTACAGTACGTGTGACAACAAGTAGTTGGCTTACGTCACTGATGTCTGTACTTTCATCCAAAGCCAAAGAAAAGTATATGCAATGTCTCAAGAAACATGCTCATTAAATTCTCTTACTCTCTTTACAACAGTTTGATGAGACAATGACACACTTTCAAATGTTGTTTGCATCTTTATCTTCCCCAAACACTTGTGCCATCTTACTGCACATTTCATTATCAACTCTCCATCCCTGAATGCGAATTCATCTTTCCATTTCATGTTAAACACTTTGGTAATCTCAAGAATCTTTCTTTTTCTGTTCATGTTCATTTTGAAGGTTACAAATAAAAATTCCCTGAGTGCGCTGTTAAATAGATTTTAACCCTCCGACAGGCGCGTTTCGTTTCTTCGCAAGAGCAGGCATGTGGTGCACAGAGTGCGCCGCTTAAAACAAACGTATTTACATTGATTTGAGTTGCGGTCCCGGTATTTCAATCTTAAATTTAGCTTCATAAATGGAAAAGGAAACATAGTTTTGGAGGTTACACGTATTTTTATTGTTATACGTTTAAAAAAACTACATCAAAATCATTACTTTAATCATTAATAGAGTAAAATGAACTACTAATATTTTTAATGTCATAAACCTTATCACCATGCATTACATTAATAAAATATACTGTAATATTAGAACTCTACTTTATCCAATCTCTTACTCTGTCAGTGAAAGAAATAGACGATTATTTATAATGTTCATCACTCATAATGGAAGTGCCGATTTATTTGAGGAACATACTAGATAGCCTATGACCCTGAGACACTTGAGTAAGCGGATAGATAAATCATGAACTAAATATCTCGTCGCACAACATATAACAACACAACATATAACAACACAACATATAACAACACAACATATAACAACACAACATATAACAACACAACTGTTCAGAATGAAAGCTAAGACATGAATGAAGGAATAGCTAAGAGTTCAATGCAGCCAACCGCAAAAAAAACTGCGAAATTTGAATTTAATTTAATTTGGCTCACTTTGTGCGCCAACGCGCCCGCTGGAGGGTTAATTATCAAGACACGGACACACTACATTCTTGATTTTATCTCTCAGCTGCTTCGTTATTCATCCCATCACATTCAATAGATATTGCAAAAATATATGATTACAAAGTTTGAATACTCACTATAAACACAAATAAATGTTAGCTAACGGGCATTGCCAAAGGCGCCAAGACAGCTCTTTGTTGTGAAAACCAAGAACAACTGATATCTGACGAGATTTCTTGCTGTGTTGAAATTAAGGACACTACCTCAGATCGACCGGTTAGGATACTGACTGCAGGCAGTAAAACATTGCTTTCAACTGGACATTTTGAGTCAAATCTTAAAAGTATTAATTATACCATATAAGTAAAGAAATATATTTTGTATGAGCGCGGGCCACAAAACAATTTTACACGGGCTACAGTTGCCCACCGGACTGCAGTAGGACCATACTGGATTAGTTAGTTGTTTATTGGTTTAGTTGTTTACCAAATTACTTTACATTCATAGCCTCCCTGAGCCTACTAGCAGATCCAGTTAAGTATCTGAAATCCCAAAATAATCCAGTTTCCGAATCAAAACCGCGCGCGCACCCCCGTCCCCGATGATTTAAGATAAAAGGTTACATACCTGGAGAATAAATTGCTACTGAAATTTACGCTGATAAGAGCACATTAGTTACTTTACATATATATGTGTGTGTAAGAATATATGTAGACTATGTCTATCTTCTCGTGTGTAAGAATATATTTATGTGAGTTTGTGTGCATGTGTAAGAATATATTTGTGTAGATTTTTTGTACCTGTGTGCATGTGTAAGAATATACGAGGGCTATTCCAAAATCAACCTCCGATTGGCTGGTTAAAAATAAACTGGTTGCCATAGCGACACGGCGCATCACCTGCAACAATCAATATTGTGTTATCTCGCTACACGCAAACCCACAGACCCAATTGTTCAGTTGTTCACGAGTAGTGACCGAGTAAACATGGACCCTGTCATCACGACTCCCGCCAGCTGTGAGGTCCGTGGCGTGATTCGTTTTCTGCAAGCAGAAGGACACAGCGTCACCGAGATTCATCGCCGATTGTGTCGTGTGTATGGTGATAACGTTATGAGTGACAGTTCTGTGAGGAATTGGTGCAGGAAATTCAGGGATGGGTGCACAGCTGTGCATGACGGGGGGGACAAGAACAACTCTCAATTGTGACTGATGAACGCGTTCAAAAAGTCGATCAATTTCCTCAAATTTTGAGGACTATGTTTTGAATTATCACAGAGAGATTGGGTTACCACAAGTTCTGTGCACGGTGGGTACCAAAACAACTGACTGACGTTCACAAAGCTCAAAGAATGGGCTCAGCTTTTACATTTCTTCTGCGCTATTGGGAAGAGGGGGACGAATTTCTTGACAGAATCGTGACTGGAAATGAGACGGGTTTAGTTCGTGAATGCAGAGACGAAGGAACAGTCCAAACAATGAATGCACACTCATTCTCCAAACAAGCCCAAGAAATTCAAATAAACATTTTTGCACCAAAAAATGATGGCTACAGTGTTCTGGGACCGCAAGGGAATTTTGTTGACGGGGTTCATGGCACCTGGGACCACAATGTCAGAAGTTTATTGTGAAATGCTGCAGAAGCTTCTGAGGTCGATCCAAAACAAAAGGTGCGGAATGCTCACCAATGGCGTTGTTCTCCTGCACAACAACGCGCGGCCCCCACACTGCGGCTCGCACAAAGCCTTTACTTGAGCAGTTCAACTGGGAGATTTTCAACCCCCCCCCCCCCCCCCCCCTTACAGCCCGGACTTGTATATTCTTACATACGAGAAGATAGACATAATCTATATATATTCTTACACATGCACACGGGACCCCAAGATGCAGCAATAGTGAATGCAGTCAGCGACCCATAGCTGTACTGCTTGCATCAGGACCAGCGAACCAGAGCTGGTCAAGACCGCACTCCACCTCCACGTGGTGGTCCTGGAAACAGTCTGCAGCAGTGCAGTCTGGCTGAGCGAGTGCGGATCGCAATGGGAAGGCAAACCCGGTCCCTAAAAAATGCCGTGCTGAAGTCGGATGTGTCGACCGAAAGGTGCAGATATCACAGCTTAGGCGTAAACAGACACAACGCAACCACCGTCCTTTTCAGGGCGAACGAAGAAGAAGAAAAAGAAGACACATGCACACACATACAAAAAGTCTACACAAATATATTCTTACACACGAGAAGATAGACATAATCTATGTAGATTGTGTGTGTGTGCATGTGTTAAAATTACATCTATGTAGATTTTGTGTATGTGTGTTAAAAGTATGTTTTGTGTATGTGTGTGTTAAAATTATATGTGTGTAGATTTTGTTTATGTGTAAAAATTGTATCTATGTTTATTTTGTGTATGTGTGCGTATGTTAAAATTACATCTATGTAGATTTTGTGTATGTGTGCATGTGTTAAAATTACATCTATGTAGATTTTTCATATATGTTTTAAAATTATATCTACGTAACTAAGTATTGAAAATATGTTTGTATATTTTTTTCTGTGTACATGTATATAAGTATATTGTCATGAACTAGTTGTAGAATGTATGTCAGTACCTATGCTTTGTCCAGAGCTAAATGGGTTTATGTTAGTTGTGAGTTGAAGTGAGTTAATGTTAAGCTTGAGGGTGTTCACTAATTTTATTCGTAGTAGTCGACTAGTGTTGTTAAGTTCACGGGTGTGACTGAGCTGTTATGAGCGAAGTGGTATCTAAAGACAGGTCAGGGGGAAAGGGTCGTGTTGTAGCGAGTGAAGGTTACATCCAGTGAGAAGGCGAATTGTATTTTGGAAAGTAGATAGTGCAGGTTGAGATATCAGCAAAATATAGTGAGATTGTTCAATGCGAATATTGCTTTGATGATGTACATGATGCTTTGTGGTATTCTTGTGATTCACGGCCAAAGTGGCAGTCTGCTGATGTTATTTCTGTTGTTTTGAAGATTTGTTTTATAAAGGCATTGGATATGTATGTGCGTGTTCGAGTTTATTGAGTAACTATTAAATGTGAATAAAGAGCCATGTTTATTGCTCAAAGTGTACTGTCACAGTGTGTCATTGTGCTAACACAGCCTAGCACTTGACATATAATATATATATATATATATTATATATATATATATATATATATATATATATATATATATATATATATATATATATATATATATATATATATATATATATATATATATATACACACACACACACACACACACACACACAGGGTGTCGCCAAAAAATGTAACCACACACTGAATATTTATTAATACACTGTCAATTAAGATACATCCAAGATTTATAATTCAAATTAAAGAGGACAGATGTGTAATTATTTTGAGCAATCGCATGTGTTCAAACTGATAGCCGTTCTGGGCCAGATACTGATGACAACGCTGTTCAGTAGAGTTGCAAATAACATTAAGCAGTTCATTTGAGATTTGAGCGCATTCTCTTTCAATGGTTGCTTTCATCTCATCGATTGTTGCTTTTATCTCTTTCAATGGTTGCTTTCATCTCATCGATTGTTGCCGGTTTTGCACGATAAACATGATCTTTTAGGTGCCCCCATAAGAAAAAATCTGTCCTCTTTAATTTGAATTATAAATCTTAGATGAATCTTAATTGAAATTGTATTAATAAATATTCAAAGTGTGTATACATGTTTTTGACAACACCATCAGAGTGGAACAAAGGAATAATTGTCAAATTGCCCAAGAAGGGAGATCTTTCAGACTGCAATAATTGGAGAGGAATCACTCTTCTCTCAGTTCCCAGCAAAATACTAGGCAGGATAATTATACAGAGAATTTCAAAGGCAGTAGACTACAAACTGAGGAAAGAACAAGCAGGATTTAGAAAGAACAGAAGATGTGTAGACCATATATTCACTCTCAGGAACATTACAGAGCAGTGCTCAGAATGGCAAAGACAGCTTTACATAAATTTTGTTGATTTTGAAAAGGCTTTTGACAGCATACATAGGGACAGTTTATGGAAAATACTGAGGGCTTATGGAATTCCAAGCTGCATAGTGTCAATCATAAAAAGCCTCTATGCCAACTTTACGTGTAGTGTTGGGCAGAGCAACCTAACCTTCAAGGTGAAGACAGGAGTACGACAGGGATGCCCCTTATCAACCACTCTATTTTTAACAGTCATAGACTGAGTGATGCGCCAGACAACAGAGGGCAGTCCAAGAGGAATAAGATGGACTACATTTTCTACATTGGAAGATCTGGAATATGCAGATGACTGCACTGCTGGCACATTCACATCAACACATCCAGGAAAAAACGGATAGACTTAATAAATTTAGCCAGCAGGTGGGCTTGAACATCAATTTAAAGAAGTCTGAGGTCATGACGCTCAATGTGAGCAACCCTGAGCCCATATCAGTAAGGAATCAGCAACTGGTACAGACAGATACCTTCACATACCTAGGAAGCATAGTAACACCAGACGGTGGGGCAGGCAAAGACATCAACATCAGAATGAATAAGGCAAGAACAGCCTTCTTTAGCCTAAATAACATCTGGAAGTCCTCCCAATACAGCACAAGCACAAAATTAAGATTATACCAGAGTTGCGTGCTTTCTGTGCTTCTCTATGCGGAATGCTGGAGAGTTACAGAGAAGGAAATGTCGAAATTGTCCTCTTTTCACACAACATGCCTAAGAAAAATTCACCGAATCTTTTGGCCGAATACCATCACCAACCAAGATCTGCTTACTCGTAGCAAGCAAGAGGACATGCACACCATCATAGCTGGCAGACGCTGGAGCTGGGTTGGTCATGTCCTCAGAAGAGACCCCGATGCCATCACAAGAACAGCTATGCTTTGGACCCCTGAAGGAAAGCGAAAGAGAGGCCGACCAAAAACAACTTGGCGGAGGACTGTGGAGGCTGAGATGCAAAGAATGAACCAGAGCTGGGGCACTGTACGAAGAATGGCCACCGACCGTGCAAAGTGGAATCAATTTGTTGTTGCCCTACAAGACGCCACTAGGCGTGATGGCCACTGACTGCTTTGACGGTCGGTGGTTAAGGATCGAAGGAGAAGAATATATATATACTGAAGCACATTAAAAACGCACCACTATTATATATACTGATGCCGAGAAACTGGAAAAAAAAAAGTGTGAGAATGGATTTTCCCCGTGTTTGTCATGAGGTAGAGCGCGAATGGCTGCTGGAATGGAAAGCGCATGATTCAACCCATGGGTTTGTGTACAGACTACATGAAAACAATAAAAGTTACACGTGCAACACGATTCCCAACTGCTATGACCCTGAAAGTGTACGCGTTGTGGCAGTATACTCAGTATAAAAAGGACGTTGAGACAAAACACCCAGTACATGTGCTTGAAATGCCACGACTATCTGAAAACGACCGCCAACGAGCCATTGGTATGTTGGAGACCGGAATGAGCTCACGGGCCATTGCCAGAAGGATGAATTGCCACCACAGCACTATTGTACGTCTCAATGAACGTTACGGAACCACTGGCAGTGCCCGGGATAGACTTCGGAGTGGCCAACCACGAGTTACTACCCCTGCGCAAGATCGTCATATAGTGCTGAGTCATGTAAGGAATCGTTCTCTCCCGGCAAGTCAAACAGCAAGAGCAATAGTGGGTAGACGTGGGCAAGTCTCTCGAATGACAGTCATACGACGACTCAGAGATACAGGCCTTACTGCAAGACGACCTTATGTCGGGCCAAACTTGACTCACAGACATCATCAGCAGCACCTGCAATGGGCAGAGCAACATGTCAGATGGACTAGACTGCAGTGGAATGCTGTCCTATTCACAGACGAGAGCAGATTCAACATATCCTTTGCTGATAGACGTATGTGGATTTGGCGACGGTGTGGAGAGCGCTTTGCAGATTGCTGTGTTCGTCAGCACAACCGATTTGGAGGTTGCAGTATTCACATTTGGGGAGGATTCAGTTTTCACCATCGCTTGCCTCTTCACGTCTTCCGTGGAAATGTTAATGCTGTGACATATCGAGATGAGGTTCTGGTTGCTCCTGCGTTCACAAATTATCTAGACTTGCAGCTTCTCCAGCAGGATAACGCACGTGCGCACACCGCATGCATTACGCAGCAATATCTACAGCAGCAGAACATTGTGATGATTGATTGGCCTGCCCTATCACCAGACATGTCCCCTATAGAACATCTATGGGACGAGCTTGGACGCAGAGTCTACAGGCAAGGTTCTCCAGCTAATCTGCAACAGCCCGAAGCTGCTCTTACAAGTGAATGGAACTTGATTCCCCGGAATTTCCTTCAGAGACTTGTGCGTTCCATGTGGAGCCGCTGCCAAGCTTGTTTGCAAGCACACAGTGGACATACCAAATACTGAGGATAGTGTGAATGAATTTTTTTTATTGGTTGCATTTTTGGTTTTCTCCCTTGCCTGCACAAAATGCAATGAATTTCATAACAATCAAATGTACAAATTAATGACCAGCATGGATTCATAGGAAAATGAATAAAGATTCCAAATATGTAAACTTGTAAACACTTATATTTACATTTCACACTTTGTTCCTGGATTATACAGGTGGTGCGTTTTTAATGTGCTTCAGTATATATATATATATATATATATATATATATATATATATATTATATATATATATATATATATATATATATATATATATATATATATATATATATATATATATATATATATATATATATATATATATATATATATATATATATATATATATATATATATATATATATATATATATATATATATATATTTATATATATATATATATATATGAGTATGTGTGTTAGAATTTATGTAGATTTTGTATGTTTGCATGTATGTGTAAAATTGTATCTATGTAGATCGTATATATGTAAATTTTGTGTATGTATGCATGGACACGAAAAGTTGTTAGATTGCTGATCTACTTAACACAGATGACCAATAAAAGTATTCCATCACTTTGAGCAGGTAGCAAGGATACTGCAGCCCTGGTTATGTTTTACAACCCAGACTGTGTTTATTGCAAGTCAGCCAAGCCTCACTTCCTGAAGGCAGCTAAAACTACTGCGTCCAGCAAAAACCGTTTTTATGCAGCTGTGGATTGCTCGAAAGAAGAACGTGAGTTGGGGGTGACCCTGAATTGGAATAACACCATCTTGTGTGTCCTGTATGATGCGTGTTGTGTGTCTTGTATCAGTATAGAAGAATAATATTTATGTTGTGTGACCACGGAGAGAAATACCGTCTTGTGCAACTCTGCCGATAAATAACGGTAGGTCAACAAAAATGGGTGATATATGATAGTAGGACAAGGAAGGTTGCCTTCATTACAAACACAGTGCCTTCTTCGGGGGCGAACAAACAAAAAAAAGATGAGAAAGAAAACAAGAACTAAGTAAAAGACATAAAAAGAAATAATAGTACAACCCGTGGATGAAAGTGGCTGATGTTGCTTTCATGATGTATGCGCGAAATGGCTGCTGGAATAGTGACATCAACCACCTCCATCTACGGCTTGTATTATTTTATTTTATAAATGTATTTCACTTAGTTCTTGCTTTCTTTCTCTTCTGTTTTTGTTTGCTTGTCCCTGATGAAAACCTTGTGGTCACAACATAGGCACTTTTCATTCTCCTAGTAAGACACAACACCAATGTTTGGTTACCCTGCTGTATAGCACCGTCTTGCTGATCCTCCTCACTTTCTTATAGAGATATAGCATCACTTTGTGTAGCTGTGACTGAGGAAAAACACTATCTTATGTGACTCTATAGCAGGGGTCAGTCACCTGTCGATATTGATCTACCAGTAGATTATTTGGTGACGGATGGGGGGAAAAAGAATTTTTAACCTAGATAAATTACAGACTCGGTCTGTCCTGCCAGTGCTTAAAGCCTGTTCCCCCAGGTTTAAAGTTACTTTCACATATACAGACACATCTAAATTACTGCTCTACACTATGGGATGGTTGCCCTGCTTCCACCTCAAAGAGACTGCACTCCCTGCATAAGAGAGCAATACGTCTGATCACCAATAATCGCACGATATCACACACAAGGACAGGAAAAGAACCCACAATACTGTCCCTGAAAAAACGTCTTCTCTACAACAAAGCCAAGCTGACCCACGCAATTCTATCAAACAATGCTCCGCCGTACCTACGATCATTGTTTCAAACCAGTAGAAGAGAGGGACTACAATTACATCAGTTACGTCTGCCCAAACCTAGGATCGACCTGTTCAAACAGAGTCTAGCCTACTCTGGAGCCTACTTATGGAACAGCCTTCCACACCACCTAAAAAGCCTACCTACACAATATTCATTTAACAAAGCACTTTTCAAACACTTCCTCAACACTGATTATCTACCCCCATAGAAACATCATTTGCCTGTCAACATCTCATCCATAGGTCAACATTTCTTTTCCTCTTCCGCTCGTTTTTAATGGGAATAATTTGTTTTATATCCATGTAATACTATTATATAATGTAATGTATGTGAGAATGTACCCGCATACCACTGTACTTTAGAGATGTGAATGTTTCCGTTTGCTTAAATGGGTGATGTACATGCAGATATAATTTTTTTTTTTTTTTTAAACTGCTGAAAGACTTTTTCTGCTGCAGAAGTGCGCAAGAAAGTGTTATTATTATTATTTCAATTTCCGCCAAGAATGTATGGATGTAAGCGAGAATGTGTTTTTGTAATTTTTGTATTGAGGATTGATGACACATTCAAAAATACTACAGATTAGACGTTTTGACCGCATAAGTGAGTGTCGGTATACATAACTTATTTATTTATTGTTTTGTTTATATTATTTTATTTTTTATTATTATTATTTTTCTTCAGTCACTATCTTGTTTATTTAAAAAAAAAAAACCTAGGCTACTCATTTAAAAAAAAAAATTATGAGTGTATACTGTAAATGAATGCTGTTATGTTAACTTTATAATGTTGCATGCCTTTAAATTAATGCTTAAAGTAATACGTGGGAATAAAAGGATATAGTATGCAAGATTAATGAGAGTGAAAGGGCAGAATGTTAGACGGGCCTGCGTGCCCAATTCTCAACCCTTCGAAAATAAAGTTCGTTCGTTCGTTCACTGCATGCCCAGTCAAACCTCGCAAGCTAGCTCGGTAAAATTCACTATATTTGTGAACTACATAAGCTAAAAAGATATTTTCTTTGAAGTAAAATTAACATTGGGTAAACAATTTCATTTGAATTTTCCACCGCTCTGTCGATGGGGTGGCAGGAAGCAGATCGTTTGCAGCAGAGATAAAAGTTACATGTAGGCTACAACTTGTTGCAAATAATCTGGAACCTGAAAACAGATAAGATTTTGTCAAGGTAGATCTTTAGACAGCTCATTGTTTCTACAGTAGATTCCCAAAGTTTCTGGGTTGCCTACTGCTGCTCCAGAGAGAAATAATACCATCTTGCTTGATTATAAAATTGACCCCCGTCTTCTGTGACTGTATAGAGAAATAGTGCCATCTTGTGTCACCTGTGTGACAATGCAGAAGGAAGTTACCAGTTATATTCTGTTGAGAAGTTTTCTTGACATTTACACACCTTTATTTATTTTTTTTTTTTTCAGCAAGACTTAAAAGAATTCTTGATGAACTTAAAAAAAAAATTTTTTTTAACAATTATATTTTTTTCTATCAAAACTGTTTTCATTATTTTCCAGAGTTGTGTGCAATGGAAAATGTGAAGTCCTTCCCAACATTCAAGTTGTTTGTCGGAGGCAAATTTTTGACCAAGTACAACCAGTCTCCGAATTTCATCAACATGAGGACCTTTCTGGAAAATGCTCCGCTGGATACCATTGTAGACAAGGGCCGCAGTACGAACGAGCATAAGCCAGAGATCAGATTTGGTGGCCAGCAAGAGAAGATTCAAAAAAATGAATTATAATGTAACCGGCAGATGTAGTTTGAAAAGATAGTTAGTTGTTTTTGAAATAGTCACAAGTGCTTTAAATGAGTGCGTGTCGTCTTCACTGGCTAATGTGAAAGAGCAGAAAATTTGATACATTTCTGACAATAAGGCATCATGTACTGCTCGTTTCTTACCTAGGAATATAATACTTACTTTTACTACTTATCCTACTTTTCTACTACTTAAAGAGTATGGGACCATCACTACAGCTGCCAGAAACCTGTATCTTCATGTGCTATTGCAGTGGGTGGTGCAGAAATGTTGTTTGACATGAGGTTGCCAGCCTAATGCACAACCTCGCTAAGGAAACAGTAGATCTATTCTTTGTGTCTCCTCAGAGCTGCCCCCCACACACACAGGGCTAGGAAAATAATGTCAGGATCTAATGTTGTACACACCAAATACTGGGGGTGGGGGTGATGTTTCTGTTATACTTTTAAAAGAGATAAATGTAATTATCTCCCTTTATCATAAAAAGTTAGTTGCTTATCCTTTACAGGACGTGGCAATCAACCCCAGCTTTTATTGGCTGTTTGTGATTTTTCTAGGCAATTTTTTCATTCAGTAGTTTGCCATTGCTTTCTGAACGGTACGGCGCTTATACCATTGTTAAAAATCCACACAAAGCGATTTGCTTCCAAACCGCCTGCAGCAGGTTTCGAACCTGGTATATCTGGATTATGAAACTGCGTTCATATCCATTAGGCCACAGACGCCGACCCCTTTATCATATCCTGCTCTAATATACTCATTTTTGGCATATTTCTTTTAGCGTGAGATAAACTTGATCATTACCTAATTCATCGCCCGTTATCATACCCTGCTCTAGTATACTCATTTGTTCACATGTAGAAAGGGTTTTAGCCTGAGATATTTATTCATTTGCCTTTATCACACCTTGTTGTAGGTATACACATTTGTCTTCACATAATTTCTTTTGGTCTGAGATCACCTCCCTTTATCCATACCCTGCTCTAGTATACAATGTGTCTTCACATTGTAATGACTTTTGACCATTGTTTCTAGTTTTGTAAGTTGTATTATAAGCATATAAAAAGGTGGAAGTTTGATACATTTTTATTGAGAATGTGAACAAGCCAGTGCTGAGACATTTTCAAAATCTAATATTTGAATGCGGCCCTCCAATAGTGGTGGTGGGTGGGTGAGGGGGGAACCAAAGTTAGTCGCATGTTAAGTTTAGCTACCATTTTACTTGAACCGTTTCTGCCCCTCCCTCAAACACTAGAAACAATGGCTGCTAGTTGATAACCCTTGACCTCCCTCCCCATGGAGCACAGACCTTCAACAAATGTCCTGTCCTGTCCAGTCCATCAGTTCAACATCATGTCTTCTTTATTCCATTATTTATTGTCACCAGTTGTCTTCTTCTTTAGTCTCTGTTACCCTCAGAACAAGGACTGTTTTGTAATACTATCAACAGTTTCCCTCAGTGTGTCTCATATCCATTGCCAGCATCATTATCTCATCTCCTGTTCCACTGACACTTGTCTGTTTCTTGTCATCAGTTCCACATTGGTGACCTTGTACCATTTCAATTCTCCTGTTACATGCAAGCAGGTGTTTATAAAAGTCTAACTACTTGATGATAGGAAACTCTTTACAGAGCGATACAACATGAGGCAATCTGATCATCAGAAGGAGTCCCCCCATCAAACAAGTGTTTCGGCCCTGTATACTATTGTAGTGTTTGTTTGTTGTCCATGTTTCAGAGCTAGACACTCCAACTGACTTGACATGTTCAGTCAGCTGATCTTGCCTTTTGTATTCTTATTTGATCTTTGTGTGTCCCTGCAACTTTGTCTACATTGCTGCTAAGATATGCTGTGTATGATTGTACATCTTGTAGAGAGCTATACGTCTGCTAGTTAGCTTTAAATAATTCAGCTTTCTCCCATCATCATTTTCCTTTTCTCTCCCCATTGAGCAACCACATTACAAAGCCTTGACATGCTCTTGCAGCGGTGGTTTCTGTAACAATTTGTTTGACATCATGAGGTTGTCAGCCACATGGACAACCTCATGTTAGTCACCTTGTACAACAGGTCTCATGGACAACCTCATGTTAGTCACCTTGTACGACAGGTCTGAAGGAGCAGTAGTTATGTTCTCTCTTTAAATCTCCAGGATGTACAACGTGGCATGTCACTATTGTTTGATTATCAAATATGTGGCCAGGTAAAGGGTGTGGATGTTGAATGTGGCAACATTTCTTGCTGTTTGAACTTTGGTTGAAAAGTGTATTTAAAAGGTGATTTGGTGCTGTATGATCACTGTGTCTGGTACATCAGCCTTTCTCTCCTAGAGGCAGCAGCAATTTTCAACGCTGCATGTTGTCCTGAAATGGTTACAGCCATTGTGAAACTTTAATTTTGTCACAAATTTTTAAGTTGTGGATTTATACAGCTGCTCAAGTTCATCATAATTATCATCACTTCTGAGTGACACAAGCATGTGAAATAATGAAAACTGAAATTTGTGCTTTGGTCCTTGACACGGAACAAAAAGTGTTTGATCTAACTTCTTGATCTCACTTATGGATAAGTTACCTTCTGGTTGATTGATCACTTATGTGCTCAGTCAGTAATACAGTAGTTTAGAAGAAAATGATATTACTGGACAGTGACCTTCTCCAGTGTACATAGACAAATATAGTGCTTGTTCTAGAATTCTATATTCATTTGTTTAAGATTGTGATATTCTGCTTGGCTTACATGCTGCCCATGATTCCCTGTTGCTGATTTGTTAACTTTGCACAAACCTCCATAACTTACTTGAATATCGTGCACTATTTTATATATTCATTTGTTAACTTTATTACTGGTCTTGGTCCTAAGAATGTAGCAGACAATTCCTTATTCCCGATTTATTTGTTAACTGTGTCACTGCTTTCAGCATTAAACTAAATACATTTTTACCATACTCTATGTAGAGTTTACTTTCTTCCCAATAAATAATACTGGATCAAGGTTTGTGGATTTTTGTCTGCCTCTGAAAAGATTTAGGTCAGCAGTTGCTTAACTCATTGAGCTGATTGTTTTATTTCTGTTCTAACAAAAGTTACCCGGTTAATTTACAATGTAAACAATAAAATTGAATGCTCTTTTGTCACGCCGCTTAATCCAAATTGCTATTTCTTTAGTCCCATGGCCCCAAAATGATGCAGTGAGGGTAGGTTGCAGCCTTCTGTTCTTAAAAAAAGTTATTGGACTAATTACTATGTAAACAATGAATTTTAAATACTTTTACGACGCCTTGTAATCTAAACTTTTTTTTTTTTAGTCCATGTCCAAAACTGAATGTAATGTGAAAATATGGATCTCATTCATAGTCCAGTCATGGCTGTCTTAAGAACATTATGTATCACTTTCGTCACATTTGTACTTGTATGGCTTGTTATGAATAAACCAAAGTCTTTAAAACAAAAAACACAATTATTATCATTTCCCCTTTCTGCAACAGATATGGTGATGTGTCCAACTTTGATCAATATTTTTTCTGCAATAAACATATTCCTTTTTTTCAGCATGTTAGTTGTTTGTTATATATGACATTTTTATATTCAACATTTATTGCCAAATGTGTGCAGTACAACTAATGTGAATGTTTTGTGCAGTAAAACTAATGTGAATGTTCTGTGCAGCACAACTAATGTGAATGTTTTGTGCAGCACAACTAATGTGAATGTTCTGTGCAGCGCAACTAATGTGAATGTTCTGTGCAGCACAACTAATGTGAATGTTTTGTGTAAGGGGACCAGCTGCAATGATGGTCCCATGGGCACCAAAAGGAACATGATGATGATGACAAATTTTGATGATGTAATTGATTGTTGTTGTCTTGATTGTGTTTTGAGCTGACAATTCTTGAATCTCTCCCTACATGTAACAGTTCTCTAATGATCTTGTCACTCAACTGTATTCTGGAACATAGCAGCTAAACTGCTTCCACTTTGCTCGGTCAGCGGCCATCCTTTGTGCAGTGCCACAGCTCAGCCTACACAGTTCTCCACCAAGTAGTTTTTGGTCCACTTCTCTAACTCATCATCTTCATTTATTGTAGCAGATAAACTACTTGTCTTCATCTTCATCACCTCACCTTTTGCTCCTTATGGAGCATGGAGCCACCACTCAAGTATTCATGCAGTGGTAGTTTGTGTAACCGTTTGTTGTATATGATGGGGTTGTTAGCCTCATGACATGTCTTAGTAATTTATTGAACAATTTCTTATCTGTAAATAGTGATTGACAATACGTGATGGCATGGCTAGCCACATGACATGTCTTAGTAATTTATTGAACAATTTCTTGTCTGTAAATAGTGAATGACTGTACGTGATGCAGCTGATTTCTCTATTGTTTGATTGTGAGGCTGCATCATCTACCACCATGGTATAAGATCTTGATGGCTCCATTAGTATAATGTTATTTGAGTGTTCCCATTCTCATCACACGTTCAGTGAAAGCTTTAACTGCCTTCTCTATTTCTGTGATCACTAGCACATCTCACTTACTTTTCTTATCCCCACAGTTATGAGTTTTCATTCATGTTTTTAAAACACATCCTTTACTTTTAGCTGTCCATGGAATTCTTGTACATTCTTCTGACAACCATATGTCTGTTGCCTCCAGTGATTTTCTCATTTGTTTGTTCAGTGTCCATGGTTTACTTACATACAGTAATATTGGTTCCAAGCAAAGCATCAGCACTCTTTTTCTTGATGCCCATAAAAAATGTATTCCATAGTTGGTCATGTTTGTGCTAGGCAGAGTCTGTTCTGCCATTATGTCTTGGATATGTTTTACTATGATGCTGTCACAGCACCTAAATATTTTAATGTGTTATGTAAAGGTGGACAATATTTTAAAAGAAAGCTAAGGTAGTTCAGATCCACAGTGCTAATAAGAAAAGGTGTTCCAGTGATCAGTCTCACTCCCAAGATGGTGCCAAATGATTCTGCTCCCTTATCCTACGTGCAGACGCCATCCATCAAGTTTATATTTTTGGCAACCACAATTATCCAAGCTTTTCACACGTGTAGCAAACAATAATAAATGTCTGTTGACCCACTTGTTGTTTGATATAATTACAACTAGAGTCAAAGCTTGACCCACTTGTTGTTTGATATAATAACAACTAGAGTCAAAGCTTAACCCATGACAATCATTATCAATGTTCATCTCCCCAAGGAGCATAGGCCTTCAACAAGCTTATACCAAGTTTTCCTATCCTGTGCCATCAGGTCAAGGTCTTTCTATCTTCTTCATCCCCTTCATATCGGTCTCCAGTTCTCTTCTCAGAAGGCAGAATGTCAGACAGGCCTGCGTGCCCATTTCTAAACCCTTTGTTCGTTCTCCATGTGTTCGTTCCCCCACTTCTCTTACCCTGGGGATTCCAGCACCAGGTTTACTCAGTGTGTCTTCTCATCCCTTATTCTACTGGTTCTTGTCAACAGTTAACACATTTTGCCTTTAATAGTTGTCTTAAAACTCGCTGGTTTCCTTACTGCTCATTTCACATAATTACGACAAGAGTCAAAGACGGTCATTTCTAAACACAAGAATAAGTCTGATAAATTTCTAGATACAAATTACAGGGTGATCGAAAAGTCACTTTCTATTTTTAAATGTTTGTATTTTCACTCCTCTCCAACTAATTGATATGAAAGAGGACATTATTACATAAAATACTATGTCACATGACTATTAGGTCCAGGAAGATGAGGGGAACTGTGGTAAGCCAGCATCTTAATGACATCTCCCAGCAATAAACCCCACCCAAGTTGCCATACACTTTAATGGTCCTGACCACTAGGGTCCCATCGACATCCAGGTCACTGCTCCTCTGACACTGCTAGCCGAGTCCAGCTTGAGCAACGTCTTATCCATCGTATGGGGCGTATAAAACCAGGAGCTCTTAACACCCTACACTCCTTTGTCTGAGGTGACCATTTCCACTCTTATTCAATTTTTCTATTTCTCCGTCACCCATAATTAAAATTAAAAAAATAATGTCTTGATTTTTAATTAATTATTTACTTATATATGAAGGAAAACGAAAGAGAGGCCGACCAAAAACAACCTTGTGGAGGCTGAGATGCAAAGAATGAACCAGAGTTGGGGCACTGTACGAAGGATAGCCACCGACCAAGCAAAGTGGAATCAATTTGTTGTTGCCCTACAAGATGCCACTAGGCGTGATGGCCACTGACTGCTTTGACGGTCAGCGGCTAAGGATCAAAGAAGAATTATTTACTTATATCCTTACTCATTCTGTCCTCTTCTATCTCTAGTCCTCATTATTATTACGTTTTGGTAGTTTCTTGTTCAGTTTTGTTTTTTTAGCTTCTTTAGTATGTATTGTTTACATCCGGAAGTGGCCGTCACTTCCATTTTTGGGACGCACTCTCCCTTCAGCAGGCATGCTAGGTCTTTGCTGCCATTAAGGAAGTACCCAGGTTTTATTTAGATCCTTATGTGTCCTATCTAGCCTTCACTTTCTTTCCTTTCCCTGACAAAGGCCTTGTGGCCGCAACGTTGGCTATTTTCTTTGTTTTTTGTCCTCTTAAGATGAGTCACCTTTTTTCAATTTTTTTTCAATACCGATCCACATGACTATTACAGCTGGACATGAGATCTGGCCTGTTGAACACAGGACTTGACAGCGGGCAACAATTTTTTTTTGTCTTTTGTTACGTCACTTTATTGGTCATTTTAGATTTTATTTTGTTCTTGGAAATAAAAAATAAAACTTATCAGTTAAATGGCAGTTACTGCCTCTAGTTTTGACATGTTTTCATAAACATCTTAAAAAATAATGAGTGACTATTCACTCACGCTGTAGAATAAATTCCAAACAATTCTGGACACAAATAAAAACCAGTTGTAGACAAGTTGGACACAGAATTAGTTCAAGGCATTTATAAACATGAAGTAGACTCATTCTACAAATGTATGGAACACAAAGTTACAACTTGTTGTATGCACTTCTGGATCAAACATCAATTCCTGACATGTCTGAACACATCTTGAATCATCTTCACATACATAATAACTGATTCTAAACAATTTTTGTTACAAACAAGAGCCAGTTTTTGACATAAAATGTATCCTAGGCTATTCTATATACAGTCCCGTGTAATTCCTGTAGGGTTTCTGAGGTGGCAAAGAATAGGGTTCTAGCAACAGTCATGTCATTAGAAGTGACTTAACCTGAGGCTGGCAACAGTCATGTCATTAGAAGTGACTTAACACGAGGCTGGCAACCTCGTAATGTAAAATTAATTGCTACTGAAACTACCGTTAAAAGAGCACAATGAATTCTTTGGTGTAGGGCCTCCTGCAGCAGTGATGGCTCCATGCTCTATAGGGAGCCAAATAGAAAATAATTATGATTTATGTACACAAACTAATTTCTGGCCCAACAACTAAACATCAATTTTAGGCATTTCTAGCCAAAAACTAAACATCAATTTTAGGCATTTCTAGCCAAAAACTAAACATCAATTATAGGCATTTCTAGTCAATAACTAACCATCAGTTTTACACACTCGTGCACATAAAGTGAAATCAGATTTAGGCATCTCTGGCCACAAAATAAAAATCGGCTCTCTACATATTCTGAACACCATCAAGAATGAACTGTAAACATTTTTTTGCTACAAAATGAAAAATTATGAATGAGATCAAAGTTCAAATATTTTGGTCACATAAAAAGACATAACACCATGCAAGATGTTAGCGACCAGTTAACTTTATCTACAACATGGTTCATATAGTATCCATGTTCATGTACTGTCACTACACTCGCGTTGGATCCATATTTTCATGCAACATTTGGTCTGCTCTGTAGTTCCACAAAAGAAAGACCAGCACAAACGTGAACTACAAATAATAATGGAACTACAGGTCTGTATACTTTTATCTGACATCGTCAGGGACAGTCACCCAAATTGTCATCGAAAAGTAGCTCAAACCCAATTCTCGACCCAACATTTTTGTTTTGCTTTTTTTAAGTATGGCCCTCATGTCTGTCACGTTAAATTTCTTTTCCTTTTTTTTTTCCTGTAATGCGAAATAGAATTAGGTACTATTATTTTTTTCTCTCTCCGCATCCTAAGCCTAGACCTACATCCGAATGCTAAACTGCTTACCAAAACCATAATTTGAGCATTTAGTTTTCTTGTAAATAATAAGTGCTTACAAATCTCACAACAATGACCACGAACACTAATCTTAAACGTAACTAACCCAGCTTTGAGCATTTTAAAAATAATTATTGATATACAATGGTGAACTGGGGTAGTTGACTTACTTATTGACTACAAATATTTGCATTCATGGCTGGTATAGTGCCGAGACACAACTGACCACACTATGTTTGAAAATTTGTATCACGTGGTAGCATTTACATCAACATGTACTGCGCTTGCATGATAGTATACAGGACATGGCCAAAACGTGACAAAAACCAACCATTGCGCATGTTTGGGTCATTTTTTTTTTTTACCAAGGAGGCGCTAAGAAAAGAAAACTCTTTTTTTTTTGGTTTTAAATTAAAAACTTTCAATTTTCAGAATATTTCAGTTTTCGGGTGTTCAGATAAAAGGATATTGACCAGTATCAATAATGTATTTTGATTTTGTCTTAAAAACAAAAAATAATTTTTAATTTTTACAATTCATAAATTTTATTTGTTCATCATCACTACACGTCAACTCGAGCATAGACATTAAACAAACTAATCTATAGTCCTCCTGCAGCAAGACATTAAACAAACTAATCTATAGTCCTCCTGCAGCATGGCATCAATTTCATTTCTGTCTCCTTATGCTTCTTTTACCCAGGGGATTCCAGACAAAATGGCTGCTTGGTAATGCTATCAACATGTTTCCTCTATGTGTGTTCTATCATTCACCAGCATTATCTACTCATTTCTTGTTCCACAGGCACATGTCTGGTTTTCGCCATCAGATCCATATTTGTGACCATGTCACAATATTTCAATCTTTCTGTTCTTCGCATGTACCCATTTATGAAAGTCTGTAGCTTTTTGGTAGTTGTTTTTACTGTTCTCCATGTTTCATAGCCATACAATAGCACTGACTTGTAATTTGAGTTGAAGATTCTTATTTTTCTGTTGAACGTGATCTCTATATGCTTCCCAATGCAATTATAGTTCTTCCTGCCTTTCTTATTTTGGTATCATTGTCTATCCCTTCAACTGCGTCTATATTGCTGCCTTGTAGGGGTGTTTCTTTAAGTCATCATCACCTTCAGCAATCTTGAAAATTTCCCTCATGGGTCCTTTCATGACTAAGAAAATGTACAAACCTACATAACATGAAAAAAAAAAAAAAAATCAGCACATAAGAAACAAACTAATTCTCAGACATGCCAAAAGTTACACAATGGCACATCCACATTTGCACACTGCACAAACACTGGGGTTATGATCACCAGAAGTGACAGCCTGCACACCTCGACACTCCTGGCGTCAACTGTCCTCCTCCTTATCCTCATCGTCTTCTACCTCCTCCTCATCTTCGCTGTCTGCCTCTGCTATGTTGTTGTCAAGCCTGGCTCTAATGGCTCTAAGCCGCCGAGCCAATGATCTAAAATCAAATTTTGGTCGGGTATCCCCAAAAGGATCCTACAGGGACGAAAATAAAACCATTATTAACAGCAGCAACAATTTCGCGTCTACAGTATAAAACACATCTGCATGTAATTTGTATATGGTAGGCTCTAACAGTTTCACATCTACAGTATAAAACACATCTGCATGTAATTTGTATATGGTTGGCTCTAACAGTTTCACATCTACAGTATAAAACACATCTGCATGTAATTTGTATATGGTAGGCTCTAACAGTTTCACATCTACAGTATAGAACACATCTGCATGTAATTTGTATATGGTAGGCTCTAACAGTTTCACATCTACAGTATGGGACCGAAGACGCAGCAAACGAGATGAATGCAGTCAGTGACTCATAGCTTGACTGCTTGCATCAGGGTCAGCGAACCAGAGCTGACCAAGACCCTACTCCACTTCCAAGTGGTGGTCCTGGAAACAGGCTGCATCACTGCAGTCTGGCTGAGAGAGTAGGGATCGAAGAGGGAAGGCAAACCCATCCTAAAAAATGCTGTGCTGAAGTTAGATGTGTCGGCCGAAAGGCGCAAATATCGCAGCTCCGCTGTAAACGGACACAACACAACCAACGTCCTTTTCAGGATGAACGAGGAAGAAGAAGAAGAACATCTACAGTATAGAACACATCTGCATGTAATTTGTATATGGTAGGCTCTAACAGTTTCACATCTACAGTATAGAACACATCTGCATGTAATTTGTATATGGTAGGCTCTAACAGTTTCACATCTACAGTATAGAACACATCTGCATGTAATTTGTATATGGTAGGCTCTAACAGTCTCACATCTACAGTATAGAACACATCTGCATGTAATTTGTATATGGTAGGCTCTAACAGTTTCACATCTACAGTATAAAACACATCTGCATGTAATTTGTATATGGTAGGCTCTAACAGTTTCACATCTACAGTATAAAACACATCTGCATGTAATTTGTATATGGTAGGCTCTAACAGTTTCACATCTACAGTATAGAACACATCTGTATGTAATTTGTACAGTATATGGTAGGCTCTAACAGTTTCACATCTACAGTATAGAACACATCTGCATGTAATTTGTATATGGTAGGCTCTAACAGTTTCACATCTACAGTATGGGACCGAAGACGCAGCAAACGAGAAGAATGCAGTCAGTGATTCATAGCTTGACAGCTTGCGTCAGGGTCAGCGAACCAGAGCTGACCAAGACCCTACTCCACTTCCAAGTGGTGGTCCTGGAAACAGGCTGCATCACTGCAGTCTGGCTGAGAGAGTAAGGATCGAAGAGGGAAGGCAAACCCGGTCCCAAAAAATGCTGTGCTGAAGTTGGATGTATCGGCCGAAAGGCGCAAATATCGCAGCTCCGCTGTAAACGGACACAACACAACCAACGTCCTTTTCAGGATGAACGAGGAAGAAGAAGAACATCTACAGTATAGAACACATCTGCATGTAATTTGTATATGGTAGGCTCTAACAGTTTCACATCTACAGTATAAAACACATCTGCATGTAATTTGTATATGGTAGGCTCTAACAGTTTCACATCTACAGTATAGAACACATCTGCAAGTAATTTGTATATGGTAGGCTGTAACAGTTTCACATCTACAGTATAGAACACATCTGCATGTAATTTGTATATGGTAGGCTCTAACAGTTTCACATCTACAGTATAGAACACATCTGCAAGTAATTTGTATATGGTAGGCTCTAACAGTTTCACATCTACAGTATAGAACACATCTGCATGTAATTTGTATATGGTAGGCTCTAACAGTTTCACATCTACAGTATAGAACACATCTGCATGTAATTTGTATATGGTAGGCTCTAACAGTTTCACATCTACAGTATAAAACACATCTGCAAGTAATCTGTATATGGTAGGCTGTAACAGTTTCACATCTACAGTATAGAACACATCTGCATGTAATTTGTATATGGTAGGCTCTAACAGTTTCACATCTACAGTATAGAACACATCTGCAAGTAATTTGTATATGGTAGGCTCTAACAGTTTCACATCTACAGTATAGAACACATCTGCATGTAATTTGTATATGGTAGGCTCTAACAGTTTCACATCTACAGTATAGAACACATCTGCATGTAATTTGTATATGGTAGGCTTTAACAGTTTCACATCTACAGTATAAAACACATCTGTATGTAATTTGTATATGGTACGCTCTAACAGTTTCACATCTACAGTATAAAACACATCTGCATGTAATTTGTATATGGTAGGCTCTAACAGTTTCACATCTACAGTATAGAACACATCTGTATGTAATTTGTACAGTATATGGTAGGCTCTAACAGTTTCACATCTACAGTGTGGAACACATCTGCATATAATTTGTATTTGGTAGGCTCTAACAGTTTCACATCTACAGTATAGAACACATCTGCATATAATTTGTATTTAGTAGGCTCTAACAGTTTCACATCTACAGTAAAGAACACATCTGCATATAATTTGTATATGGTAAGCTCTAACAGTTTCACATCTACAGTATAGAACACATCTGCATGTAATTTGTATATGGTAGGCTCTAACAGTTTCACATCTACAGTATAGAACACATCTGCATATAATTTGTATTTGGTAGGCTCTATGTCTCATAACCTCGTGTAGTTCCTGTAGGTCTCTGAAGGGGCAAAGAATAGGACTACTGTAACCCAAGGCACGTCACACAAGGTGACTAATATGAGGTTGTGCATGTGCCTGGCAGCCTCATCATGCAAAACTAATTGCCACAGGAACTGAAGCAACATGTGAATGCTTGGAGCAGGCTTTCTTGTCATTGAATTCTAAGTCACCTAAAGGTGATCACATTCCATCAAATTCCTCTGAAAACAGTATATTTTCTAGTACCTAATCAGCCTAGACTAGATCTTTTCCAACCTGAAGTACTCAGTTCTTCACTGGCACGCCTCATGCTAAAAATGGTCAAATTTATGTAAACACATACATAGTGTTTTTAAAGAAGGCTGTCTTTTGCCGAAGAACATGTCTACCTGACTTGCTATTTAAGTTTAATGTGATTGATTGGTTATTTTTAATTTGATGACCAAACTGTTACTCACATTCATGTCCATCCCATCCAAATGCTGCAGATTCTCACAGACCTGGATGTAGTACTTGTAGTAGTCAGGGAATGAGCTTTCCATCACGGCTCTGACAAGATTAAAAGCAATTCTTTACTCACATAAAATTCTGGAACAATGGCAACAGTGTTTCTACGAGGGGCATTCAGAAAGTAATGCACATCATTTTTCTCAGGAGCTGTTTATTCAAAAAGCCATGAAATTTATACACAATATACATGGATATGTCATGTAAACATCGGTATTATTCAACATAATCCCCATCAACTTGTACGGCTTTATGCCAGCACGAAACAAGTGCATGTATTCCGAGCCCATACCAGATTTTGTCTTGATCATGTAGCCATTTCTTCGCTGCATGAATCACTCCTTCATCATCTTCAAACCTTGTCCCACGGAGTGCATCTTTAAGTGGACCAAATAGATGAAAATCAGAGGGTGCCAAATCGGGACTATAGGATGGATGGGGTGGTACAGTCCAACCCAATTTGGTGTTTGCTTCCCGTGTTGCTAGACTTGTGTGAGGGCGCGCATTGTCGTGAAGGAGAAGCAGGTCTGCTGGATTCTTGTGCGGCCGAACTCTGCGAAAACGTTGATTGAGTTTTTTCAATGTCTTAATGTAAGCTTGCGAATTGATTGTCTCTCCTCTTGGCATAACGTCCACAAGAATCACACCTTCAATGTCCCAAAAGACAGTGATCATGACCTTTCCAGCTGAAGGAATTGTCTTGAATTTCTTTCTTCTTGGTGATTGCGGACGATGCCACTCCACTGACTGTCTTTTTGTCTCAGGTTCAAAATGATGTGCCCAGGTTTCGTCGCCTGTAACGATCTTAGCCAAAAAGTTCTCTCCATCAGCATTGAAACGCTCCAACAATTCAGAAGAAATTGCTTTTATTTGCAATCGGTGGTCATTTGTGAGACTTCAAGGAACCCATCTTGCACAAACCTTAGAGAATCCGAGAGTTTTTATAACTGCATTTGCACTACCAATGCTGACTGACAGCTGTAAGGCCAACTGTTGAGTAGTGATTCGCCTATCAGTAAGAATAATGCCCTCAGCGCATTTCAACATTTCTGCGTTGGTGGCTGTGGCAGGACGTCCACAGCGCGGCCGATCAAGCAGCTCCGTATCTCCACTTCCTGATTCTTTGATTCTCTGAACCCAGCGACTGACTGTACTCCTGTCGACTGCAAAACTTCCATACACATCACATTAGACGCTTGTGAATATTCACAACAGTTTCCTTCTCTGCAACCAGAAATTCTATCACAATTCGCTGTTTATAACGCAAGTTGCTAACACGCTCCATTTCAACGGTTTAGAGCAGCCGTATAATTTGGCCGGATGCGGTGCAATTTAGTGCACACAATTGGCACATGCCATATTTGAAGTGTGCAAAATTTCATTCTTCTATTTTCATTATTAGCTGAGAAAAACGATGTGGTGCATTACTTTCTGAACGCCCCTCGTATTATAAGGAACAGATCACGTTCAGAAGTTCTAGCATAGATTTCCATTACATAACTGTTAAGAGTAATATCATAACAGGTTTTATCGCACTCGACATGGTTTGTATACATACTTCCTTGTTGATATGCGTTGCCCGGACTACTCCGGAAGTACGTCACATAGTCTGCTAATATTTGGCAGACGATTCTTTGCCGGTCTTGCGTGGCAAATCTGAGCTAGTATTCGTCCTCTTTCGATGTGTATTCACTGTGTGTGAAAGACGTGTTTATGACGAGCTCCAGAAAGTGTACTCTTGTGATAGAGTCTTTATGAATTTATATCAGCTAGGTCGTCCTACAGTATGGAGTCTATGCTTGATTATATTTAAATGGACAAGCGAATGCTGAAATGAAAGATGTGAGTGTGGAACTATTATATTAAAGAGTTCAGCAGAATGCATAAGACATTTTGTCCTTAGTCTACGTGACGATAGATGTGTTTCATGGACTGGCTAGTGAATGCCACTGATTATTATATGGATGCAAATATATAAGGAGCTTTGTCCTGTATTAAAAATGAATATATATTGTCTTCAACGTCAAACTGGCCTTGTCAAGTTTTTGACTGTTGAGAACTGATTTCACGTAGAAGGCTGTTAAAAAGTTGGACTTAGAGGCCTGTTACCAAATATACCCTAGACAGGCTGGAAGCCAAGATCCAGCTACTTGATGACTTTAAAAGAACTCAGCGGGGATAAATTAGACTACCTAATTATACCCCAACAATGACAACAACTCTGTGTTGCATCATGCATGTCCTTGCCAGAGTATCCTGTCTCGGATGTTTTATTTTCTTTAGTAAGAAATGAGAAGAAGACACTGTAGATGGATACAAGACACATTTGAGGATACCTTCTGATAGCATTACCAAGAGAGTCCTTGTTCTGGAATATTCCGGATAAGAGAGGTAGAGGAAGACTAAAGAACACATGGTGAAGAGAACTGGAGACAAACATGAAGGGGGTGAGGAAGACACGGAAAGACCATGAGCTAATGGCACGGAACAGGAAGAATGGCCTAAGTTTGTTGAAGGCCTACGCTCCGTGGAGAGCTGAAAGGTAACGAATGAATGAACATGGTAACTGTTCAGAGCTAACTCAATAAAACTGCCTGCGAAAGAGTGACATCTCAGTAGCTTTGGTTAAACATCAACTCATTAAAACTGAGACATACCATATATACTCGAGTATAAGTCGAGAAATTTATTCCTATTTTTGACCTTAAAAAAGAGTACCCCGACTTATAGTTGAGTCAAAAAAAAAATAATAATAATTCATGAAACTAGTCAGTGTTGGCCGCCCCCCACGCTGACTATTGGTATCCTTTAGATATAAACTTGCTGCATCATTAAATGTTTTTAACACAATACCATAACTAATACATTAAAAAATGGGTTGATATGAAGAACACTGGGACATGTTCTTTGATGTCAACCTTGTAAGTCACCAATGCTGTTAGGTTTAGGACTCCTTACTTGAGGCTCAGTACGAATTCGCATCCTTCAATTGAAAAGGAGTGAAAAATATTGGAACATGCCAGAAATATGGAAATTTCTTGCATCTGCAGGCTGCTGTGCTGCTTTACTAGCCGCTGTTAGCTGTATCTTTACCAACGCACAGAAATTACCAGCAGCTTTGGAGGAAAAAAAATTCTAGCTTTTCATAAAATGACTATTGAAGCACCATTTTTTGTACTTATAACTGGGTCATTCGTTTTGGACGTATTTTAGGTGCAAATATAGTCTAGGGGTCGACATATACTCAAGTATCTACGGTATATAGTTGAGTCCTAAGACAAAGAAAGAACAGGGCTACTGCTTTTCATACATGCCATAAGAGGCAACTAATACATGGTCGTGAGTGGAGCTGGCAATCTGTAAAACACATTACCACAGAAACCACTGCTGGAAGAGTCTACTTTGGTGTGGGGATCAGCTGTAGTGGTGGCTCCATGCTCCACAGGGTGTGAGAGAGGGACATGATGATGATACACTGTATATAGTTGAGAGTTATAGCAAGTCTATTCACTAGAGTCAAGAGTTTACTCAACAAAATGTGGTAGCTGATTATTCATTACTTCCTTTTCATTCCCCCTTCAATACAGAGGGTTGTTTACCACTCAGCCAATGTTCTGCTTCAGCTCTGCCCAAGAAATCTCTCTTGCTTTGTCTACTTCTTCCACCATTATTCTGCAGGTTCTCTTAGACCTCCCCACTCATCTCTTCCCCAGGGGATTCCAGTCAACAGCATGTCTGGTTATACTGCATAATTGTTTTCTGAGGGTGTGCCCTATCACCCTCCATACTCCAGCTACACCGATGTTTACCTGGTTCTATCCTATAGGTCTGCATTTCTTATTACATCTGGCCATGAGATAAGGTGTCTGTTGGTGAGTGTCTGGGGTTTGGATGTGGCTTTCTTGACAAATGTTCATAACAGTTAATAATTAACATTTTTATTTTAAAATATGGCAAAGATTTTTTTAAACAAATGTTTAGATCGTACTAAGCAAAACATGTGACAGACTTCGGAGTTATCCCAACTAACATAATTACCGATGTATGTTACGGCGGTCGGTCTCACTCAAAATAGTAACTCGCGCCAGAAAAAAAAGTGCGCAACGCACGGTGTGCAACTTGCGCTGCGTGGGTGTTATATAAAACAAATACTTTGGTTTTTTATTTTATTTATTCTTTCACGAAATTAGTAGCGCTCGACAAAGAAAAAGTGCGTAAAAATTGGTGTGCATGAGCCCTCACCCGATGTACAAATCATGAAAACTTGGAAGTTTTATTTAAAACCACTTATTATCAGGGAACACTCTTTGAAAACAATCCACGCACTTTCACACGAAATGTTGTCATCAAAGAACTTTTAAATTGAATCTAAAATAATATAATTGTCGCCGTGTGTACGTTGGTCACAGCTGAGGAATGCGACCGTGTTGAAAAATTGTATTGTTTCCATTATATATACTCTCCCAAAAATAGTTACAATCAACAAAGAAAAGCGTTCAAATGACGGTGTTCATGAACAGTTTGATTACACTGTATAATGGAAAGAAACCAAAAACACTCTAAGAATGTACTTCTATCTGCTCATCCAGGAATGAAAATAGCACACTATAATTAAAAAGCCGTCAAGTTTGAAGGGTTTTGCTAGTAAGTTAAATAAAACTGAAAGTAGCCAAGTTCATACGCAACAAGACAGACACGTTTTGTTTACAAATGTTTAGATGCTCATGAAGACTGTCAAATAAAAATGGTTGTGAAAATGTGTGTATCACAACTTAAGAGTCTGTGATGTTATCAAGAACATAGCAGTTGTATCACAACTTAAGAGTCTGAGATGTTATCAAGAACACAGCAGTTGTATCATTTCTGAAACTTTCAGTTATAAATATGTGTATCAGAGCTGAACAGTCTGAGATGTTATCAAGAACATAGAAGTTGTATCATTTCTGAAACTTTCAGTTATAAATCATCATGTTCCTTTTCCTTCTCTATTCAGCATTGAACTGGTTCCTGTAGGAAACCTGCACTGAGGTTTTTAACATTCTCTTGTAGCGGTGGTTTCTGTAGCTATTTGTTTTACACGATGAGGTTGCCAGTCTCACACACACACACTCACACACACACACACTCACACACACACACATTAGTGCCTGGTATGACACGCATGAAGAAGCAGTTATCCTATTTATTTTGTGTCTCGAGAGATTCCAGGGAGTTTCACGGGGGGGGGGGGGGGGGGGGGGGGCTCGGATATAAATATATTTGTTCTTTTTTTTTTTTTTTAACATACAGTTGTAGAAGAGAACATGACAAGCAATACAACCGAAGATTAAACAGAGAGAGAGAGAGTGTGACAGCGGATGGGACATTAACGGTAGTACCCCAGCACATACTGCCATAATAGAGTCAAGTGTTAGAGACTTCCTTTACTAGTTCTCAGCTTTATGAGGTTAGGCGACCAGTTCCCTTTCTAGCTGCCTTTGCCTTTCCTAACTCATAAGCAGAGTCAGGTACCCACTTACAGTTGAGTAGATTTGAGTGTGATGCTGCCTGGTTTTTGAACCTGGTAACTGTGATAAACGAGCGCAAAGCCTTATAGCCCTATCTTTTCCTACATCTCTCTTATTTTATTTTCCCCCACATTTGTGCTCTTTCATTCCACATTGGCTCTTTCATCGTAATCTTTTAATCATGACTGGACTGTAAACTGTAATCTTTATTACTCGTTATTTCATTTAGACCTCCACCTTCCATTATCTTTTGAAGTCCACATTGCCTGGTGACAAATCTGGGGAAACACATGAGGTTTCATCAAAATTAAACACGTGGGCATGGTACAATTGTTTTGGATTATTGTTAACTTTGAGTAGAGCGTGGCTGACACAAAAAATTAGTCTAAGCCGTTGTTTAAACAAAACACGGTCACCATCAATGGTTACGCAAACAATGGGCTCTGGGTGTGTGATATCAAAGGACCTTGATGCGGAACAACCACCTTTGCTCCCAGATGGGATACAATAGTAATAATAATAATAATAAATTCTTTAAGCGCCAAACACGGCGCATAAGGCAGAAACCAGTGCTCTCCAGGTTGTTCGTTGTGACGCCACTCCTCTTAGCTCTTGCACAATAGTCCGGCACAACAAAAGGACTCATGAAGGATGACAGGCATTTACATTCATGAGAGAAGGGACAGCCAGATTTGTGACAGAGGATGGGTGGGTTTTTCTAGCCGACCAATCAGCAAACACCTGGCGGTCTGACCAAGACTGAGAGGCCACACGAACGAAAGTTTGTGGCGAATTGCCCAACCCACTTTTAGACTGATAGGAGACATGAGATCCTAGGTCTGGGTTGCAAGATGCACGTCCGGTAATTGGTTGAGGGGAGGAGTTAGATTATCTCGGACACATTGGCTAAACCAGCGATTTATTGTATGGCACAGCTTATTAGAGAGGAGTGCAGTTTTCAACAGTGTGGTGTAGAGAATAAATCCCTAAAGCTTAGCCTTATTCAATATTCAGTGTGGATAAAATAATTCATATCTGTGGTGTATTGTGTTCTTAAAGGATTTTGCAAATGGAAACAGTCCATCAAAAGTCCACAGGCTACGTATCTGACGTCTAACCAGAAATAAGTTATCAAAACGGACATTTGGCTAGCAGAATTTGCCATAGGACATCATTCATTCCTCAATTAAAAAGGAGTATTTCTTGCCCACGATTAAAACGGTGGACACAGCATTTCCGTCACATTAAATCACGTGCGCACACATTCAATACATATTTAAATCAAGTCCAAATCACTCGAAAGCTTACTACAGGAGTCAAGCTAAAGCTCACAGTTGATTACTCATATCAAGTTCAGCTCCATTGGAAGCGTACTATCTGAAGTCAAGCTAAAGAGCTCAAAAGTTGAATCTCATATTTATACCAAGTGCAACACACTCTTAAGAGAATTCTATGAAGCAGACTCCAAAGTATATTTTATGAATCATGATTACATACTCAAGATAATGAGTCTACATATCAAGAACATTTCGTGAAGATATCCAGTCTGGCCAGTACCCTTCAGAGATTAGACAACCGACATTTTTCATATGACAACTGTTACCTGTTGATCAACACTATAGAAATATTTTCAAACAGTGAAGGACTATACATATTGTCAAAGTTCTTAGTACGACAAAAGTTTTCATCAGAACATCCTCAACTTAGAGATAATCCACTCGACATAACTTATACCTACCTGTGACATTCTATGCATACATGTGAACCATCCTACCCGGAAGAAGCATTTAGAGACACATGGACAGTGTAGATTACTCACCATTTTGGTAACACGCATCATATCACATCATCATCATTTCGCTTTACACAAGCTCATTATTCTATTTAATTAACTACAATATTAATATCAAATCTGTGTGTTTTGTGTGAATTGTCTTTACCACTACCACGTTCTAACCACTACTAACCCTATATGTGTAGATTTTTAATTAATAAACCCAATAATCGTGTGATCGTTATCTAGTTTGTTAATGTATCACTCATGCTGTCGGTGTTAAATATTTACATATAGGGAAATTTCTACACTCATATGAGGTTGGGGTTTTTTTCTGTTACGGGATCTAAGGGCAGAAGCTAAGGTCGTAGGGAACATAAACTCTTTCCATAATTCACTAGAAAACACTGCCCAGTGGAAAGCATTCACATTCTCATCTTCTTGTCCTTATCTCGGATAGATCTTTTTTAAACGAGCCAATTTCTGGAGACCTTCTACCTAAGATCTCATAGGCTATTCCTGGCGAAAACTACTGTTGTAGTTGCCTCAATACTCACCACACAACAGTAACTCTGCCACGGTTAGCAAGTGCTCTAACCAGCTGCCATTTGACATTCAGATAGGATACATCCTCAGAAAAGAAAATTAACACCTCTCTGTATAGCCAAACATGAGTGGTACCCATGGGGTAATAGAAGGGAGGGAATAACAAAGAAGAAATAGTGAAGAACAGTCACACAAAACAATGAACACCTCTCCATATAGCCAAACATATCTGGTACCCACTGGGTAATAAAAGGGAGAGAATACCAAAGAAGAAATAGTGAAGAAAGTCATTAAAAAAAAGAAGCTAAAGCAGCAGGAACATAATGGGTAGAGCAGACGACTGTCCAAAGCAGAAACTGGTACCTACCAATAACTGCAGCCATATTTCCCCATGGGTTGTTATTGTTGTTGTTGTATTCAGAATCATCATCACACTATGGGCAAACCCACAGGAGCTCAGTCTCTCTCAGCAAAAGTCAAAAGTTATGTATGCTGATCGTTCCTGCAGTGTCGATTGTTTTTATAGTGCTGACTGCTCCTATAGTGCTGATTGTTCCTATAGTGCTGATTGTTCCTACAATGCTGGCTGTTCCTATAATGCTGACTGCTCCTATAGTGCCGATTGTTCCTACAATGCTGATTGTTCCTACAATGCTGACTGTTTCTATAATGCTGATTGTTCCTATAGTGCCAATTGCTCCTATAGTGCCAAATGTTCCTACAATGCTGACTGTTCCTACAATGCCAATTGTTCCTATAGTGCTGATTGTTCCTACAATGCTGACTGTTCCTATGGTGCTGATTGTTCCTATAGTGCCGATTGTTCCTACAATGCTGACTGTTCCTATAGTGCCGACTGTTCCTACAATGCTGACTGTTCCTATAGTGCATATTGTTCCTACAATGCTGACTGTTCCTATAGTGCTAATTGTTCCTACAATGTTGACTGTTCCTATAGTTCCGATTGTTCATATACCCGATTGTTCCTATAGTGCTGATTGTTTCTACAATGCTGACTGTTCCTATGGTGCCGATTGTTCCTATAGTGCCGATTGTTCCTACAATGCTGATTGTTCCTACAATGCTGACTGTTCCTATGGTGCCGATTGTTCCTATAGTGCCGATTGTTCCTACAATGCTGACTGTTCCTATAGTGCATATTGTTCCTACAATGCTGACTGTTCCTATAGTGCTAATTGTTCCTACAATGTTGACTGTTCCTATTGTTCATATAGTGCCAATTGTTCCTATAGTGCTGATTGTTCCTACAATGCTGACTGTTCCTATAGTGCTGATTGTTCCTACAATGCTGACTGTTTCTATAGTGCTGATTATTCTTACAATGCTGACTGTTCTAACAATGCTGACTGTTCCTATAGTGCTGAATGTTCCTACAATGCTGACTGTTCCTATAGTGCTAATTGTTCCTATAGTGCTGATTGTTCTTACAATGCTGACTGTTCCTATAGTGCCAATTGTTCCTACAGTGCCGATTGTTCCTATTGTGCTGATTGTTCCTACAATGCTGACTGTTCCTATAGTGCCAATTGTTCTTACAATGATGACTGTTCCTATAGTGCCAATTGTTCCTACAGTGCCGATTGTTCCTACAGTGCCGATTGTTCCTATAGTGCTGATTGTTCCTATTGTGCTGAATGTTCCTACAATGCTGACTGTTCCTATAGTGCCAATTGTTCCTATTGTGCTGATTGTTCCTACAATGCTGATTGTTCCTATAGTGCTGATTGTTCCTACAATGCTGAATGTTCTTACAATGCTGACTGTTCCTGTAATGCTGATTGTTCCTACAGTGCTGATTGTTCCTACAATGTTGACTGTTCCTATAGCTGACTGTTCCTATAGTACTGAATGTTCCTATAGTACTGAATGTTCCTATAATGCTGACTGTTTCTACAGTGCTGATTGTTCCTATAGTGCCAATTGTTCCTGTAATGCTGACTGTTTCTATACCTGACTGTTCCTACAGTGCCGATTGTTCCTGTCACATAATCATTGGGTCGATCTCTTTTCCTCTCCGGCAGTATTTAGTTACATTTTGTGGTATACTAAATCACTTGCAATTTCCGTGGTTGGCCCATTTTTTTCTCTGCTATCAAGCAGATAGTAGCTATTTGCTTATCAATTTTACACTCCCTTCAGTGATAACTGATCATGTTTGCTTTGCGCTTCTCGGCTTTGCTAAGATTAAGACGCAGGTGAAACCAAGATGGGTCCGGTCAATATTCGTATAGTGAATGCGTCATGTTTACCTACGAGTGCCCCATGATAAATTATCCACCTGTCGGTATGCACTCAGCGGAAACACATGACATAAACATTTCCTGTGCACCTTGTTACAAAGACATTACTTTAGTTGAAAGTAATATCTTATTTGTAAACCTTGCCGAGAGAGTGATCGGATGTTTTCATTCCATATTTGGAAGACATGACCTTTGTATTACTGCACAGAAATTTCCTAGTGGAAATATTTTGAATTACCCCATCCTAAACACGCATGTTTGAAATTATTGGCCAGCACTCGAGATGTAAACATAACTACATTTCTGATTGGGGCCAGGTCTAACAGTAAGCAACACATGCCAGGAACGAGAGTGGTAATATAACCTGACACTTTGGTCGGTTGAAAGCACTGTGAAAATTCACTCGCACCAGACCTTGCCAGAGTTAAGAATAGCAGCAGATTTCATTTATTGGACCGGACTTTGTTTGAACATCTTGAGGAATTATCTCCCAGGAAAACTCTACCATTATTAGCAAGGAAAACCGGAATCTGAAACATGGAGTCAGAGTGGGAACTTATTGCTAAAGTAACAACACCCCAGACCAAGTGTAAGAGGCCTCTACAAGTGCCTTTATTTCTCTGAGCCAGCAGTCTGTGAGCCTAAAGATTGGCATACGTTTTACATTTTGAATTCTATATTTTTTCATTATTAACATGTAATTTTTTTTTTTTATTCTGGGATTTCTCTGCGTCTGTTTTTAAAATGAGGTTTCTCCCAGCAACCAATCATCAGATGTTTATTGTTTATTATGAATTCGATTAAGGATTTATAATGGTAAGTTGGAAGTTTATTGTTCGTTATTTTTAACGTACAATGTTTTCTTGTGTTTTTTTTATATTCTTCTTCTTCTTCTGCGTTCAGTTTGTAATGCTAAATCTGCAGGCCTGTCGCCAGGACGAAGTCCACAGTCTTTACCAGGTCGGCGCGGCAATTCATCATGGGTTGGGCAGTTTTGGAGAATGTGTTCTGGGGTCTAGATTTAAGTTCCACATGGGCATTCATTTGTGTGGGATATCATGAGGCGATAGAGATGTCCAAGTAATCTGCAGTGGCCAGTTCTCAGGCGGAAAATTGTAGTCTGTTGGTATCTGTTTAGATGGTAGATTGGGTCATCTCTGCTGTATATATCCCCTTCCTCCTTCCACTGATTTTTGTACTTATTGTGGATAATGGTTTTTGCTTCCCGATAGGGCAAAGGGTGGCTGTATTGTTCCATTTTACTGCCACTTCTTGATAGAGTATCTGCTTTCTCATTAACAGCAATTCCACAATGGGAGGGTAACCACTGAAGGGCAATGGTTGATGACCTTTGGATGATGTTAAGCTCAGGTCTGATCTCATTCATCATGTTATCATTTCTGGTGTTTTGTATTGATTCCAGTAATGATCTGCAGTCAGTGAAGATTACTATCTTAGCTGGTGGCTGCTGTTCGGGTCTGGTGAGGATTTTCAGGGCTTGCAGTAGTGCCATAGCTTTTGCCCTAAAATTGGAGGAGATCTTTCCAGTTGGGAAGGCCTTTCAGATGATCTTTCCATTTAGGAATTTTATAAAAATGCCTCCTCCACCGTTCTTTACTGCCCCCTCAGCGGATCCATCTGTGTATGCGTGTGTCCACTCCTTTGGATTGTACTTTTCTTCACTCATTTCTTGAGCCAAAGTTTTTAGTTGTTGAGGGGTCTGGTGCCTTTCTTTTTTATTTCAGGGACTTCTGCGATGATAGATATATTTCCATGGCAGTCGTCTGGCTCCTCGTAATCAATTAACATTTCAATCTCAGTAGATCAGTTTGGGAGGTCTTCATGGCATTGATGCAGATGTTTGGAGATGTTTAAGAAGCTGGTTCTTTTCAGCCTGTTCTTTGTCAAACTATGGAGTTTGGCATGCATTTGATGACTTGGCATTCGTAGAAGCTTCTCACTGTGAGTGAATACCGTTTCCTCACATCTGTCATCAAGAGAGCGGATGTTGGTGTATCTCTCCATTGCCTGGATTGGCGAAGTCTTCATCCCTCCAGTGATTAATCTAAGGCCTGAATTTTGCACTTTCCCTAGACGTTCTGTGTTTGTTTTAGATGCCGTGGCCCAGGCAGACATGCCATATTAAAGTACAGGTCTGACTGTGCCTGTATAGACTTTTTTAAGTATGTTGGTATTTGGCCCCCAACTTGTGCCAGCCTTTTTTATATTTATTTAGGGGCAAAGTCTACAGACAGGGGGTATGATGTGCTGGTGTTGTGGGTAGTGGGTTTCCCCCCTTGCTTCACCCTAGGCCTAGTGAATTCTGTTCATGAAAGGAGCGACCATTGCGGTGTTAGTCTCTTGGCCTAGCAAAACCTCTCATACCCCAAGATCGTTGTGCGTGGTGAAGAGCCACACCCTCCTCGAGGTAGTCCTGGTAACTGAGGGTGCGAATCCTCAGGCTAAACACAACGGATCTAGAGGAGCAAACCTCGATAATAAAACCGGTGCACTACACCGTACACGCCCTCTGTGGGTGGGAAGGAGCCAGATGGATACTGAACAAGTCTTGGGAGTGGGAACGAGTGTGGACTGCTCCCTGAAGATCGGAACCCATCGTACAGGCACAGAGACTCAGGACGTGACGATCCTATTGCCTTCAACTCTTGGTCACATGCCTAGAGCCTCGGAGAACTCGGCGTAACCAGCAGGCAATTTGGTGGCGGGGAAAGAGCACTGTGAGCCCAACCTTGGCTACGTATCACAAGGAGACGCAGAAACACCCCCTTTATCTCCCCCAGAGCTGGCACAGTACACTTCTGGCTTCTACCCGGGGCGTTAGGAAATCCACAGGCACCCCAGCATCACAATGCCAAGAAGATGACAAAGTTGGAATTTACTAACTCAAACCTGGCAGAGCAAGTCCTCCAACAGATGCGGCCGATGCTGGGCCCACTGGCGCGTGGACACGTCCCGATCCCCATCGAGACTTGCCCGGGGAGCCCACCCCGGCTCAAAAAAAGCAGAGAAGGCCACTCTCCAAACCTCCGATGTCTTGCGGGCAGTGTTAGGATGTGCAAGAACATGGACAGGAAGACTCCACAACTTCCCCACTGAAGACACGCCCACGGCGACCGTTGCCTCAACTGGCTGTGTGTGGTGTACCCGGAAACGGGGCCTCCCAGTACTGAGACACAGTTAAGTCCCCGATGTCATTTATCGGTGCAGAGTTGAGAGAGATGGCTGAGCATCACAATCCCCCCTGTGTTGCAGCATGATGAGAACCCAGAATTGCACACTGAGCTTGGGGGGAATCACTTGGGCACCAGACTTAATACTGGCTCTTGACTGGATGGCCGCATGCAGGAGATTTCTACAATGGGGGGTTGGCAGGTGGTGGGTATCTGGAAGTGGCTCTGTGCAGGACGTGAGGATTCCTTGGGTGAGCCCAGAACCAGAGCACAGCATTGTGCAAGCTCTGCATAGTTGGAGAGCCCCCTGGATGACGGGGAATGCACAGTGTGCTACCCCACCTGTCCCCAACTGCTAACTTAGAACCAGAAGTGGGGTCCTCTGTATGCGTGCCAGGCCAGGATAAAATGCCTGGGAAAGAGACTGGAGCTCAGAACTCCCTAACTCAAAGTTGCAGGATGGCAGGAAAGACAGGGCTATTTTGAAGATAATGCAACCATATTTTCACCATACGAGCTCGGACGCCGCCTCGGTAAACAAGGTCCGCGCAGAGCAGTGACACCCCCAGGCTGCTTGCGAATAGTCTACTACTGGGAACATAAACAGATTAGGGATGAGCCCACTCTCCCGTTGAACAGGTGCTAAAGTCATAGATACTGGGCCAGAAGGCGCACCGGAAACCACAGTATCACGCAACTCGCTTTTTTTTTTTTTTTTTCTATGGATATTTATTTATTGTGTATCAATAAGATGGAAAGGGATAGGGTTAAGATTAATGCGAGGCAGCATCTTTGTTTATTTGTGTTCGAGCCATTGACGATGAAACTGCAAACAAAACAGGTGACAGTGCAGTGTAGTAGGCCTATGTGTAGATTACTTCGGTAGTTGCGCGAAAATCGATTCCGTAGGTGGGAGCATAATTGTCTATTGTTTTTTATTATTATTATTTTTTTTGTTGTTGCTGTTTTTTAAAGTCTGATATGAGTGTTTTCTTACATGATATCATTTGTGTATTTGCAGAACGGTTAGCTTTAGGATTAAGGTTAGCGTTATGTAATGTGTTTCTTGGTGCATCGTTGGGATAAGCATCAAGAGATGAAATCTCGAAATAGTTACTCGAGGCACGGTGGATAATTTAATCAACAAAGTCGATTACGTGGAAGCATGTGTGCAATTATCGTATGTTATTACTGCGTTTGTTTGGTTTTTTTTTAAATGAATTAATTGATTTTTATTATTATATTAGCACGGCCTGGGTGTTTGTGCATGTTCTTACGCGTGAAAAATCTGTATACGATTTTTCTTTACCTTTTTGGCTGAAATAAAGCACAGTGGGACAAATTATTCGGGGCTATTGAAATATGTTGTTAGCCTCAGAATTATAGTTAGGTTACATGGTTAGGTTTATAATTCCTAAACCTAACCCTTTACATTCCCGACCCTTTTCCTTTTTACTGCGTCTGTAAATTTGGTTGAAATGAAGGACAGTGGGCCATAGCAGTAACTGCTGTAGGGGAGTGAAAAGAAAGAAAACAGAAGCGAAGTCCCCCAGGTTAAAGCAACTATATAGCGAACAGTACAGCCAGCTGGACAGGGAAGTTAAATGCCAAACCCGAGCCAACAAAAGGAATTTCCTAGATGATCTTGCAAAACAGGCAGAAGAGGCAGCACTGAGAAATGAACAAAGCACAGTATACAAAATAACTAAATTCATCAGCGGAAAACAAGGTGCAAACAATATTACATTAGTAAGAGATAAGCAAGGAAATCTCATCAAGACAGCAGAGGGACAGGAAACAAGATGGGCAGAGCACTTCAGAGAAACGCTGAACAAGGAAATACCAGAGACACAATTGAATGTTCCTGAGGCTGAAAACGATCTAGATGTAAATACAGACATTCCACGAAAAGAAGAAATCATCACAGCAATCAAAGGGTTAAAGAACGGTAAAGCTCCGGGCCATGATAACTTAAATGCAGAGCTATTTAAGACAGACCCTGAGCTAGCAGCAGAACTATTAGAACCACTATTTGCACAAGTGTGGAAAACGGGGACAACACCATCAGAGTGGAAGAAAGGAATAATTGTCAAATTGCCCAAGAAGGGAGATCTTGCAGACTGCAATAATTGGAGAGGAATCACTCTTCTCTCAGTTCCCAGCAAAATACTAGGCAGGATAATTATACAGAGAATTTCAGAGGCAGTAGACTACAAACTGAGGAAAGAACAAGCAGGATTTAGAAAGAACAGAAGATGTGTAGACCATATATTCACTCTCAGGAACATCATAGAGCAGTGCTCAGAATGGCAAAGACAGCTTACATAAATTTTGTTGATTTTGAAAAGGCTTTTGACAGCATACATAGGGACAGTTTATGGAAAATACTGAGGGCTTATGGAATCCCAAGTGGCATAGTGTCAATCATAAAAAGCCTCTATGCCAACTTTACGTGTAGTGTTGGGCAGAGCAACCTAACCTTCGAGGTGAAGACAGGAGTACGACAGGGATGCCCCTTATCAACTACTCTATTTTTAACAGTCATAGACTGGGTGATGCGCCAGACAACAGAGGGCAGTCCAAGAGGAATAAGATGGACTACATTCTCTACATTGGAAGATCTGGAATATGCAGATGACATTGCACTGCTGGCACATTCACATCAACACATCCAGGAAAAAACGGATAGACTTAATAAAATTAGCCAGCAGGTGGGCTTGAACATCAATTTAAAGAAGTCAGAGGTCATGACGCTCAATGTGAGCAACCCTGAGCCCATATCAGTAAGGAATCAGCAACTGGTACAGACAGATACCTTCACATACCTAGGAAGCATAGTAACACCAGACGGTGGGGCAGGCAAAGACATCAACATCAGAATGAATAAGGCAAGAACAGCCTTCTTTAGCCTAAATAACATCTGGAAGTCCTCCCAATACAGAACAAGCACAAAATTAAGATTATACCAGAGTTGCGTGCTTTCTGTGCTTCTCTATGGTGCGGAATGCTGGAGAGTCACAGAGAAGGAAATGTCAAAATTGTCCTCTTTTCACACAACATGCCTAAGAAAAATTCACCGCATCTTTTGGCCGAATACCATCACCAACCAAGATCTGCTTACTCGTAGCAAGCAAGAGGACATGCACACCATCATAGCTGGCAGACGCTGGAGCTGGGTTGGTCATGTCCTCAGAAGAGACCCCGATGCCATCACAAGAACAGCTATGTTTTGGACCCCTGAAGGAAAGCGAAAGAGAGGCCGACCAAAAACAACTTGGCGGAGGACTGTGGAGGCTGAGATGCAAAGAATGAACCAGAGTTGGGGCACTGTACGAAGGATGGCCACCGACCGTGCAAAGTGGAATCAATTTGTTGTTGCCCTACAAGACGCCACTAGGCGTGATGGCCACTGACTGCTTTGACGGTCGGTGGTTAAGGATCGAAGAAGAAGACTGGAGCGTGATGGCACCGTGATTTGATAACAAAATTTCACCTTTCATTCGTTAGGAGGAGCATGATGACGTCACATCATACGTAATAATCACATACGAATGTACACGTGTGTAAGTGTTCATTCTCCTAGTATTCATTGGTTGTGCTGCAGACCGTTAAAATAATGGCCGGTGTGATAAGGAATCCGTCCAAAAAATTCAAGTCACAGATTTCCGCCGGTAAGGTTATGCTGACCGTATTTTTTGACCATGAAGGGCTTCTATTGGTAGACTTTAAAGAGCCTGGCGTGAACATCAATGCCATCCGCTACAAAGACACACTAGACAACCTGCATACAGCCATCAAGAATAAACGACTCGGCATGCTTTCACGTGGTGTGATTCTGTTGCACGACAATGCTCGTCCACATGTTGCGAACATTGTGCAGGAAGCGTTAGCAAGGAAAAGGTGGGAAGTTCTGCCACACCCAGCCTACAGCCTCGATCTGTCACCATGTGACTTTCATTTGTTCGGACCCTTAAAAAATCTCTAAAGGGACAACGATTCGACTCCGATGCAGACGTCAGGGCCTCGGTGACCAAATGGTTCAAAAAGCAACCAAAGTCATTTTTCTCGGACGGCATCCGCCGTCTACCCAAGCAGTGGGATGCGTGTCTGAATGCCTATGGTGACTATTTCTAAAGGACCCCAGTGAGTACTTGCTTCATAACAATTGCTGTATTTAATTCTACTACTCCTGCTGATGTACCTTACATACATTTGTTATAAAGCCACTGGGACGGGTTTCATTTGAACACACCTCGTATATATATATATATATATATATATATATATATATATATATATATATATATATATATATATATATATATATATATATATATATATATATATATATATATATATAATATCACCACAGTTATAATCTGACTTCTGTTATAAAGTTATTGATTTTCTGGTGCATTTTACCAAACTAACAAAAACATCACCATGTTATGAAGGCTGTGATAATTTTATGGGCTATAACTTACATTTTAAATGATTATCACATGCAGTATTTCTAATACATATAAAGCACGAGACTTTATTAGTTTGTTTTATATCACACTATTTCAAATGTTAAACTCATTAGTATATGTCATTTGTCTTTTTAAAACCGTATTGCATTTAATATATTTTTTGGTAAGGTTTTTGGGGTGTTTGTAAGGTTTTTACTGATCCGGCGTACAGTTTTTTGTCTCTGTAGGTTGACAGGTAAGTATTATTAACCTTTTCAACCAGTGTAAATGTAAAACATATTCACTCTAAATGTAATGAAAGTGTCAACTTTTTCAACCAGTGTAAATATAAAACTATTCATTTTAAATGTAAAGATAGTTTTTTGCCCACTGGGATTAAGATTAATTCTCAGAGAGGGTAAAAGCTCTGAGATAGATGGGATGGTGGAATGAAAAGAGGGGGGCATATAAGTATGTGTTGGGAAACTCAATACTCAGAGGGTATTTGGTTCTCTTCTTTTGCCATACTAGTTGGTAGTACCAGTTGAGGGTACTATTTCTGGAACAAGTGAGGGTATAAGTGGCCTGAAGTCAACGCTAGACACTATCATCAGGCGGGTCTTAGAGACGCGGGACCAGCTTTGCAGTTTGTCCCTGATTCTACTCGGAATGTGCTGCAACTCTTAATCTTGACCAGGGAAACGAGTGATCCAGTCATCTATCTGCAAAGACCCAAACACCAGCGGGAGTAAAAACAACTACTGGGAGCTAAGTAAAACTTAAAAGCTGCCAAGTGAACCGTCCATTTTCGAAAACCATAACATCACACTGTGATGAATACTTTTTTCTAAACAATTATTCATTATTTTTATATACCTTTTAAACATAATTGATTATTAAATTTGTTACTTGTATAAAGACAAATCTGAAGCTGATTTAATTATTTTGAATGTACTACATCCGCATGTCTCAGACAATTTCTTAAATACACGTAAACAGAGCTAAATAATAATAAGAGGAAATTCGCTGAATTAACTCAGCTCAGGGCTTGTACGAGCTAAAATTATATTACCTAATCCTTCCCAAAAGTTGATGGCAGATACTAGAGTTAACGTACTCAGCCAATGCAGCATTGTTCTCGCTTTCTGAATATCTTGTGATTACTCCCTTGAGGTAGAAGCATCATTATCCTTCTACCTACAACTCTGCTAAGAGTAATCTTGTGCAAAGGTAGACACCTTTGAAGACCCACATCAGTTACACTTGAGTTTTGGACACTGTTGGACCACTACTGCATAGCTAAGGGGAGGCAACCCGTGACAGTTCCTACAATGCCTTTTGTTCCTATAGTGCTGATTGTTCCTACAGTGCTGATTGTTCCTACAGTGCTGATTGTTCCAACAATGCCGACTGTTCCTATAGTGCTGATTGTTCCTACAATGCTGATTGTTCCTACAATGCTGATTGTTCCTACAATGCCGACTGTTCCTATAGTGCTGATTGTTCCTACAGTGCTGATTGTTCCTATAGTGTTGATTGTTCCTATAGTGTTGATTGCTCCTATAGTGCCGAGTGTTCCTATAGTGCTGATTGTTCCTATAGTGCCGAGTGTTCCTATAGTGCTAATTGTATATATGATTCATCCATCCTCTCATCTGCCCATCCCTGCAAGTCTTACATTTGATATTAAATTCCAGCAATCTTAGGCTTATTAATTAATAATCTGTAGTGTTGCTCTCCAACAAGAGATAATTAATTGTCCTTAGTATCCATCCCATATCCATATTCAATGTCCCAGTATAGGTTCTCTCGAGGCTAGTCTGTCAGCATCATGAGATTAATGCCAAATTCTGGCACTCATCATGGGTGAGAAGGATGAATGATAACAGCCCTTTTAATTCTTTCAGATGTACTCTGGTTCTTACCTCAATGTGTCAGGAAGCCTGATGTTCCCTTCTATCATGTCACAGACAGCCACTCGTAGAGTCTCGTGCTGAATGATGTCATTGTAATGTTTGGAATCACCCGACGTACGCTCCTGAAAGAATGTAATGTTACTTATCTTCTATAAACTTTTCATCCACTCTTGCCTTTCAGCTTCCCATCTAGCTTACATTGTTTATTTTTCTTCTTCTTTTTTCCAGTCTTACTCTCTTTCACATCATTTAACCCAATAAAATGTTATACAGTTGACATTTAAAAATCCGGCCATCGATAATCCGGTTCCTTCAGATTTCCGGCATGGATTTCAGAACGCATTTTTAAATTTACTGCGTTGGCGCATCACTGTTTTCTGGAGCCGTTTATGTTTTGATGCAGCTGTTGGGTCTTGCTTGCATGTGTTAACAGACATTCCTGCTCATTCCTTCTCATTTTATCATTTATTTGCTGCTGTATAGCCCCATTATGGATTCAGCAAATAAAAGAAGTGGTGTAAAACGTAAACATCGTGCGTTGTCAATATGATCCCAATATTTAAACTTTCATAGTTCCGTCTCTTTATATGACCCCAATATTTAAACTGCCTTGTAGTTCTGTCTTTATATGATCCCAATATTTAAACTATATAACCATAAAAAATCCAGCATTTTCAAAAATCTGGCACTCCTCAGGTTGCCGGATTTTTTAATGTCAACTGTACATACAAACATAAGTAAGCATAAATGCACGTATACTATCAGTAATCACATTTATATCTTTTTCCCCAAAAAGCAGTCTTTTATTTAAAAAAAAAACAAACTTGAATTGAATTAATTTACGTATGCCCCCGTGTAGTTCCTGGGGGTCTCTGAGAGAATAGGACTACTGCCCCCCTCAGGCATGTCATAAGAGGTTGTGTATGGGGGGCTGGCAACCTCATCATGTCAAACAACAACGCTAGGGGAAGCCACTGCTACAAGAGCACATGAATGTTTTGGTGCAGGATTCTAGCCAAGAGAAGATAAGCTGCCATGATGGCCTCCATGCTCCATCACAAGTGAAACAAATATATGAATTTATTGACCTATATAATGAGTGACAAGTTCAACTTTTCTTCTTTATTCAAGTCTCTATCCTTTTATCTGAAATCCTCGGGGCAGTTTTGTTACAGAAACCAGATTATTTTTTGGTTTCCAGATGTCGCCCTAATCACATTTGAAAAGTAGTTCTAAATAGCCAAAGTTATCCAAAATGCGTTAGAAAATTAGCCCAATTTCATCCAATGTAATCAGAAATCACCTAAATTATGATCAAAAATTAGACCAAGGAAACTTTTGATTTTCAGAATATTTTGGTTTTTGGGTGTTTGAATAAAATGGATAGAGACCTGTAAAATCAGTAATTTTTGTTGACATGTCTCACACACACACTCATTTGTTGAACTGTTTCACGTATACTTACTTCACTTGTTCCACACAAGCTCACATGTTGACACTGCCTCATTCAAACTGTACATGGTGAAACCTTCACACACATACTAACTGGTTTAACTGGCACACACATACTCACTGGTTTAACACATTAACTACCAAATAGAAAAACACACCGTGGCGTAATTACATTTTGTTACCATTTTCATTCTGTTGGTGTATGAGGGATTTAATCTGTAGTTTTCTTAATTTTTAACAGATTTTTGTGAATTCTATGTCATTTTGATGATAAATGAATGTACTATTGCCTAAAGCTGGTCAAAGGAAAGTTTACTTAAATTGGTAGATATTATTAATAATATAAAATGATTGACAGACAAAAATAATTTTAAATTTGTTTTCAGATTATCAACTTATGTTCAAATTGCTTGTTTCTAAGGTAGGTAATACCTTTGTCTTGGTGATTATTATGTAGTATATCCAATAACATAAAAAACAAACCCAAGAACATATACATTGGTTAATATTTACACTATTTGTAACTTACATTATCAAACCTTTGCCACTTCCAAAAAAATGTCAGAAATTTTCTCCCCATTTTCGCCATGTAGGCGTTTGGAGAAATTAGGCTGAAGGTTTATTAATTTTAAACAGATCTTTATGAATTCTATGTCACTTTGAAGACAGATGAATGTACTATAGCATCAAGCTGAAAAAGATATGTTTACTTAGTATGGTAGATATTATCAATAATATAAAATGATTGAAAGAAAAAATTCATGAAACATTTTTTTTTTAATTATCAACTTACCTGCAACTTGCTTGTTCCTAAGGCAGTTAATGTTTTTTTCTTGGTGATTATCATGTAGTATATCCAATGACAAGAAAAACAAGCCCAAGAACACACACACACAGGCTAATATTTACACTATAAGTAACTTACGTAATCACACCGATACCACTTCTAAAAAATCTCAGACATTTTGTTCCCCTTCTCACCCTGTTGGTGTTTGGAGAAATTAAGCTGTAGTTTTCTTCATTTTTGTACAGATGTTTATGAACTCTTGTTTGTGATTTTGAAGGTAAATAAATGTACTATTGGAACAAGCTGAAAATGGTATGTTTACAAGGTATGGGGATATTATCAAAAATATAAAATGATAGGACAGAAAAAAATGTATTAAAAATATTTTTTTTTTAAATTATCCACTTACCTTCAACTTGCTTGTTCTTAAGACAGTTCATGCCTTTTGCTTGGTGATTATCGTGTAGTATATTCATTGAGAACAAAAACAAGCCCTAGAACACGCACACTAGCTAACATTTACACTATTAATAACTTACATTATCAAACCTACACCACGTCCAAAAAATCTCATAAATTTAAATAAATAGCACCTTTGAGAAAACACAACATCTATAACTTATTTATAGTATGTCAGTGTCTTTAATGAGTTACAGATGAAGGATCATGTGTATGGTACAGCCTAAAACAGTTCTTTGCATGGAGATGGGGCTTTTCGGGGCAACTGATGCAATAAAAATTAGTTTGGGCTCGTTTCGCAGGTGTTGAGCACACTACACAGTTCCTATCTTTGTCGGTGTGATTCACAATGTGCTTTGCACCCTCAAATCTTTTAACTTTGTTTCCTACTAAAAATTTCCTACCTTGCTTGTTGCCACTGGTGGCTACTAGATCAGGTGGAGTTATGGAGGCAGCCTTCTCAGTCAAATGATCGATCAATTTATCTTTGAAAATTTTCAATGACACCGACTTCTCATCAGCATGACTGAGTGTGTATAATATATGGGCATTTACCTGGGACACTGTTGTAATCACTTGGGTTTGATTCTATTCTTGCGTGGGTAAGAGTGGCACGGTTAGCGAATGTTATTATTGTTGCTGACTTAAATACTATCAGCTCTGGCCGGGCTTACAGGTGGCCGACAAATTGTGGGTCGTAAAGATAGACCAAACAAAGTTACTCAAAGAACATCGTACAAATGGTGTAGTCATAAAGTTTGACTAAATGGAACAAGATGTACGCAAGATTTATGGCTCAACATGGACGATACATTTATTCATAGACGCAATACAGATTCAATCATCGTAGTAGCAGGCCCCATCGAGGCCAGCTCCTTGACGTGGAGATGGGGCTCAAGTACAGCCATCAGCGGCTGAAAAACTAAGACTGGCCAGGCCCTCCTACACTCGAGCAAGACCACAGTCTGCCCTAGCAAGTCAAGGTGCTGAAGACGGAGGCAACCAGCCAAGAGGCACACCACAGCAATCAGGATGCCATGCACATGCGCTATGGAAGTATGTCTATATCTGCAAAATGTTATGGCACTCGCCCTGTGACGGACACCCAGGCAGGCGCAGTGCCGGGCCCTCTGCCTCGGAAGGGCCCAACCCCTACTACTGGGGGTCCTTCTCAATTGCCCCGTGGAGCCAGGAGGCATGAGAATAGAGCTACTGGCCAAGCAAAAAAAAGACCATTTAAAATAATGCACTGGAATGCTGAAGGCGTCAATAGTAAAAAAGACGGCTACAGCAAAAAATTAGAGCTCGAAAATATCCTGAATGAAGAGCAAGTAAATGTATGTTGCTTGCAAGAAACCCACCTCAACAAGGACATAGCCTTCAAAATCAGAGGCTACCAGTGCTACCGATCTGACCGAATAGACAGGTGAAAGGGTGGATTACTGACACTCGTGAGGAATAACATCGGTGCATGTCAGCTTGAAACATATATGGAGGGGGCAGAATACCAGATGCTTCATCTCAGGACAGAATGTTCAGAATTCCACCTGCTCAACTACTACTGTCCGAGCGACCGCCCACTGGCACTAGATACAATCCCAGCAAAAGAAAGACTGATTGTATGCGGAGACTTCAACAGCCACTCACAGAGCTGGGGCTATGATCACATGGACAGGAGAGGTGAGGAGCTTGAAAACTGGCAGGATGACAATGGGCTTATCCTGATTAACCAGCCAATCAACCCACCAACCTTCTACTCGAGATCATGGCACACCACCTCTACACCAGACCTGGCATTCCACTCACCCGGCCTGGAGTGGAACACCACACGCGTTGTAGGGAAACAATTTGGAGGCAGCGACCACCGGCCAGTCTTCCTAATTGTGGAAAATGAACTTGTCAAGGAGAGCAGCACTCTCTCTAGGTGGAACTACAAGAAGGCAGACTGGACAATGTACCAGCACCGTACTAGTATACTGGCTAGAGATCTGACTGTAGACAAAGACATCAATAAGCTAGTCGATGAATTCAGCAGATGCATATTACAGGCTGCTCGTGAAACAATACCTAGAGGGGCTCGTAAGCACTACAAACCATATTGGAATAGTGAACTAGAGCAGCTGCACAACGACGTGGAAACATCTCAAAAGCAGGCAGAGACCAGTCCATGCCAAGAACACCACAATAACTACCAGCAAGCTAAGGCCAAATTTCAAAGGGCCAAGTTGCAGGCCAGGCGAAGAAGCTGGAAGGAGAAAACAGAGTCCTTGAACTTCGAAAGAGATACGAGGAAACTGTGGAAGCTGGTAAAACAACTTAACGATGAAGGTACAAGAAGAAACTCAAGGATTGCTCTGTACAAAGATGGAAACATCCTCATGGGAAAACAGGCAGCTGATCACTTTGCAGACTACTTTGCTAAAGACAACAACATCGAAGTTAGCCCAGAGAAGCAACAGGAGACTCGTGAGAAACAACAATATGCAGGACGAGATGGAACCATACCTGAAGTTATGGAGGCACCAATTACAATCAGAGAACTGGAGCTTGCAATATCCAAATTGAAAATGAGAAAGTCGCCAGGAGTTGATGGAGTGTCCAATGAAATGATTAAGAACTTGGGAACCGCAGCAAAAACAAAGCTGCTGCAGATCTTCAATATCTGTTGGAACTCAGGCAGAGTTCCACAGACCTGGAGGGAAGCAATCATGATACCACTCCTAAAACCAGGAAAAGACAGTTCCACTGCCTCCAGCTACAGACCAATCAACCTTACAAGCTGCCTCTGCAAGACAATGGAACGTATCATCAACCTCAGGCTACAGTGGTACCTTGAAAGTGAAAACCTTCTTGTACCACAGCAGGCGGGCTTTAGGCAGTGTTATTCCACCGAAGATCAGGCAACTTACCTTTCCCAAGAGATAGAGGATGCGTTCCAAGATAAGAAACTGGTACTAGCAGCATGGATAGATCTAAGGAAAGCATTTGACAAGGTTTGGAAAGAAGGGCTTCTGAAGAAACTGAGAAATTGTAGAGTGAATGGTAAGATGTACAAATGGGTGAAAGCATACTTGCATAACAGAAGAGCCCGAGTACAACTAGATGGCCTCAAGAGTAAGAAAATTCTACTGCGTCATGGCGTCCCTCAGGGAGGGGTTCTGTCCCCCACACTTTTCCTAGTCTACATCAACGACCTGGTTGCTGAACTACCACATGGAATGAAAGTGGCAATGTACGCTGATGACCTGGTAATATGGTGCACAGATGAGCATGCAACAGTGGCCACCAAACTGCTACAAAGAGCTATAGATGCCTTAACCTCATGGGCAAATAGATGGTGTGTCAGCATCAACACAGACAAGTGCAGCACTACGCTCTTCACCCTCTCTCCCAAACAAAAAGCTGGTGTCATCAAGATAATGAAGAGCTCCTGAGAGAAGATAAACAACCCACCTATCTCGGAGTTACATTCGATGATAGGCTGACATGGAAGCAGCACATCAACAAGGCAGCAACAAAGGCCAGGAGGAAGTTAGCCATCCTGAGAAAACTAAGTGGAACCACATGGGGAGCCAGCGGGAAAATACTTAGTAAAGTTTACCAGCAGGGCATACGACCACACCTGGAATATGGGTCAGCTGCGTGGTGTCCAGCATCAAACACCACATTACAAGAGCTAGATAAGGTGCAAAACCAGGCGCTTAGGGTCATCACGGGGGCAATGAAATCAACGCCCATAGTGGAGATGGAGAAAATGGGGAGGATACAAGCACTGAGAGAACGCAGAGACACGAAAGTGCTAACACAGGCAGAAAAGTTCCTCTGTATGCCGAGCCATCCAATGAAGGACAGATTCCAAAACCTAGCAATGGGGCGACTGAAAAGAAGCAGCTTTATCCACCAGGCCAAACGATTTCGTAGACAAACCTCAGACCTGCCTGAAGTTAACAGCCCCCTAAAGTCTGTGCCAGAACAAACCCCTTGGAGAGAGGAGCATGGACTACCAGTACACATCCACACAAAAGTGAAAGGAATATTCGACAGGGATGAACAGAACAGCGTGCAACGTAGGACAGTCACTCTCAGTTTCCTGGATGATGAATACCCACAGGACCTCTGGGTCCGAGTATACACGGATGGGTCAGCACAGAATGCAGTAAAGAATGGAGGAGCAGGAGTGTACATAGAATACCCAAACAACACTAGGGATACGGTCAGAGTACCAACGGGGAAATTCTGTAACAACTATGATGCAGAAGTCCAGGCAATCAAGGTGGCAACTGAGAAACTACTGAACACCAATCTCGGTCCACAGCCTGTAGTATTCCTGACAGATGCAAGATCAGCACTCCAAGCACTTCAGTCCAGAAAATTGCCAGGTATACAAGCCCTACTTTCTGAACTGTGCAACCAGCGCAGGGTCGCCATGCAGTGGATACCGTCTCATTGTGGAATACCAGGAAACGAGAGAGAAGACTGGCTAAAGAAGGTGCTGCAGACGAGCAACCAGATGTACCAGTTACGTACCATCAGAAGAAAAGGATGATCAAATCTATCAGAAAGCCACCAACACCAACGCAGGATGACTACCAAGCTATGAACAGATCAGAACAAATAGTCATTCTGCGCCTCAGAACAGGACACAACCGCCTCTGCAGCACATGTATACAAAATTCAAGATTGGCAATTCAGCCATGTGTACATGTGGACAGGCACCCCAGACTGCGGAGCACGTACTTCAAGATTGCCCCGAATATATATTGAGGCAAACCCACTGGCCCAGAGAAACAACACTGGAAGCAAAACTATATGGACCTCTGTATGAACTACAAAAGACAGTGAAGTTTATACAAGAAACAACATTGCAGATACAGACAATATAGTTCAAGCGAACGAAAGAAGAAGAAGAAGAAGTAGTAGCAGGCATCATCAATAACGTAGGTAATTACATTGAGGCATCATGGTGCATAGCATTCTTATATATCTTGATCATGTACTTGATCGACATTCTAGATAACGGCCGACCTCTCAAGGACGGCGATGAACGTTATGGCAAATAGTTCTATCATGGCTTTTTTCGTTATGGAGCTTGTCTACAACAACAGGTTTTATTGAGTGACCCCTTTAAATATATTGCAGAATAATTCCGATAATCTTCGGTAAGACTCTGGATCCCACTAGCAATACGTCATGGCATATGCGTATTGAAGTTCAGCCAGATCTCGGTAAATGACAAAAATATCATAATAATTAACATACAGACGAGCCCTGTATTGGCTAACGTGAATACTCCTTACCAGGAGTCTTATCATAACTTCATGACTGCTTCCCATAATTTGGGTAAGGCTTACAATCAGTTTCATCCACAGACGACCGTCTCAGATCATCGCCATTAGGCATCTCCTCATAACGTAATTGTTCTTTGGCAACAACCACGAGCGCACCCGTTTGCGCTTTTATGTTCAACATAGTGTATGATAGCGCGTAAATAATTAATCAAATATATTTTATTAGATGTGCTCAACATTTAAATTACACACGCAAAAGGACTTAACAGACACCTCTACAATCCAGGAGAAAATTTTCTTCCGCCATTTTCTAGTTTTTCTTTGGAAATTGCCATAGTAAGCTACCATTTGATCATTGTGGTCACATCCATTCATGCAAAAATTGTACAGGTGTACTGGTTTGAGTTTTTCAACTAAGTTGTGACGTCGAGCTGTGACTTGCACCATCTCAACTGATGTTTCAGTAGACACAACCAACCCTTGGTTTCTTTGCCTTTTTTTCTCACCAAGCAACACATATCTGAGATCCATCACTATTTTTGTACCACCTGGCTTCTCGGTCGTGGAGGGAGAGGGTCTTCAGTTGAAGGGAAAGTTTTTTCTGTTGATGTTGACTGTGCCAGTATATGAATGCCCCTGCTCAACAGATAGGTTATCAGTGTATCCATGGTGAAGTATCTGTCAGTAAATACATGGTGGCCCTTCCAAATTCCTTGTAGCAAGAAATCAAATATCTTCACCGCTTGACTTGTTGTAGAGTCATTATCAAGTATATCTTCTTCTTCTTCAGGTGCCTGGTCTGGAACAGACATTGGCGATCATGATCCTCCAATCTTCTCTGTCTTTTGATAGTCTAATGAGGTTATTGTTGCCCATGCTGTTGTTTGTTGCCCAGTTGTTTAAGCTTTCCACATACATCTTTCTCTGCTTTCCTCTTCCTCTCCTACCTGGTATTTTCCCACATAAGACTAATTCCTCCACTCCTCCTCTTCTGTTAATATGTCCCATAAATTTCATTTGTCTTTTCCTGATGGTTTTGATGAGCGATCTATTAACACCCGCAGCTGTCAATACCTCGGCATTTGTTTTCTTCTCTGTCCACGATATTCTCAGCATCCTTCTCAAAAACCACATTTGGTTACTCATTGTCGAACATTTGCATCCATATAAAAGAACGGACCACACGTAGCCCCTTAGTAAGTGAATTTTTGTGCTTATGGTGATGTTTCTGTTTTTCATTATGTTGCTCATCCTAGTAAAGGCTTCTTTGGACATGGCGATCCTTTTCTTTATCTCTGTGTCACATCTGCCATCTGATGTCAATGTGTAGCTGTTACGTGCAGTCTTTGATATCTTACAATATTATACATAGGTAATTTTTTAGTGCTTAAGGGAAAGTCATTATTGAGTTACTTCCCTTGAAAGTTGTGCCATCTCTTCGATCAAACTCCGCGGATAAATCCATTTTACTGCGATTTATTCGTTGTTTGGGTAATAATAGATTGTTCTTGCTTCAGAATATCTATGGCCTGAATTTATGTGTATTGTTTGTCTGAGTAGGACGAGTCTGTCTTATATCTGTATATCTTTACATATCTAAGTCGAACTATATGTTCTGTTGTCTCTAGAGAGGTCAAAGGCTATTCGGCGGATGTGTCGCTAGAGTGTGGTGTGATTTGGCTTCGTCCTGATAGGGACTGTGTGTGTTTCCTATGTCGGCCTGTCGCCGGGAAAAAGTGATCTCAGTATTTGTGGGGAAAGTGATAGTCGTCTAAACCTATCGTGTATGCTTTACCCCAGTGTTTATTCATATTGCCAAGGAATGGCAGTTTCATATTCCCTCTACCAAGGTAATCAAAGATACTCTTATGAACTCTCGATCGAAGCCACCATTTTCGATAGTTACGATTTGAATGTCTAAGAGAATATATTTGACTCGATGAAAACGACTTCGATTCCTAGCAGCACTATATTCTGTAGAATGCAGTCAATTGTTCATGATCAAATCTACAGAGCAATGCAATGTTTTATGAATGACTAACTTTAGGACAGATTCATTATCTGCATCCAAACGTGAGTGACAGTTCACGAGTGAAGCCATCTTGGAACCAAAACATGTAGTGACTTTCAAGAAGAGAAAAGGGGATGCCCGTATTATCGCTTGTTTAGTCCAGAGATCACTGCTACACATGAGAACCCTTTATCAGCGGTTCAATATTATTATATGGAAAAATATGTGCTGAACATTATGTGGGAGAATCGTCGCTAAACGAGATTAGGTTTAGAAGCCATCTGAAATATTGTTTATAAGCTGACGTGCTCAGTCAGTGAAGTCAGATGATTTATATGTATGGGCGATGCTGAGGGCTTGGCTACTGACAGTCCATTATAATATTAATCTACATGAGTGCCCATGTAACATAACACTGCAAGACCATTTATCCACTGTACTATGATGTATTATGCCAACCTGTGATTTGTCACTATCTGTGCTGTCGAGTGTGTACGTCCAATTAAACTTTAGAAAAGGTACACAGTCGTTGGTGTCGATGACTTCCAGTCATACATGAGTGTGAGAAAAGAACATTTGTCAACAACACGAACCCTTATCATCATTCGCACATTGTACACTCAATCCATGTCTACACACCACTGCGTAGGTCAAGTTGACATTCCATACACTACAGTGGAGCAAACAACACCATAGAGATCTTATCAACTGATGATGATGATGATGATGTCTGCTTCCATCCACTTATATCTATCTTTTGGTGGATATCATTAACGGGAATAAAAATCCAACATTATCAACTTTATCAACTGGTGGACCAGCTTTCTGGGTTTGACCTCGCAGAAGTTCAGAAGTCAACAGATTACCGATACCAGACCGTTTCCTGTGGCTGATACGACACACTTGCAGTATGTAGGCCAGCGTTGTTGACAGTTTTACATTAGACATTACAGAGTTTCACAGAACAGTTGGATCAATTCTTGTCAATGTTAACAGGAAGACAGTATTTGTGTACTAAGAAGTCCTATTTTCATCGATGGATCTTCTTGTTTTCCATATATGAACTTTAATATTTAAGGCCAGAATGTTTAATTGAATAAAGTGGCAGTTTGTTTATTTTCATAAAAATAACTTTGCCATTACTGTAAAACTGAGCCTATTTTGCAACACATACTATCATACACATAATTTATATATATTTATGTTTACATGTTATTTGTTTGTATAGTATGTTAGTTTCTATGTCAGCGGGTTGTGTTTAAGGTTGGGCGGCGTCCTCACAACAGAATATCCCACGTCATAGAGGGTCCGTTGTGGGCGTTTTCTATAGGTGCAATTTTCTTGATTGAAAATTTGCTGCGACAACTGTTGCTTTTGTGTTAGCTGTGAAGACTGTAATTATTGTTATTTTTGTAATATTTCTTTGTTCTTTAGTTTTGTTTTGAGTTGTTTGTAATTTGTTGGTCTACTCTTTTCTATCTTTCAGTTCTATTCACAATTTGTATTCATATATTGTGACGTCATTGGTGTTGTTATTCTTTGCAGATTCAGTGATTATTTTCATTGATTTCCCTATTTGATTTATTTTGATTTCTGCAAACGTTCTTGTATTGTCAGTCCTATTTGTACTTTATGTATTCTGTTGGTTGACATATGTTTTATATAGGTATATTTCATAAGACACAATTGCCTGTGCACTGCACTTGGATTATGGTATAAACCAGTACCTGATTATTATTACTATTATACAAGACCTTATTAAAGGCTTGTGACCCACAGATATTGGGATAGTATACTGATTAATCAAGTCATTGAGAACTTGTGGTATTATTATTGATTCAGGTGATTAGTATTATTGTTAGACATCATGTCTACTTTAGAATACTTCATTACACAAGGGAAAGCCTTTGATAAAACTGGTCAACAATTAGAACAATGGGCAGTTGCTCAATATGACAAAGCATTAGCTGCAGAAGAGAGAAGAGCTATGGCAGAAGAGAAAAGATTAGCTGCAGAAGAAAGAAAAGCTATGGCGGAAGAGAAAAGATTAGAAAGAGAAGCTGAGGCTGCTGCTGAACAAAAGAAATTACAGATGCAGGTGGAGGAAAGGAGATTTGAAGCTGAACAAAAAAGATTAGACAGGGAAGCTGAACAAAAAAGATTAGACAGTGAAGCTGAACAAAAAAGATTAGACAGTGAAGCTGAACAAAAAAGATTAGACAGGGAAGCTGAACAAAAAAGATTAGACAGGGAGGCTGAACAAAAAAGATTAGATGATGAAGAGAAAAAAGCAATAAGAGAACATGAATTTGAGTTGGAGAAATTGAGATTGACAAGTATGAGTAATGTTAATCAGGCATCTAGTGGTAATGGTAAACCTTCTACTTACAAGGTTAAGGTTCCACCGTTCAATCAGTCCAGTGACGATATTACATTCTGGCTGGATAGATTTGAACGTTCTTGTCGTACACATAATGTGGATAAATCACAATACGCTAATCAATTATCAGAAAACTTGAAAGGTGAATCTTTGACTAGATTATGCCTTGTAGGAGAAGCAGATAAGGATAATTATGATGTCATTAGGGCGGCTTTGATAAAAAAATATCAGCTAAGTGAGGAAGGCTATCGCCTTTTATTTAAGACGATGGTACCTGAGACGGGTGTAGAATTCTCAGAATTCACTGCAAAGGCACGTCTCACAGTTGATCGTTGGATTGAGCTTTCCAAAACAGAAAAAACGTATGAAGGACTTATGGATTTGTTGCTCAGAGATAAGATTATGTCATGTGTGAACAAACCTTTCCTTGAATTTATACATGAGCGTAAACCCAAATCTCTAAAAGAAATGGAAGAATATTGTTCCCAATATGTCACTGCACACCCCGACGTGACTTTTGGCAACACTAAGATTAACCTTTAGCACGCTGCATAAAATTTCAGAAAACTTGCCCTACAGCTGCATTCTTTTTCACAACCCCCCGTTTTTATAGTGGGCGACTTGTAATGTCTATAGTTTTTGTGTTTCTTGGTCAACTGCTATCATTTTTGGAATTTATGTAAATAAATGAATGGTGAATCTGATGATATAAAATTTGTTTGTGTACATGTTAGATGTGATAGGAAGAGAGGAAAGGAAAGATGAAAAAAACGAAAAAAATTTAAAAAAATGTTTTTTTTAATTTCAAAATTTAAAAAAAAAATTAAAAAAATGACCAACGAACGAAGTGTCCATATCCCTTGCATCTCAATGAAAGTCATTTGACCAATAGAGCAATACAAATCAAATGACGATCTTTTCGTTACACCCATCATCAGTAGCAAAGCAACAAACTCCCTAGCCAGCCGTGACATTCGGCCGTAATCCTATTTTTTCCGATATTCCTAATCCTAACCCCGAAAATTATACATACTTGAAAGGCCATTTTACTTTCGTTTCCATCTCAGCCATCAAACATATTCTGAGAACCGATTTCAGCGCTTATAAAGACAAAAATTTCATCCCCACCGCATGGCGTCAGAATGCAATAAAATTAGAGCGAAATGGCCGCGCGTCTGATGCCGATTCATTTCGATTTAAAAAATTTACAAAAAATAAACGCGGATACACCCATCACTTTTTTAAGATCGGAAACGGAAGCTAACTCTCTTGCAAATAAAATTTTAACTTAACATCCGGGGCTGAAAATCACGTGTACACAAGTCATGTGCTAGAAACGATGACAGCCGCAAGGCGAGATATCTCGACTCCAGCTGGCAGAACATAGGTTGCGTTCGTCGAGATATCTCGCCGGCAGCGTGCTACAGGTTAAGGAGAGTATGCCAGTTGCTTCAGCAACACCATACAATCCCAATTATTCACACAGATTTCAGGGACCTCAAAACAGATTTGATAAAAAAGGTAACCATAATAGTTATCAAAACCAAGGTAACCAATCATTTCAGGGTTCTTCTTCAAAGAACTGGAGACGACCTGATAGCTCTCGACACAGGGGTGGTCATAATTATAGGAATTTCCGTAGAGGAAGTAATTATAGAAACTATCAGGGTTATCCGTCTTGGAGTCAACAAGATCATAATTACAGAGATACTCATTATAATGAATATGATAATGGTAACCAAGGGAACTATGACTCAAACCCAAATAGGGGTTACAATAGAGGTAACAATAACTACAGAGGTGATAATAACCGAGGTAGATCTCAAAACAAAAGACATAAACCACATTTTCAGGCAAACTCTGTACAACAAGAGTCCAATGAAGCCTATAAACAGAGTAAAGATAATAATGATGCTAGTAATATGGCATGTGCCGCTTTTGATTTTGGGAGAGCATCTCAGTGCCCCCAATGCAAAACGTTATTTGAGCCAACCACAGTGTCTACTTTAAGCTGTGGCCATCCTCTTCCTGCTCTTCCGGCATCAGTCGCGCATGATGGAAGAGGTTCTCTTGTCTTACATAAGGGTTTAGTGAATAACAATCCAGTCTCTGTGCTATTTGATTCTGGATGCACCACAATTGGTGTTAGGCAGTCACTCGTAGATCCTTCCCGTGCCACTGGACAAGTAGTCAAATGTGTAACATTTGGCGGCACATTAGAGAAATACTCTACTGCTATCATTAGGATTGCTACTCCTTTCTTTACGGGAGATGTACACGCATGTCTTCTTCCGAATCCGATCGCTGACCTCATCATCGGTCGCATTCATGGAGTCAAGGAATGCACTCCGCAACAAATTTCCACGTGGGAAAGGCAAAACATGCAGATTGCTAACGCTGTAGTCACTAGAGCTCAGGCTCTTAATATGCCTCAAACTTCATCTATTGAAGATAATGAAGTGCATAACCAAGATAATCCCTTGGTAATTTCTCGTGACTCGTTTATAAAACAGCAAGAAGATGATCCCACTCTGAAGAAATTCTTCATTCTTGCAACTAAAGGTGATTCGAATAAGGACACAAGTCGTAAATCGTGGATTACAAAGAAGAATGGCGTACTTGTACGTATGGTTCAAGACTCCATTACGTCAAGTCATTCTCAAATCCTGGTTCCCAAGAATTTGAGAGTTAAAATTTTGCAGCACGCTCACGACTCTCAGTGTGCTGGACACATGGGTTTTTCCCGTACTAAGTCAAGAGTCCTTGCGGCTTTCTTTTGGCCATTGGTAAACAAGGACATACGTATTTATTGTCGATCTTGTAAAGTATGTCAGGAAGTTAAATCCAAAGGTCCACGGCATGCTGCACCCATTCAGGCGGCGGACATTCCTATTCGGCCGTTTCAAAAAATGGCCATAGACATTATTGGTCCATTTAAGATCAAGTCTGCCAGAGGACATCAGTTTATCTTGACGTGTGTTGATATGTGCACACGTTGGCCAGAGGCTATTCCTCTGAAGAGCATTACTACTGCTGATATTGCAGATGCTCTTTGGCTTATATTTTCTCGTCTGGGGTTCCCCGGAGAGATATTGTCAGACCATGGCACCCAACTAATATCAGATACCATGTCTCAAGTAATGTCTACCCTGCAGATAGATAGATCTTTAAGTAGTATCTACCACCCAATGTCTAATGGTATGGTCGAACGCCTTAATAGAACACTTAAAAACTTACTGGGGAAGATAACTGAGGATCATCCTCAAGACTGGGACAGAGTTTTACCTGCGGCCCTCTTCGCTTACAGAGAGGTACCCAATGAACATACGGGATTTTCTCCCTTTGAACTCGTCTTTGGCGCGCGTCCGCGTGGCCCTATGTCGTTGCTTCACGATCTCATAACATCTGACAATATTGACGATGACACAAAGTCATCCTACGAATATGTCATCGCGTTGAGACAAAAAAATTATCGAAGCATGCAAATTAGCAACTTCTTCTTCTGAATTTGCGAAACAGAAGGCAAGGCAATTTGCCAATAAGAAGAGATGCTTACGACAACTTTGTCCTGGTGACAAAGCATTTGTATTACTACCTTGTAGGGAAAACAGATTACTTATTTCTTGGAAAGGTCCGTACGATATAATATCGAAAATTTCCGATGTCGACTATATTGTCGATATTGATGGAAGCATAAAACCTTCCACATCAATATGCTTACTGAATTCCATGAACGTCCGGATTATTTGCAACCCATTTTCCAAGCAACGGACAATTCTCCAGTACAACATGGTCATTACTCATCACTGTCCGTGATACAGGATGAGGAAACAAGTTTTTCAGATGTAAATCTTCCTCTTCCAATGATCCCACTTCATTCCAGTGAATCATGGAAGAACGTTACTGTCTCTCCTGATTTGTCTCTAGGAGAACAGCGACAAGTTTCAACTATGTTGCAAACATTTTAGGATGTACTCACTGACATCCCTGGACAAACGAATGTCATTCAACATGACATTGTTCTAACTGACCATACTCCTATTAGGGTTAGACCTTATCCTATACCTATACATTTTCAAGCACAGGTCGAGAAAGAGTTGGATGAGATGATAGATTTGAAAATAATCGAACCATCCACCTCTGCATATTCTTCGCCGATGGTTATTGTGCGTAAAAAAGACAATAACATACGTCTTTGCGTTGACTATCGAAAATTGAATCAAGTAACGAAGTTCGATGCCGAACCTATGCCTTACTGGAAGAGCTACTTACTCGACTCTCCAAATCTCATTTTTTCACTAAACTTGATTTGTCTAAAGGATATTGGCAAGTTCCTTTATCTGAACGCGCCAAACCTCTCACGGCTTTTTCAACACCTAGAGGTTTGTTCCAATGGAATTTTATGCCTTTCGGTCTTATGAACGCACCAGCTACGTTCGTACGCATGATGCGCCGAATCCTATCTTATCGGTCAGATGTCATTGCATATCTAGACGACATCTGTCTTTTCAGCGATACTTGGGAAGATCACTATTCAGGGTTAGATGAATTGCTGTCTACTTTGCGTGAGCACAACCTGACAGCGAAACCCTCTAAAGCCTATATTGGTTTTAGCGAAATTTCTTTCCTAGGCCACCGAGTTGGTCATGGTTTCCTAAAGACAGAGGACCATAATACTAGTAAGATACTTAACATCTCAATCCCTAAGACTAAAAAACAGGTGAGAAGTCTGTTAGGTCTTATTCAATTTTATGGCAGATTCATTCAGAATCTATCCTCTATCATGGCACCTCTCTCAACACTTCTAAAGAAAGGTTCGCCTAATGTGGTCCACTGGTCTCAGGAATGCCAATGCTCTCTGGATAAGATTAAAACATTGTTTTCAACACCACCTATTTTAGTGCTACCCACTAAAGATAAGACATTCGTTCTTCGTAGTGACGCTTCATCCACTGGGATTGGAGCGGCACTAATGCAAGAGTACTCTGGAACTCTGCATCCTGTAATGTATATTTCCAGAAAACTTAATGCGGCAGAAAGGAATTATTCGGTTTTAGACCGTGAGCTATTAGCTATGGTTTGGTCGATCCTCAAACTACAGAGATTCCTTCTAGGCGCACATTTCATAGTAGAAACCGACCAAAAAGCTCTTACTGCTATACAGAGTAAGAATTTGAAGAGCTCGAGGTTTCTACTCGATATGCAATTGCTCTTCAACCTTTTCATTTCTCTGTGCGAGCTATTCGTGGATCAGATAATGTGATGGCAGACATTCTGTCAAGATGCCCACATGATTCCACATAACTATTAGGGCTTAGACTTCTTGATATGTCTAGTTCTATAGTAGTTCCTTTTCTATATCATGATAGATACACATTTGTAATTTAATAATATAATGATTGTATCACTACATAGCGGTTCATGGATGTTTATTCACCGCTGTGCTTTGATGATTTTTTCTTCATAAATCATAAATTTAAGATATCTAATACGAAATGATGATATGAATTTTTTAGGCATTGTGTAATTGCCAGAATTGTATTATACTTTGATGACACCTTCCTGGAAAAATATACTTGTAGAGAAATAATTTCTCTCAGTTTATGAGACACATTCTCACCAGTCGCTCCATAAGTCGACTTAGCCTCATATTAGGCGTTATAGGTATTCCTGATATTTTCATCTGCGCATTATTCATGCGTTGTGAGCCTATTGTACGTTGCTCCTAGATGTATTTCAAAAAGGAAAAAAAAATGTTCCATTTTTTTTTTCCCGGGAGGTGTGGTAAGACTGTTACGTGCAGTCTTTGATATCTTACAATATTATACATAGGTAATTTTTTAGTGCTTAAGGGAAAGTCATTATTGAGTTACTTCCCTTGAAAGTTGTGCCATCTCTTCGATCAAACTCAGAAACTAATCTATGGCCTGAATTTATGTGTATTGTTTGTCTGAGTAGGACGAGTCTGTCTTATATCTGTATATCTTTACATATCTAAGTCGAACTATATGTTCTGTTGTCTCTAGAGAGGTCAAAGGCTATTCGGCGGATGTGTCGCTAGAGTGTGGTGTGATTTGGCTTCGTCCTGATAGGGACTGTGTGTTTTCCTATGTCGGCCTGTCGCCGGGAAAAAGTGATCCACCAAGTTTTACCAAGTTAATCAAAGATACACTCTTTATGAAAAAACTCTCGATCGATACACGCACCATTTTTCGATAGTTACGATTTGAAGTATACGAGGAACTATATTGTGACATCGATGGACAACGCGACTAGCATGCGATTCCTTAGCAGCACTATATATCCGTACGAATTGCAGTGCAGTCCAATTGTTCATGAGCAACAAATCGTACATAGTGAGAATGAAGCACATTGGTTACCTAAATAATGAATGACTAACTTTCTAGGACAGATCACATCCAATTATCTGTATTCAAAAGGACACGGATCAGGCTCACGAGATTGAAGATGCCCCAATGACCGCCATCTTGGACCAAAAACAGTCAGTGACTCTTCTTGAAGAAGAGAAAGACTGCGTATGATGCCCGCTTATTTGTATCGCCACTTCACAGAGAATCGTCTGCTGACACTTTTACTCTGATATCGCTAGTCACAAGAGATTTCACTGCGATTTACACATTGATGTGCCCTTTATCAGCACGTTACACATATCCTTTAGCGTATATGGAAAAATATAGGTGCTGAACATACATTGAGTGTGGGATCGAAAACCGTCGCTAGAACGAGATTATGTTTCCATAGAAGCCATGTAGAAATATGACTTTATAAAGCTAGACGTGCGCCAGTTTACAGTTGAAGTCAGTCAGATATGTTATGTATTCATGAAGCGATGCTGACGCTTCGGCCATGACAGTCCATTACTTAACGATTTATTATTCTACATGAGTGCCAAATACACATTTCATTGCATAGAACCATTTATCAAGCACTATGTCACTATAGATCGTATTATGCCAAACCTCACATGATTTGCTTCACTATCTGTGCTGTCTAGTAATGCTGGACACATCCGCATTAAACTTGAGAAAAGTAGAGTACACAGATCGTTAGGCTTGTAGTTGTCGATTCCGTCCAGTCATACAATCTTAATGAGTCTGGGTTACAGAAGCCATTTGTCATAATAGACCCTAGTTTACGAATACTATTGTATCACTTGGAATGAATTATCGGCTCAGTCATGGTGAAGTACGGGACTAATTCCATTGTACATGTTATGTCTGACGGTGGCAAGTTAGGGATGCTGAGCATGAGGGGTGTGACTGATGGTGGCAATGAGCGAGGGTACCGAACTTGGTGCAGGAAATATACACACATGAGGGGGTGAGAGGGTGGGTTTTACTGTTATGGGTATGAAGATGTATGATAGTAGGTTGCTCTAGAACAGTGGCGCGTGTGTATGAGTCTATTGCCTTTAGGTGGAGTGGATGACAGGGATATACGGTGAGTTATGTTGAAGTGTGGATCCAACTATAAAGTGCTGGACATGCAAACTATAATTAGTTACACCGTCTAAAGTAAGTTATACGGAGTCGAGTGTTGTCGCGCGTATCTTGTGGGGTCGGGGGATCTATGCTTCTCGTGGGTTAACAGTTACGACTAGGTATGGCTGTGACACTGAAGTGCAGTGGTCTTTCTATGAGTGGAGTTATGTCTATTTTTTGAGTTGGTGCACACATGGTCAAGATTGAGCTCTGTATGCGTACATTACAAGTTTCTGGACTACTTCTGAGCAGTAGTATATCCATGGACAATGGGTATGTTTGAACATGCGCACAGATAGGTATAGAGACATTTTTCGCACACAGTTATAAGAGTAATTAACTGTCCAATAGTGAGACTAGACAGTGGGTTTACCTCCTTGGTGGTGATTGAGAGGACACGCTGGATCACAATGTAAGTAGTTTGTGGCAGGTGAGTATCAACATTCCAAAAGTCTTTATAACATTTGTGTGACTCTAGACTAGGTAGATCTCTTGCCGTATGTCTGTATGCTGCCGTTGTGCTGATCTTGTGGTTATCCGAAGTCGATCTGGACATGCAAATTATTATCCTACTAGTGATTAACCAGTCGTGGTCATAGAGTGAGCTAGGATGGAGGGTTTGGCATGTATAGGGGAGGTTCTACAAGAGGGTCTAGGTGGCGCAAAGATATAAAATTGCAGATCTGTAGACATGAGAGACTGTAAAACGAAGCATGGTAATTTTGACTCTAGGGTTCAACGAAAGTGATCAGGGATTGTTGTGGGGAGAATCCATGACTGTGGGTGATCGTGAGATCAGGCATCTGGGAGACTATGCAGTGGACTGTACACACTAGATGTGCATACAGTGGATGAGGATTATGATATTCAAACAGTAGATTGGGTGGACACGTCTGTTCGAGTTGATTGGACACAGGTCTAAGGTTACCTACGCGAGCAACATGGTAGGTGTATGGGTGAGTTGGGTGTGTGGGGTGGGGCGTATAGCCCCAATGGTCTATTTTCGTCACCAGTCGTAGTGTGGTTCACCATTTGATTTATTCTGTAAATGGGGATGTTGAGTATGCCATGCAGTTGAATTCACTGCAAAAGATTGTGTATGATGGAGTAATGACTTATGGGAATTCAGTGACCAGGGTGACAGATGAATGGTGTAACAAAAGCTATAATTGGCAAATATTGGGAGGTATGTAGGTTTAGGGTTTTTTGGATGAAGGGAAATGAGTAGTGCATTTGTTGTTTTTGGAGATTTTGTTTATTTATAATTGAATTCTATGCCATGAATAATGTGAGCATATTCTTAATCCATGAACGTTTGTACTGCCTATTTGTGGGGGGGGGACGCATATGGTATTGTGTTTAAAGAAACCTCGTGGGCCTAGTTGTGGGGGAAGGGGAGATTGTGGAAGCCTGTCAAGACTCAATGTGCGTGCAGACTGTCTCTCGTGATGTCCTGAGCATGGTGGGGGTATGAATTCTACTATCTAGGATTTTGAGATGTCAGCATGTGAGCATGAATTGAAGATTTGGTTATGATGTGTGTTGACCCAAAGGAAGTGTAAATGGGTTTCAACTATAAAATTATGATGCTCAGGAATGTTGATGGAAAGATAGTTCCTAGAAATTTTATGTAGGAACCAGCAATTCAAGCACAGATAGAAGTTGCGGATCAAGATTTGAATGTCAATGCAAGAAATTGTTATAGTTCATGTAGTATAGGTGATTGGAGATATGGTCAATAAGGAGTAATAGGGGGATGTATAGAAGATTATTCACTCAATAGGTAATTGTGTTTGGAAATTCTTGTAGGGGTCTCTAGATTGGTAAAATGACTGATTAGGATATTCCGTGGTTGGGGATTGCATGTGGTGATTTGAAGTAGGGGGTCTATTGAAGGTGGTTAATATTGAAATATTTTATGGGGGGCTAATGTATGAATGTATAACATTAGGTGGGAATCTCTGTCCATGATCTGCACTGGTCCCCTAGCCGAGGTTCTGTTGCTGTTTGTTGATAATCGTTAGTAAATAAGATGGAAAAGTCTAGGAGACTTAGCTGATATGAGATGACTAGGCGTGAATTGCACTACTACGGTTATAACTACTATAAAAATGCCATTATTTGGTATCATAGTCCGACATGAGATGTTTTGCACTGTCGATCTCCTCGTCGTGCGCTAGATCTATCAATCAATTGCTGAAACATGTTTCTAGCCTGTTCAGCAGTTAGACGAGGTGTACGAGCATTTTTTGTGGCCCTATCACTTGTTGCCATGGTAAACAGTTTTACAATTTGGTAACTAACCTGAAACGTTTGAAAAATATGAATATAATATCAATTTTCAGATCCAAAAATGTACCCACGCTTATGGATGTTGTCTTCTGGTGGTAAATTAAAATCTCAAACCAGATCGGAAAGTGTTTCGGTACATTTTTCATTCGTTTCTTACTAAACATAGATCGCCGTTGTGATCGGCTTGCGGCCAGAATGATTAATTTCGTGTAGCGCTGAAAGCGGCTCGCGGTAGTTAATGTGTTAACTGTCACACACAAAGTCATTGGTTTAACTGTTTCCCATTTACTAATTTGACCTATTTCACATAGGCTTACATGTTACCCTATCTCTCACACACACATATATTAACCTGTCTCACATAAACAAATATTAACCTGTCTAACAGACATTTATTAACCTATCTAACACACACATTCACTTGTTGGTCTGTCAAAGATACATACACACCTGTCTCGTGTATAGACATTAGCCTACTAACATACACATATATTAACCTGTCTACTTACTTACATAGTCTTTCCTCTTCTACCCTAGGGTGTAGAGGTTTGCCACAGAGAGTGCCTTACTATCTTACTGACTGTCTTCCTCCTGGCCTGGTTCCAATATAGTCCTTGGTCCTTCAGAGATTATCTAATGTTGTCCTCCCAGCGAACTCTGGGTCGTCCTGGAGGTCTGGATCCCTGGCTCTTGATTTCCCATATTTGTCGTGGTAGGCAGAGATGGCCAAACCACTGTAAATGGGACTGTTCCACTTAGGTCTGCATGTGTTGGGTTTTGAGGCCATGATGTATCGTCTGGTTGTGGCCATGTCTCTTCTTGTTAGTTCAACCACCTTCCTCAGATACCTCATATCACATATACATGTGTTGATCTGTCTGATAGACATATATGTTAACCTGTCTAACACACACATATACACTTGTTGATTTGTCTAACACTCACATGGTAATCAGTCTAACACTCACATAACTTTTGTTGACCTATCTCTTTCACACATACTCATCCACACACACATACTTGCAAACCTGTCTAACACATAGTCACGTACATGTTTGAACCCTGGTTCATTGTGATATGGTTTTTCGTTCATCAAAGACTGGATGGAGATGAGAACTGTCGACAAAGTTTGTGCTGGACTCCAGGACGGACCGGCCCAGGTTCTGAAGATCAACGAGATATGGTAGGACTATTAGAGGATGTTTGTGGATAAGAATATGGCATTTGCATCATATCTTGTGTGGATGAGAACAAGAAACGCGGGTGACAAAATGATGTGTGCATGACTAGATAAATGTTTAAACCCAAAAGTATGTGGGGTATGGACGAGAGGTTGGACTTTTTAACCTGTGACCATTTATTTAAAACACCTCTTCTCTCTCTTCCCCCCCACACCCCCCCCCCAACGCCCCCCCCCCCCCCCCCCCCCCCCCCCCCCCCCCCCCCCCCCCCCCCACCCCCCCCCCGCCCCCCCCCGCCCCCCCCCTCCCCCCCCCGCCACCCCGCCCGCCCCCCGCCCCCCCCCCCCCCGCCCCCTCCTCCCCCCCCCAAGCGCCGCACCCCCCACCCCCCCCCCCCTCCCCCCCCCCCCCCCCCCCTCCCCCCCCACCCCCCCCCCCCCCCCCCCCCCCCCCCCCCCCCCCCCCCCCCCCCCCCCCCCCCCCCCTCTTTCTTCCCCCCCTCCCCCCCCCCCCCCCCCACCTCCCCCCCACCCCCCCCCCCCCCCCCCCCCCCCCCCCCCCCCCCCCCCCCTTCTCCCCCCCCCCCCCCCCCCCCCCCAATGATAGAAACTTGATAGCATTTCAAGGCAGTCATTGATCTGAAATTCCTAGGGTAAGAGAAGATTTGAAAAAACATGCTAAAGAGAACTGGAGATAGAAATGAAAGGATGAGGAAGATATGGAAAGAACTAGAGCTGATGGCACAGGACAAGAGGTTTGCTGATGGCACAGGACAAGAGGTTTGCCGATGGCACAGGACAAGAGGTTTGCCGATGGCACAGGACAAGAGGTTTGCCGATGGCACAGGACAAGAGGTTTGCCGATGGCACAGGACAAGAGGTTTGCCGATGGCACAGGACAAGAGGTTTGCCGATGGCACAGGACAAGAGGTTTGCTGATGGCACAGGACAAGAGGTTTGCTGATGGCACAGGACAAGAGGTTTGCCGATGGCACAGGACAAGAGGTTTGCCGATGGCACAGGACAAGAGGTTTGCCGATGGCACAGGACAAGAGGTTTGCCGATGGCACAGGACAAGAGGTTTGCCGATGGCACAGGACAAGAGGTTTGCCGATGGCACAGGACAAGAGGTTTGCCGATGGTACAGGACAAGAGGTTTGCCGATGGCACAGGACAAGAGGTTTGCCGATGGCACAGGACAAGAGGTTTGCCGATGGCACAGGACAAGAGGTTTGCCGATGGCACAGGACAAGAGGTTTGCCGATGGCACAGGACAAGAGGTTTGCCGATGGCACAGGACAAGAGGTTTGCCGGTGGCACAGGACAAGAGGTTTGCCGGTGGCACAGGACAAGAGGTTTGCCGGTGGCACAGGACAAGAGGTTTGCCGGTGGCACAGGACAAGAGGTTTGCCGGTGGCACAGGACAAGAGGTTTGCCGGTGGCACAGGACAAGAGGTTTGCCGGTGGCACAGGACAAGAGGTTTGCCGGTGGCACAGGACAAGAGGTTTGCCGATGGCACAGGACAAGAGGTTTGCCGGTGGCACAGGACAAGAGGTTTGCCGGTGGCACAGGACAAGAGGTTTGCCGGTGGCACAGGACAAGAGGTTTGCCGATGGCACAGGACAAGAGGTTTGCCGATGGCACAGGACAAGAGGTTTGCCGATGGCACAGGACAAGAGGTTTGCCGATGGCACAGGACAAGAGGTTTGCCGATGGCACAGGACAAGATGTTTGCCGATGGCACAGGACAAGATGTTTGCCGATGGCACAGGACAAGAGGTTTGCTGAAGGCACAGGACAAGAGGTTTGCTGAAGGCACAGGACAAGAGGTTTGCCGATGGCACAGGGCAAGAGGTTTGCCGATGGCACAGGGCAAGAGGTTTGCCGATGGCACAGGGCAAGAGGTTTGCCGAAGGCACAGGGCAAGAGGTTTGCCGAAGGCACAGGGCAAGAGGTTTGCCGATGGCACAGGGCAAGAGGTTTGCCGATGGCACAGGGCAAGAGGTTTGCCGATGGCACAGGGCAAGAGGTTTGCCGATGGCACAGGGCAAGAGGTTTGCCGATGGCACAGGGCAAGAGGTTTGCCGATGGCACAGGGCAAGAGGTTTGCCGATGGCACAGGGCAAGAGGTTTTGCCGATGGCACAGGGCAAGAGGTTTGCCGATGGCACAGGGCAAGAGGTTTGCCGATGGCACAGGGCAAGAGGTTTGCCGATGGCACAGGGCAAGAGGTTTGCCGATGGCACAGGGCAAGAGGTTTGCCGATGGCACAGGGCAAGAGGTTTGCCGATGGCACAGGGCAAGAGGTTTGCCGATGGCACAGGGCAAGAGGTTTGCCGATGGCACAGGGCAAGAGGTTTGCCGATGGCACAGGGCAAGAGGTTTGCCGATGGCACAGGGCAAGAGGTTTGCCGATGGCACAGGACAAGAGGTTTGCCGATGGCACAGGACAAGAGGTTTGCCGATGGCACAGGACAAGAGGTTTGCCGATGGCACAGGACAAGAGGTTTGCCGATGGCACAGGACAAGAGGTTTGCCGATGGCACAGGACAAGAGGTTTGCCGATGGCACAGGACAAGAGGTTTGCCGATGGCACAGGACAAGAGGTTTGCCGATGGCACAGGACAAGAGGTTTGCCGATGGCACAGGACAAGAGGTTTGCTGATGGCACAGGACAAGAGGTTTGCTGATGGCACAGGACAAGAGGTTTGCTGATGGCACAGGACAAGAGGTTTGCTGATGGCACAGGACAAGAGGTTTGCTGATGGCACAGGACAAGAGGTTTGCTGATGGCACAGGACAAGAGGTTTGCTGATGGCACAGGACAAGAGGTTTGCTGATGGCACAGGACAAGAGGTTTGCTGATGGCACAGGACAAGAGGTTTGCTGATGGCACAGGACAAGAGGTTTGCTGATGGCACAGGACAAGAGGTTTGCTGATGGCACAGGACAAGAGGTTTGCTGATGGCACAGGACAAGAGGTTTGCTGATGGCACAGGACAAGAGGTTTGCTGATGGCACAGGACAAGAGGTTTGCCGATGGCACAGGACAAGAGGTTTGCCGATGGCACAGGACAAGAGGTTTGCCGATGGCACAGGACAAGAGGTTTGCCGATGGCACAGGACAAGAGGTTTGCCGATGGCACAGGACAAGAGGTTTGCCGATGGCACAGGACAAGAGGTTTGCCGATGGCACAGGACAAGAGGTTTGCCGATGGCACAGGACAAGAGGTTTGCCGATGGCACAGGACAAGAGGTTTGCCGATGGCACAGGACAAGAGGTTTGCCGATGGCACAGGACAAGAGGTTTGCCGATGGCACAGGACAAGAGGTTTGCCGATGGCACAGGACAAGAGGTTTGCCGATGGCACAGGACAAGAGGTTTGCCGATGGCACAGGACAAGAGGTTTGCCGATGGCACAGGACAGAGGTTTGCCGTTGGCACAGGACAAGAGGTTTTGCCGATGGCACAGGACAAGAGGTTTGCCGATGGCACAGGACAAGAGGTTTGCCGATGGCACAGGACAAGAGGTTTGCCGATGGCACAGGACAAGAGGTTTGCCGATGGCACAGGACAAGAGGTTTTGCTGAAGGCCTATGCTCATGGAGGAGCTGAAGTGTTATGTAATTCTAAGACAGTTAGTGACTGCTGCAATGACTGATGATCACTTAGGACACATCTTAGCTGAGATTTGACAGTTTAACTAAATCTCACCCTAAAATACTCAGGCAGACTTTGCCATTCTTGTAAAGATTAGGGTTAAACCTGACTGTTCCATTGCCTGTGGTCATAAGTCGAACTCGTGGAGGACTGATGGGGTAGTCTGCTGGAAATCGAATCAGGAAGTAGAAAAACCCACCTTCGTATGGTGTATCAAATGGTCCAGTTAGGAGGGCATGAATCTGAAAATTCAAGAGAGAATGTGACCGTGGGGAGGTGATTAGTATAGTGTAGATGTTTGTTATATCATCCAAGTCAGGAATACTGGTATACTGCCAGAGGTCTTTATTCTTGTTGATATCTGTAACCTAGTCCTCTGTGTTGTTATATGTAGCATGACAATTATACTGTTCAAAAAAAGAAACGCAACTTTTTTGGTGTTACTTTTATAAAAGATATTCGCTGATTGGACATCAGTCGACCTATCGACTGTGTCCATCTGGTCATTAACTTCTCGTGGTTACCTGAATTGTACTCACCTCATGATTCGTGAGGTCATGAAAGAGGTCAGGTCAAAACAACATTTTTGACAATAACTCGTGACAGGTTCATGAGAATCCCGTGAAACTTACTGAACACAAAACTCTCTGACCATATTATTGAATGCCTATAAAAGATTGACGCTCCTCGAATAAATTCAGTTGAAAATTTAATGCGCAAGTATGGCTCATCTCACTACAGAACAACGACTCATCATCATTGGACGTTTACAGACTGGACAGTCACAAAGTGTAGTGGCCAGGCAATTTAATGTGGTTAGAAGCACAATTAGTCGCCTTTGGAGGCAATTTCAAGAAACTGGCTCAGTGGCAGACCGGCCGCGCAGTGGAAGACCCAGGGTCACAACTCCTGCTGAAGACCGCTTCATACGGCTGCGTCACCTCAGGAATCGACTTGTATCTGCGTCCTCCACAGTCCAGTCAATGTCAGCAGCTCGTCGAATTTCAGATCAAACAGTCAGGAACCGGCTGCACGACTCTGGTCTTTGGGCTAGAAGACCCTACAGAGGTCCTGTTCTTACGAACCGGCATCGCCAGAACCGACTGCAGTGGTCGAACCAGCATCGTCAATGGACCATTGGGAATGACTGGAGATGGGTTTGGTTTAGTGATGAATCATTTTTTGTGCCCCAGCGACACGATAGACGGAGAAGAGTTTACCGCAGAGTCCATGAGCACTACGCCCAGAACAGCGTTGATGAGGCTCCTTCACATGGTGGTGGAGGTGTACTGATGTGGTGGGCGATCAACTTCATGGGAAGAAGTGACCTGGTGCAAATTGAAGGACGCCTGAATGCCCAACGATACGTCGCTGAAATTCTTCGTCCTCACGTTCTTCCACTTCTGGCTGCACGAGGGTCGATTTTTCAGCAGGATAACGCTCGACCTCATGTGGCACAACTCACCACCCAGTTCCTCGCTGACAACAACGTCCAGACCATTCCGTGGCCAGCCATGTCATCAGACATGAACCCCATAGAACACTTATGGGATGAACTCGACAGACGACTACGCCAGCGAGACGTGCCTCCAGCCAATCTCCGACAGTTGTCTCTTGCACTGCGGGAAGAGTGGGCAGCCATCCCACAACAACAGATCCAACGGCTAATCGGATCCATGTCAAGGAGATGTCGTTCTCTGATAGAGGCCAGAGGAAGCCATACACCTTACTGAAACGGAGGCCTAAGTCGCAAAGAATAAAAGTCCAAACCAAATTTAATTAAATCATTTCATTGTTAAAATCTGAAAGTTTCTTCACGCCAAGAATGAAACATTAATTCCGTACAATAAAATTTTGGTACAAGTTTGAAATTTGGTGTCCATTACCACTGCAATAATGTTGCGTTTCTTTTTTTGAACAGTATATTTGCATGTATTTCTTCATATATCTTTACTGTAAGACTTCATCAACGAGAGATAATAGAGTAAACTCTCCAGATCCAAAACAACAATTTTATTTAGGTAATTCTACCAATGCATAGTAAACAAAGTCAAATGTATACATTTTTCTTTCTACCAATCCACATAACAATGTATCCGTGTGCTAGTCATTAACTGGTTACCTTCTCCTTGCTATCTATTCAAATGAGCAATTATTCTTTCACAATAGTGTCTCTAATTTTCTTATCAGATTCTGTAGCTAAATCTGTTATTTTACAAGCTCTGCTTCATTCCTTATAATTCAGCTTGCTATCTGTGCAAATGAGGCATTCCGAGCCTGTCTATCATATGTCCGTTCTTATTATATCTTCTTGTGCGTGAAAACTTAAAAATGCCTTTTCCAGAACAATATTCACAATCTCATCTTCCATATTAATATTCAAAAATCTCCTTTTCCATATTAATATTCACAAATCTCCAATCACCCTGAACGAATTATTAAGTTATTCAGTTGACTCCTGGGGTTGTTAATCTGATACTATGAATCGCACGGCACGTGAAAGTACTGCGACCTTCTCACTCGTGCGGTTACCCTTCATTATCGTGACTGCGTGTTGTGAGCAGGCCAAAAATAATAACACCGTGTTTTAAGTTCTGAATCTCGTGGCCTTTTATAACTACTGTATATTTCTGCACTATTAAATAAGTCACTTGCAGTTCTACTTACAGCAACAGAATTTCCCACACATTTAAGTAATATTATCTTTGCTGAGTCGATGTCTTGAAAACTTCAAGATCTCCGGTTGTACATCTGTACACACCGGCATTCTGAGATCAACTGCCTTATCATCCCGAAGTTTGCCTTCCCAAAAAATAGTGCGGGCTTTTCCAGCCTTTTGGTTGGGCGGCTTAATATTTCCCTATTTATTTTATTGGTCTCCCGATGGAAGTATTTCGGCTATTCACTTAGTTCTAGTTTCAATCTGATACTCGCCTATCTTAAATCTATTTCCATAAAACCTCGTGACTATTCTTCCTAACAATTAGCACGAATTATGCTATAGTCATAGTAGTAGGTCGCCCGGTGACAAGAACTTGAAGACATAGGAAAATAGTGCGAGTGTGTGTGTTCATTCAATAACCTTTAGCTCCCCAGGAGCATAGGCTTTCAACAAACACATGGCAACATTTTTCCTGTCTAGTGCCATCAGCTCAACATTTTTCCTGTCTTGTGCCATCAGCTCAACATTTTTCCTGTCTTGTGCCATCAGATCAACATTTTTCCTGTCTTGTGCCATCAGATCAACATTTTTCCTGTCTTGTGCCATCAGCTCAACATTTTTCCTGTCTTGTGCCATCAGCTCAACATTTTTCCTGTCTTGTGCCATCAGCTCAACATTTTTCCTGTCTTGTGCCATCAGATCAACATTTTTCCTGTCTTGTGCCATCAGCTCAACATTTTTCCTGTCTTGTGCCATCAGCTCAACATTGTTTCTGTCTTGTGCCATCAGCTCAACATTTTTCCTTTCCCGCGCCATCAGCTCAACATTTTTCCTTTCCCGCGCCATCAGCTCAACATTTTTCCTTTCCCGCGCCATCAGCTCAACATTTTTCCTGTAAGGAAATAAAAGTTATAAGTGCTATTTAAATAGCAATTATAACGTAACTGGCCCCGTGGAGTTGCCGGGTCCCTCAGAAGACAAACAAAGAATAAGACTACGACAACTTCTGGGATGTCATACAAGGTGACTGAGCATGGAGCTAGCAACCTCATCATGTCAAACTAACTGCAACAGAAACTACTACAAAATCTTCCTACAAGGGGACCCACTGCAGTGGTGGCTCCATGCTCCGTAAAGAGCACAAAGAAAAATGATGATGATAATTTCACTGAGTTTTGATGAGCAGACGCAGGTTCCTGTTTGCAATTTTGAATGTTCTCCATAAAGCCTCCAAGATTCATCATAAACTGCCATTTTCACATTGAAGGTCAGCTGTAACTGATCTCCAACATCTTCTGTCTCTTGTCTTGATGGTGCAATTTGATAGACTATTTCCTGTCCATCTCTTGATGTTATCTTCCCACTTATAGCGCCATCTTCCTCTTGCACGTTTGCCTCAATTTCAATTACCTCCTGTCCTGTCTAATTTTTATGTTTCTCCATAAATGACCTCTTTTATTAGCTCCACTGCTCACACCATATAATAATGAAGAATATACACATCCTTTGATGATTCTCAGTTTGAATTTGTGAGTTAGTTGTTTAGATGTTAGTATGTGTCTCTTGTTATTGAGCAATGTGTACGTACAATTTGTCCACTTACTTTTTTTGATGCTGCAATGGTGGGTCCATGCTGTGTAAGGAGCACTAAAGCAAGATTAGTCTTGTATTTTTTTAGATTGCTGTCTTGCTATTTTCAGCTTGTATGTGTTTATGTTTTTTAATGACATGTCACCACAAAGAAAGATTAGCACTTTTCTTCCTAAAGGTATGTTGTAAGAGATGACAAATATGATGTTGTACATGAGGCTTGCAACCTCATCACGTCAAACAAATTGTTACAGAAACCACTACTCCAATACAAATTAATTTTACAACTGAAGACCACTAAATTTAACATTAAAAAAAAAAAAACAGCAAAAAACTAGATCTTAAATTTGTCAAGGTCAAAAGCACTGGCCCATGCCATCAAACAACAAAACACTGCATTTAAATACAATCTGAGAGAATCCTCACCTTGGTAATGTTGTTTGGATCAGGCATAACACAAAGACCAGGTGGAGGATCTGAGTATATTGCCAAGATGTCACTGTCAATAACAACAACAAAATAAATCAGACATCAACATTTGACATCAATTCAAGAACATATATCCGACCACTATTTTCCTTTTATATCTACAACTGGCCCCCCCTTGCAAGAAACCTGCCCCCAAATATATACACATAGCTATTTGTTGTACATTATAAGGCTGCCAGCCTCATTTTAGTTGCCTGATAAGACTATTCATTTGTTTTCCCTCAGAGATCTCCAAGAAATAAAAATGTAATGACCAAGGATAAAAGTAACGATATGTTGCAAGAGGCAACTAAAGTTATGGTTCTTGGGTCATGCCAACCTGCCATGTAGAACAAACTACTACAGAAACCAGCATAGATCATCTACAAGGTCAAGGTCAAATGTCCAGACATTCCTGTTTTGTTACAAGATAATGATATCATTTAGTTAGTACTAGCAGATGTACAAACACATCATTTAGTTAGTGCTAGCAGATGTACAAACACATCATTTAGTTAGTGCTAGCAGATCTACAAACACATCATTTAGTTAGTGCTAGCAGATGTACAAACACATCATTTAGTTAGTGCTAGCAGATGTACAAACACATCATTTAGTTAGTGCTAGCAGATGTACAAACACATCATTTAGTTAGTGCTAGCAGATGTACAAACACATCATTTAGTTAGTGCTAGCAGATGTACAAACACATCATTTAGTTAGTGCTAGCAGATGTACAAACACATCATTTAGTTAGTGCTAGCAGATGTACAAACACATCATTTAGTTAGTGCTAGCAGATGTACAAACACATCATTTAGTTAGTGCTAGCAGATGTACAAACACATCATTTAGTTAGTGCTAGCAGATGTACAAACACATGTCCAGACATTCCTGTTTTGTTACAAGATAATGATATCATTTAGTTAGTACTAGCAGATGTACAAACACATCATTTAGTTAGTGCTAGCAGATGTACAAACACATCATTTAGTTAGTGCTAGCAGATGTACAAACACATCATTTAGTTAGTACTAGCAGATGTACAAACACATGTCCAGACATTCCTGTTTTGTTACAAGTTAATGATATCATTTAGTTAGTACTAGCAGATGTACAAACACATCATTTAGTTAGTACTAGCAGATGTACAAACACATCATTTAGTTAGTACTAGCAGATGTACAAACACATCATTTAGTTAGTGCTAGCAGATGTACAAACACATGTCCAGACATTCCTGTTTTGTTACAAGATAATGATATCATTTAGTTAGTACTAGCAGATGTACAAACACATCATTTAGTTAGTGCTAGCAGATGTACAAACACATCATTTAGTTAGTGCTAGCAGATGTACAAACACATCATTTAGTTAGTACTAGCAGATGTACAAACACATGTCCAGACATTCCTGTTTTGTTACAAGTTAATGATATCATTTAGTTAGTACTAGCAGATGTACAAACACATCATTTAGTTAGTACTAGCAGATGTACAAACACATCATTTAGTTAGTACTAGCAGATGTACAAACACATCATTTAGTTAGTACTAGCAGATGTACAAACACATCATTTAGTTAGTACTTTCAGAACCAATCGCTGTGACCTCTCATGCAGGATTCTCATTCTGTCTTGTAGATCGTTACAGTAATGGGACATAAGAGCCAGGTCCATCTGCTAAATTTATCAAGCTGTTGCCTTTTAACATAACCCCTTGTTAATTAGTAACATAGCAGTACAGCATGGGAATTTTTTGGGACAAACTCTTCTTCAGTCAAAATGACAAGCAAAGACCAGACAGAAGGCAGAACATAAACAAAAAAGAAAACATAATAGATGTTGACATTCAATTATTATTGAGTTCTGCATTTTTCTGTGTTTTTTTTCCTGGTGGTTCCATGCTGCATAAGGAGGAGGAGGAGGAGGAGGATGAGATTGATGATGATGATGATGATGACGATGATGAATGACATGTATATAATCACAAATACATGAACGCATATCTAGAGTCATATTTATATAACCACCAGCTAATCACAAATACATGAACGCATATCTAGAGTCATATTTATATAACCACCAGCTAATCACAAATACATGAAAGCATATCTAGAGTCATATTTATATAACCACCAGCTAATCACAAATACATGAACGCATATCTAGAGTCATATTTATATAACCACCAGCTAATCACAAATACATGAAAGCATATCTAGAGTCATATTTATATAACCACCAGCTAATCACAAATACATGAAAGCATATCTGGAGTCATATTTATATAACCACCAGCTAATCACAAATACATGAACGCATATCTAGAGTCATATTTATATAACCACCAGCTAATCACAAATACATGAAAGCATATCTAGAGTCATATTTATATAACCACCAGCTAATCACAAATACATGAAAGCATATCTGGAGTCATATTTATATAACCACCAGCTAATCACAAATACATGAAAGCATATCTGGAGTCATATTTATATAACCAACAGCTAATCACAAATACATGAAAGCATATCTGGAGTCATATTTATATAACCACCAGCTAATCACAAATACATGAAAGCATATCTGGAGTCATATTTATATAACCACCAGCTAATCACAAATACATGAAAGCATATCTGGAGTCATATTTATATAACCACCAGCTAATCACAATGCTACAGTATTTGTCAAGAACCACTTATCATGGAGAACACTTCATGGGTTACACTGCTGCTGTGTGGGTTTATAATAACAACTATGGCTCGCCCTCCTAAGGGTATGACCACACAACAATGGCTGACAAAAGCAATGAACGCCTTTAATAAATATACATACACAATAAGGCCTCACACGGCCATAGTAATGCATCAAATACAATAATGAGAAAAACACTGTAGACCTGCCTTAGCAGCTTAAACTATCACCTCCCTACACGAAGGTACAAACTATACCACACATGGCTGTTATAAATATCGCTCACCTGAGCGCCAAATACTATGACAATGACACACTCAAAATCATCGACATCTTATCAAACTACAGCCTGTAGACAATACGATCTAGACCCTTCACTGCTCTAGACTTAAACAACGTAATTATCACCAAGGTCCGAAAACATGGCAGGCATTCAGTTAACAGTCTTACAATATAGACCACACAGAGATCTCGCTGGCAAAAGGGAAAAACGTCCTTCCCACACAACAGACTCACTTCTCACCCCCCAATTTTGCGCCTTTTTCCCCGGCTTCCGACAGTCACATGACCCACCAGTTCGGCTAACCTCGGCCTCTCCCGACTGGCTTTTCAACGAACACAAGTCATTAAAGGCACTGCGAAATAACGCTGTGACAGTATTCTAAGGTGAAAGTAAACCTGTCTGTGAGGCTAATTATATCCTTCACTGACTCTTGAAATCATGTACACACTTCCAGGGATTCCCCCTGTGGTGAAACATGCTGAGAACCCAGCATTGCACATTAAGCATGGAGGAGTCACTTGAGCCCCAGACTTTACACAAAAATAAAATGTTGCCTCATTTTGGCAAGGTGCCGTCCCATTCAACCTAGTCGGTTATATTAGGGCGCATGTCTAAATATAAAAGACCTTTAGGTTTGATAATGAGGCCCAGATGTAACTGGCTTTTTACCTGGTTGGCTGCATGAAGGAGGATTTCATTATGGGCCCATGATGGGCTGGGGGACTGAGAAGTGGCTCTGTGTAGGACGTGGCAATTCCTTGTGAGAGCCCAGAACCAGACAAAAGATGATAGGAAACTCTATACACAGCAATCTGACCATCAGAGAAGTTCCCCCCATCGATCAAGTTTAAGGGGGTGGGCCCACTTGGGTCATGACTCCCAAGTGTTAGCCTCTTGTTGTCATGTGCAGATAATTTAACCCGTTTCACCTTGGTTGCAGCTTTCAACTTCACTCCTGTTTTTTTTTTGCCAGTTGGAGGCAACTGTGAAAGTAACCCTTATGTTGAAAATAACATTACAGTCCTTTCTGAAGTTTCACTGAGCCTCTTAAGTGCCCTTGATCTTGACTGTCCTTTCAGATCCAACAGTTTCAGTAGATCATTCATCATAGCACAGTATTTTAGCTCTGCATATTTGGAGAGCACTCTTGGATGGCAAGGAATGCACAGTATGCAATGTGCTTTCTTACTCCTAGCTTGAGACTAGATGTGACGATCTTTTAAATGCCAGCCAAGCTGGAGAAACTGGAGCTCATGACTTCAGCTCAACACATTTTGGAATGGCAGAAATGCAACAGGAAAAGTGTAGATCTACAGTGTAGATAATACTAACGAATCTTCCAGTAGGTATTGGCTGGAAAAGAGCAAGAAGCTCAGCAGCCCTAGTTACTCTCCGAAGACGGCGAGTATCTGCCTGAATGGTGAGAGGACACCTGTCCGAGTACAGGGAAAATAGGATACTCACGTAAAATCAGTCTCAGGTTGGACATACTAACCTGAGATTTCGCCTCGAGTAATAGCGGGCATACATTAAAAAAAAAATTTTTTTAAATCCCTAGTTAAACAACAAAGATCATCACAATCAATATCATCAGTTTTGTCAAAAGTGTCATTACATGTCAAGTCATGTCATTAGTATTAGTCAATGTTATGTCATCTGCGCATTAAGCATCACGTCAGTGTTAGATTATCAGTACTTTCAGCTTCATGTCACCAGTACAGTCATCATCATATTGTGTCACGTCATTAATACTGTCATAAGTGGTATCACAGATTGATCATATATGCATAAACAAGAACTTTAGATCATCATTGCAGGATGTAAAGGTATATAGAGGAGCAGATGTGGCATCAGATCACCACCTTCTGATAGCCAAAGTAAAAATGAAACTCAAGAGATATGCAACAATGCAAAATTATAGACACAAATTTAATGTAGGACATCTAAGAAATCAAGAAACAAGAGACAAATTTGATGTCACAATATCCAACAAATTCCAAGTGCTCCAACAGCTGGAATATGTAGAGAATGTAGTGGATTTACTGAATGTAATGTGTTGTATTGACATATACAAACACACACACACCGATATTAAATAATATAATATTATCAATAAAATTTAGAACACAATGAACTAAATTCAGCTGGTGAAATTTTAGAAAGTAAATCTTTTTTAAATTTATTTGTTCTGAACCAAGGTTTTATTTTGGCCAGAACATATGAAAGATTTTGGAATTTATGAGTGAATGGCATGAATAAATGGCATGATAAATAAAAGGTGTGTACGTATACAATTTTCACGATTAGTTAATATTTCTACAGTTCATAATTTTATTTTCCCTGGGAGAACGATGAATAGATGTGCTGTTGGGGTGGCTTCATCCCTCCCTGTCTATGCCTACCAAACATTGTTCATTTATAATGGAAGGAAATGGGATGTTTTAGTAGTAATTCACTTTGGGTGCTATGTCTATGAAGTTGGTGTAAATCCAGCAGACCAGCCTGCTTACGTAACTTTGAAAGAGTAGTTCTGGTGCTGGAATCTGGTGGCCCCACCTCTCCGTGCTTGGGGGCAATATATCGGGTGGCCCCACCTCTCCGTGCTTGGGGGCAATACAAGGCTGTTCTGCCGAGATGCGACACTGCACGGGTCCTCACTGTCAATTATTTACCCAGCATTTGACACCACCTTTTGGTGTCAACATAAAAAACTCACAGCTCAGATTATGAATAAAGAACACAGAAATGCTAGCAAAACTCAGCTGAGCTGCTGGCTATAGTATGGCGTCCCTGAACTTATTTCAATTTACTTCATTGGAAATCACCACACTTAAAATTTACTGTGTCTATCACTGGACAACTATTGAGGAATGGCAAAAAAGCGCGTCTGAGCGCTGATAATATGATTGTCTGTGGCCAATCAATGCCTTGTGTTTTTTCAAATTCAAATTTCCTACACTAAAGTCATTTCAGTCATGCTTCAGTCAAGTATGGATTTTTATCTGTTAGTCCGTCCGTCTCTACTTGCGTTTTCACAAAAAACGTACTTGGTTTTTGAACCAACCTATCCGTCCCCTCTACAAATTTTGTCTTTAAAGTTATTTTTAGCCACAGCTTCCACCAATGTCCCTCTCTTTCATTCTAACTAGATTTGGACACTTGAGTCTCAAGGTCGCGGTTTTTGTGCAAATTAGTGACATGTTTGATTCAATGCAGTCTTTCGCTGATGTGAACAACACAGTCTTTTGTCAATGTCTTCATTATTATCTATCCGTCTGTATAAATAAAAGCATATTATTTCACTGCTCAAAATGGGCCATCCAGCCAGCTAGGTTTTATATTCCTAACATCATTATTAAGAAAAAGTTACTTTTCAAGGTTAGTTGTTTTTTTTCGAAATATTTTCTAGAATCTTCTGTGAAACGTTTGCCGCTGCATTCAAATAAAGGACAAAATATCGCAAAAACGTCCAAAAAATGACTGTTGCGTATAATAACTATGGTCCCTTTTGTCGATTTCGTTACCTTGTGTCAACTTGGGGACGTGACTTTTCCTCCGTTCCCCCACCAATTGCATCTTCTAAGCCTTGCTAGTCTCACGCAATTTTTCAGTCATATTTTTTTCCTTTTGATCCGCCGTTCTCATCCCGTTCAAATGGTAAACGTTCTAGCAATTTAATTTCCATGGCGGGTGATGACCCGCGGCGTGGGCGATCATGCCTTCTAGTAACTTACGCATTCTTTTTATCCCTACATTTTATCCTTTGGAGATATTTTTACGTTGTATCACTGTTAATTTTATGACAGAGAATACAGAAGACTATTGGCAGCAAATCAAAACGGTATGGAATGAGATATGTGAAGAAATACTGGGGAAAAGGGAATGACAACAAAAAGCATGGATAACAACAGAAACCATCAATAAGATAAAAGACAGAAAAAACAAGAAAGCAGATTTAAACACAAGCAAAACCAGAAGTTCCAAAGCCAAGGCTCAAGAAGTGTACACAGAAGCAAACAAAGAAGTAAAAAGAAGTATCAAAAGAGACAAGAGGAAGTATATTGAGGAGTTGGCAAGAGAGGCAGAAGATGCTGTAGCCAAAGGAAATATGAGAGAACCGTATAACAGCATAAAGAAGCTGACAGGGAAATACAAGCAAACAAGTTGCCTCATAAAAGACAAGAATAGAAAACTGCTCAGCAATATTCAAGAGCAAATGAAGAGGTGGACAGAATATTTTGAGGACCTTCTCAATAGACCAGCTCCACAAAACCCCCCGGACATCCAGCCAGCAGAAGAGCTACAAATTAACGGTGAAAGACCAACAAAGGAAGAAATAAAGAAAGCCATAAAGCTTCTAAGAGACGGAAAAGCGTCTGGACCTGACGGCATTCCAGCAGAGGCCATCAAAAAGCAGCTATCGACATGGCTACAGAGATGTTATATAAATTACTTGGTAAAGTCTGGGAAAAGGAAGAGATACCAGCAGAATGAAAGGAAGGATATCTGGTTAAGTTGCCTAAGAAGGGAAATTTACAAGAGTGCACACATTATAGAGGAATAATGTTACTATCAGTGCCAGGAAAAGTATTAAACAGGATTATCCTTGAGAGATTAAAAGAGTTCACAGACAAGAAACTGAGAGATGAACAAGCAGGTTTTTGACAAAACAGATCCTGTACAGACCAGATAGCCACTTTGAGAATAATAGTTGAACAAAGTCTGGAATGGAATTCACCACTATACATTGGATTTGTGGACTATGAAAAGGCATTTGACAGTGTAGACAGAGAATCACTTTGGAAATTGATGAGGCATTATGGAGTTCCCCTGAAGATCATTAATGTAATAAAGAAAACATATGAAGACATGACATGCAGAGTTCTTCATGAAGGACAGCTTACAGAACCATTTGGGATAAGAACAGGTGTGCGACAGGGATGCCTCTTTTTTTCTTAATAGCAATAGACTGGGTTATGAGAACATCAACAACACAGAAATGGAATCCAGTGGACTCTGACTAAGCAGTTGGATGATCTGGATTTTGCTGATGACTTGGCTCTTCTGTCCCATAACCGTAATCAGATGCAGGACAAATTGAAAACACTCGATGAGAGGTCACAACAAGTGGGCCTGAAAATACACAGGAAAAAAACAAAGATTATGAGAATAAATGCAGGTAATGAAAATAGGGTTGAACTTGAAGAAGCACCAATACAAGATGTAGAATCGTACACATATCTAGGCAGCAATATAAACAAAGTTGGAGGGACAGACAGTGATATCAAAATAAGAATACAAAAAGCAAGAGGAGCTTTCATTGCATTGGGAAATATATGGAGATCAAGAGAAATCGGATCCAACACGAAAATAAGAATCTTCAACTCAAATGTGAAGTCAGTACTATTGTATGGCTCTGAAACATGGAGAACAACAAAGACAACAACCAAAAAGCTACAGACTTTTATAAATGGGTGCTTGCGTAGAATAGAGGGATTAAAATGGTATGACAAGGTTACCAACGTGGAACTGATGACAAGAACTAGACAAGTGCCAGTGGAACAAGAGATGAGAAGAAGACAATGCGATGGATAGGACACACACTTAGGAAACCTGTTGATAGCATTAAAAGGCAGTCCTTGTTCTGGAACCCCCAGGGCAAGAGAGGCAGAGGTAGACCAAGAAGCACATGGAGAAGAGAGCTGGAAACAGATGAAAATGATAAGGAGAATGTGGAAAGAACTTGAGATGATGGCACGTGACAGGAGGACTTGGCATGTGTTTGTTGAAGGTCTATGCTCCTTTGGGAGTGGAGGGTTATGAAAAAAAATGAAAAAAGTGGTATCACTTCAACAGAGATAATATGCAAATTACTTGGTAATGTCTGAGAAAGGTAAGAAAAATTCCAGCTGAATGGAAGGAAGGATATCTGGTCAAATTAACTAAGAGGGAGACTAGCAATCTGATGATACTGTCATCATCACATTTAGTATCATGCCACCAGTACTGTCATAAGTGGTATCATGTCACCAGTACTGTCAGAAGTGGTATCATGCCAGCAGTACTGTCATAAGTGGTATCATGTCCCCAGTACTGTCATAAGTGGTATCCTGTCACCAGTACTATCATAAATGGTATCATGCCACCAGTACTTTCATAAGTGGTATCATGCCACCAGTACTGTCATAAGTGGTATCATGTCACCAGTACTGTCATAAGTGGTATCATGTCACCAGTACTGTCAGATGTGGTATCATGCCAGCAGTACTGTCATAAGTGGTATCATGTCCCCAGTACTGTCATAAGTGGTATCCTGTCACCAGTACTATCATAAATGGTATCATGCCACCAGTACTTTCATAAGTGGTATCATGCCACCAGTACTGTCATAAGTGGTATCATGTCACCAGTACTGTCATAAGTGGTATCATGTCACCAGTACTGTCAGATGTGGTATCATGTCACCAGTACTGTCAGAAGTGGTATCATGCCACAAGTACTGTCATAAGTGGTATCATGCCACCACTACTGTCATAAGTGGTATCTTGTCACCACTACTGTCATGTGGTATCATGTCACCAATACTATCATAAGTGGTATCATGTCAGCAGTACTGTCCTGTGGTATCATGTCACCAGTACTGTCATAAGTGGTATCATGTCACCAGTACTGTCATAAGTGGTATCATGTCACCAGTACTGTCAGAAGTGGTATCATGTCACCAGTACTATCATAAGTGGCATCACTGCAGGCAGTATCATGCCACCCATACTGTAAATGTCATCATCAATACTGTCATTACAATCATCAATATATTCAGTACTCATCATCTCAGCCCGTAACCCGTCATGGGTCGTAGGGGTGCCATGGTGGAAGCATCAGCAGACAGGGTCCTCCACTGCTCTCTATCCTCAGCAATGCGTACAAGTGTGGAAAAACCGTGTCCTGCCCATTCTTTGATGTTATCAGCCCAGGATTTTCTCTGCCTTCCTCTTCTCCGTTTACCTTTGACTGTTCCCTGAAGTACTACATCACCAGAAATGCTGCTGTCAATGAACAGACGTCTACTTACTTTTTGATGCGACGAATGCATGCTGGAGAGGGAGGCGTTGTGACTTCCGAATCAGTAAGGTCATCTGGATCCCACTTGGCATTCAAGAAATCTGGAACAGCACCCAAATTTTCTGCCCCCTCTGTGCCTCCCTCGAGTAGGTCAAAGCTGACAACATTATTGTCCCCTCCAGCTGATTCTGCTTTTGTGCTAACATGATCTTCTGTACTTGTACTTGGTTGAGGTGTCAGTGTTCCACCACTGCCACTTGATAAGTAGACAGACTTGATGGATGACATCTGGGCTGCTTAGGCCTTCTGGAAATAAAATATAACAATATAGACTTGATGGATGACATCTGGACAACTTAGATCTTGTGACAGTCTGGGTTGTTTCGTATAAAATGACAGTTCATATTCTGCAATACAAAGTTCATGACTGGGAGAGCAGTGTTGTTTACGGTATGATATTATTTGGGCACATGATGTAATCATGGGTGATCTTGTTGCGTTTATAACTTGTAACTTGTATATGGCTGTTGTGAATGGAATACTTTCTCCTTTTCTACACCTTGATTCATAAATACTGTAGAACACCAAACAACAAGTTGTATCATATGAATGAAAATGTTTTAACACAATGAAAAGTAGGATAAACTCTATCAGTTGCTAACTAAAAGTAGGGTAAACTCTATCGGTTACTAACTGAAAGTACTTCTCGTCTATACCTGACAGTGTTCTGATATCTATCTGGAATTGAGGGAAGCCAAATCACACACAGGCAACAACTGTGATAACAATGAATGATGCTTGCTAGTGGATGGAAAGACTGAGAGATGGTCGGAGAGATCTGCTGAATGAAACCTAGCTCTAAAAGTGAATCCTGGAATTTTTTAATTATCAAAATCGAATACACTTTTAAGAATACTGAAAAAATTATTATAATCCTAAATTCAACATACATTTCTCTGCAATTTTTGAGCTGTCAAATATGGTTATAAGAAAACTATTTGTTTCTACTGGCTTGTTAAAATAAATTCCATTTTTGATTGGGTGGTTGGGGTTGGGGGTCTGGACCAAAATAATTAATTAATTAAAAATAATATCGTTCAATTTTAAAGATGCTATCAACATTCTTGTTCACATACATTCAGCAGCACTTTGTAAAAAAATTAATCAAATTATGTAATCCTATAGGAAATTTGATGTCACAAACAGGTAACTCCCTGGGCTAACAAAGGTCAAAGTACACAATTTTTTTTTCTTTAATGTACAGGTTACACCTGGTTATGCCAAACAGTTATGATTTAATGGAGGAAAACAAAATATTTAGTGAAAAAATTATGGGAAAGGAAAAAAACACACTAGTACAGTACAACCAAAACAAATAAGTGGAGATGAAAAGGACATATCTTATGTACACCCCAACTAGGGCCAGTTTAACCATTAGGCAAAATACAAATTACATGACCAAAATTATGGTGGACAAGACTCATCAAGCATTTCCAGCATTTGCTAGGTACCAATTAACAACTCAGAACAGGTTCATGAATAAAAGTAGATACCAGACAGGTTGGAAATGCATGGAGGAACTAGTACATATACAAGCCGATGGTACCACCATGAGAAATCAAGAAACCAGATACAGACTACCACCTGGGAGGCATAATTAATAAAACAACTGATATGGCTACTATCAAAAACAAAGCCAGGAAATATATTCAATAAATATCAAAGGAAAGTATTACAGTGTACAAAGATGGATCTAAAGGAGATGATAATAAATTGGGGATAGGAATTTATGTTCCCATGTGGCACATGGCAAAAGGATATAGTATAACAGATAATACATCTGTTTTCACGGCAGAGATGGTTGCAATTCTGAAAGCTCTGGACATCTTCTCTAGCAACCCTCCTCATAAATTAACAATGTTAACAGACTCACTTTCAACTATTCAAGCTATAAGAAACTTACGAGAATGCAGTAGACCTGATAAAGCAGAAGAGATATTACTGGCAAATACTTACCTATGCTATAGAGGATGTTCTGTTCTAATAGCTTGGATACCTTCACATGTTGGCATAGAAGGAAATAAAAAGGTGGATAAAGAAGCTAAGAAAAGTAGAAATAACAGAAACCAAATAAATGTGGGGATGAGTAAAACAGAGATTACAAACTTAATTAAAACAACAATAACTGACAAATGGACAGTAGAGTGGGATGGAAGCCTCAAGGGCAGACATGCATACAAACTGTTAAAGGCTCCAATAAGAACGTGTCAAGTATCTAGAGAACTAAAAATTCCCAACAATAAGAAACTTTTTAGACTACAACTAGGAATGAGCTATTTTAGAATAGAACAGCCTTACTGTGCAGTGTGTCTAGTAAAAAATAATATAGAGCATTTCCAATTAAAGTGTAAGAAGTATGAACAACAGAGAAAACCAATATTAGATTTTGTACAGGCATGCAATTCATCCATAACTGTGGAACAGGTGTTGAGAATAGATAGACCTAGAGAATTGCACAATTATATACAAAACAGTATATAACAAGAACTCAAATTAATGTATAGGATCAATGATGGTGTGAGGAAAATGTGTAGTCTGATGCGGTGCTTGTATGGCTGATAATTGGTGAATATGATGTAATCTCGGACACCCTCGGGCTTTCTCACCCCTTTTCACTTTGTTAACAACAGGGCAGTTATGAGAGACTTGCATTTTATTTTTTTAATTTGTTTATTTTTTTCTATTTATTGTTTGTTTGTTTCTTGGAAAGGGGAGGTCACACACAAAAACATTCACATACATTTAGTTTTGATTTACTCTATTTGGACTGAGTGGAGGGGGGAAGTAGGTACTATATTTGGGTACTGAAAATCTGACTTTATTTTCTTGAATTAGTACACCATGTCCTAATTATAACCCGTTAAGGGTTGAACGGGATACTTTATTTTTTAAAATAATAAAAAAATTAGGTGAAATAGGCAGTCGTTAGGATGGCAAAATTTGGAAGGTAGTAAAACCGAGTGAACTGAAACAATACTGGGATAATGAAAAAAGTCATAATTTGGAGAAATAAATATTTTACTTTCTGTGGCACTGCTACACCACTATAAATAAGCATGCATAGCCTACATTTTTTCATATTAGCACATTTATGTACATGTTTCATGTGTCTGAGTGTGTTTATATATCTGTACATATATATATATATTTACATAGGTTGAAATGAAGAAAGGTGGGACTTGCTCTTTGATGTCATCCTAATAAGTCGTCAATGACGTTAGGGTTAGAATTTAAGTTAGGGTTTAGGATACCTAAACCTAACCCTTCTTACTGTGTCTGAATTATTTTATTTGAGACCCTGTCGAACACACGGCCCACTGTTTTTCATTTCAATCTCTCACTAGACATATACATTCTCACTTAAATATTAAGTTTTGATCTTGTTAAATGCTGCTTAACTAAAATGTGCAGTTCCCTAGGTCTGTCTATTCTCAACACCTGTCCTATAAATGAATTGCATGACTTGGTTCCACAGTGCAAACAGGAAGTGGACACCAAAATAAGATTCATTTTACAACTCAGCAATAATTTTTAAATAAATGTTTACAATGTAGGCCTACTTCCTCTTCATGTTGCCTTTCATATCAGATGCCATCTGACACTTGAACAACATTTAATTAATGTTCAGTGTTCACAAATCGGCAGAGAAGGTTGGAAACACAGTGTAGCCATATAGTTAGTACTTATAAGTTCGAATACAGCTCGTTGGTTCGGGTTCACGTACTTAGACCCACCCAAAGTTCTGCTACTAGCAGAAAGGTATAATTATGTGTTTGGGAATGTAAAACGTGCGAGTTGTGCACAAGTTAATATAATAAATCAATCGAACAACAAGACTGTTTTGGCAGTCGCTCTAAGAACTTGCAACTCCACTGTACTTGCGACACCACGGTATTTTAAGTAGGCTATAGGCTAATGATCTTCTTCTTCTTCTTCGTTCGCCCAGAAAAGGACGAAGGTTGCGTTGTGTCTGTTTACAACGTAGCTGTGATATCTGCACCTTTCGGTCGACACATCCGACTTCTGCACGGCATTTTTTAGGACCGGGTTTGCCTTCCCATTTCGATCCACACTCGCTCAGCCAGCCTGCACAACTGCAGACTGTTTCCAGGACCACCACGTGGAGGTGGAGTGCGGTCTTGACCAGCTCTGGTTCGCTGGTCCTGACGCAGGCAGTCAAGCTATGAGTCGCTGACTGCGGTCTCTATTGCTGCGTCTTGAGGTCCCGGCTAATGATCTTACTTTGGTTGATCGAAGTAGGCCTACTTCGAAGTTCGCAGTCAAATGTGGCTATATGTCTATCAGAGTATGTGATGCCTGGATATACTATTTAATTATCTACATTCACAAAAATATTGTTAGAAAGTGTGATTAATGATATTAGAATAAACATTTTCACCATACAAGATGTGTCAACACCATTGACTTCTGAGAAAATGAAAACAACATTCCGTCGTACCGGAAGTTGCGAGAGGCTCCGAAAAAGCACGAGAGGTGGCAGGTCTTTCACAGACAATACTTGTTCTCGATACAACCATCATCATGTACCATGCCAGGCAGAGGCCTACTAAGGAGGGGAGGGGGGAAGGGGGGTTAGGGAGTGGTCCACCCCGGGTGCCAGCCAGGACGAGAGAGTGAATGTGCCAATATAAATGTTAAAACCAAATAAAACATTCCCGAACTAATATCCCCAACGTCGACAAAATCAGGGAAAGTCAAGTTTCGTTTACGAAAACAGTTGGCTAAACCTGTAGAAAGTAACCATGTCGTCAGCAGCACAAAGGATAGTTTGTTGTAACCCAATCAGACACAGGCGTGCCCCAAATGATTGTCTAACTTTCTAGCGAGCAACCTTTGGGACCGAAGACGCAGCAACAGTGATAAATCCAGCCATAGCTTGACTGCTTGCATCAGGGTCAGCGAATCAGAGCTGACCAAGACCCTACTCCACCTCCAAGTGGTGGTCCTGGAAACAGGCTGCATCACTGCAGTCTGGCCGAGAGAGTAGGGATCGAAGAGGGAAGGCAAACCCGGTCCCCAAAAATACCGTGGTGAAGTCGGATGTGTCGGCCGAAAGGCGCAAATATAGCAGCGTCGCTGAAAACGGGCACAACGCAACCAACGTCCTTTTCAGGACGAACGAGGAAGAAGAAGATTACCGGCGCAAAATTGTATCAGAGATCAGGTATTTGAAGACGCGGTACTCACGAAATTCGAAATGTAGTAATTAAAAATCTTCGGGACAGTTTATTGTTCAACTGCGGTTATTATCTGGTGTTTAAGGTGAAGGTAGTCACATAGGAGATGATGCACTAGGGTAGTGAAGTGTTAGAGACTTCACTAAACTAGGTCGTGGTTCCTAGCTGGCAGGGAGGAGAGTGTGATTCGCTTCTGTAGCTAGGCAGGGCTGACGTTCGGAAGGTCCTGGATTCGATTCTCCGGTGGGCCACTTCTGTTGTTTTTCTGCTGTCTGGTTTTCTGCTGCTTTATTTCTCACGAGCGTCTGAAACATATCTGTATGTGTATAATATTTATTTATTTACTGTTCATATGCTCGGGTTTCGCCTCTTTATTTGTTTATATTAGGTCCAGCTTCGAGAGGTGGGGTGACTACTTCCCTTCCTCGCTGACTGTCCCTTCCCTAACTCGAGAAAAGGCAGAAACTCATTAACGGCTGGGTAGAATGGAGCGTATCGATACTGTGAATCGAACCACGCACATTTGCCGTGAGAAACCAGCGCTCTAACCACTGTGTCAATTGTGCGCTCATCTGGTGTTTAGATTTAGATAGAAAAGAACGTAATTAACACTAATGAACGTAGAGCTCATTTTTACATGTAGCCTATCTGAAGTTAATTTGTGTGCGTGTCTATGTGTGTGCGTGTGTGTCTGTGCAGACTGCCTCAAGTAGCCCCGCGTAGATTCCGACGGTCTCTTATGAGCTAAAGAAAAAATAGTAACGCTGCTCCCTCAGGCATGTCGTACAGGGCGACTAACATAAGGTTCTACAAGAGGTTGGCAACCTCATCATGTCAAATAATTTGCTACAGAAAACTCCGCAGCTTTAGCACGTGACTGTTTGGTGCAGGCTTCCGGTAACATGACCAGCTGCAGTTGTGGTTGCCTGAGAGAGAAAAAATGATGATGATGCTTCAATTATTAATTATAGAAAGATGAATTGGTAAGTCATTAATAATGGTTATATTTCTTCTACATGTACTGTAGAATGTGTATGAGCATACATTACTACTGAGAAATACATCACGTGACACGGTATTCAAATTGTACACGTACAAATAATCAAAACAGGGATAGACACGTCATTTATTATGGTTATATTTAAAACAATTGTACTATTTAGTATCATCATCATAACCTTCAGATATAAATGATCAAAACAGGGATAGACACGTCATTTATTATGGTTATATTTATAACGCTTGTACTATTTGGTATCATCATCATAACCTTCAGATATAAATGATCAAAACAGAAATAGACACGTCATTTATTATGGTTATATTTATAACGCTTGTACTATTTGGTATCATCATCATAACCTTCAGATATAAATGATCAAAACAGGAATGGACACATCATTTATTATGGTTATATTTATAACGCTTGTACTATTTGGTATCATCATCATAACCTTCAGATATAAATGATCAAAACAGGGATAGACACGACATTTATTATGGTTATATTTATAACGCTTGTACTATTTGGTATCATCATCATAACATATAAATGATCAAAACAGGAATAGACACGTCATTTATTATGGTTATATTTATAACGCTTGTACTATTTGGTATCATCATCATAACCTTCAGATATAAATGATCAAAACAGGGATAGACACGTCATTTATTATGGTTATATTTATAACGCTTGTACTATTTGGTATCATCATCATAACCTTCAGATATAAATGATCAAAACAGGGATAGACACATCATTTATTATGGTTATATTTATAGATAGACTTTCATTTATTATGGTTATATTTATAACGCTTGTACAATCTGGCATCATCATCATTTTCCTGGTCGCTCCGTATGGAGCATAAAGTCACCATGGCAACTGGTCCCTATGCAGGAAGCCTTCACAAGCAATCACATGCTCTTGTAGTTCTGCCTTCTGTAGCAATTTATTTGACATGACGACGTTGCTGCGAACCGTAATGAGGAGCTGCAGTTTCTGTTCTTGGGCCAAATGTCTTGCATTGGCAGCTATGAGCCCGTGTCGTTGTTGGAATTCTGCCTTTTGGTCTTACCCGTTCTCTGAAAACATATCTTCTACTGTTGTAGGTGCATAGTGGCAGCTTATCGGGCTCCATTGTCATGAGATGGCCAAACCACTTAATTTTCGATCTTTTTGATACCGGATGTAGTTCTCATAGTTTTACTAATGTCATCATTTCTCATTCTGTCTCTCCTGGTAACAGTAATTGCTTTTCTAAAGCATCTCATCTCACAGGATAAGGTTTTCCTCTCGCGTGATTTGGTTAAGGACCATGTGCGATACTGATAGTACCATTCATGAAAATCTACTTTGCACGAAGTAATTTTGATCAAAAGTATTTTAGTTCTGTGTGTAACAGGTACACATGACAATGGTTTAAATTTCCCGCTTTTTTTGTGTGTTAAAATTCACCTGACCTTCCCCCACACCAAAGGAGAAGACCTCGCTTGCTACAAAATTTATTATCCTGGGGGTCAGCCGAAAAGGCGCGAAACTACGGTAGCGTCATTTCAATGTGGGCAAATAGTGGTGCACGTCCGTTGGTTGTGACTAATAATAGCGATAAAACATAAGGAAGGGAAACCCGAGGCCTGTAAACAGTAAATTAATATGAGACAAACATAAAGGTATGTTATCAGGCACTCGTAGGAAATAAAGAAGTAGAATACTAGACAACAGAAAAACAACAGACATGAGTGGCTTACCCAGGATTCGAACTCTGGACCTTCCGTGCGACAACCCCGCCTAGCTATGCAAGTCTGTTGTTGACTTATTTCCATGCCATGATGCCAAACTGTCTAGAATCTTCTCTCTTTGTCGTGCTTTATCTCTTTTTCCTTCGATCTTTCCTGTTGTCATGCAGCTTCCTTCTTCTCATAACATGACCATAGAAAGTGAATTGTTGTCTTCTAACCTGCGATAAGCTTCTTTTGCGCATTGGCCTGTTTCCGAACATTCTCATTATTATTTATTTTAGCTGTCCATGGTAATTTAAACCATCTCCTGTTAAACCACATCTCTGTGGCCTCTAGTGCTTTCCTACTTGTTTATTAATTGTTCATGACCCATATTTCAGGATTTGTTCTATATAACAATGAAGAACTCTCTTTCTTACTTCCATTGACAAAGAGTTGTTGCACTAAATATTTTTCATTTTATAGAATGCTGCTTTGTATCTAAGAGAGATGATAACAAATTGAGGATATGAATTTATGTTTCCATGTTGCAAATGGTGAAAGGATATAGCATACCAGATAATATATCTATTTGCACAGCAGAGATTGTTGCAATTATGTAAGATCTGGAAATCTTCTCTAACAACCCTCCTCATAAATTAACAATTAACAGACTCACTTTCTGCAATTCAAGCTATAAGAAACTTACGATAATGCAGTAGACCTTATATAGCAGAAGAGATATTACTGGCAAATACTTACCAATGCGCCAGAGGATGTTCTGTTCTAATAGCTTGGATACCTTCACATGTTGGCATAGAAGGAAATAAATAGGTGGATAAAGAAGCTAAGAAAAGTAGAAATAACAGAAACCAAATAAATGTGGGGATGAGTAAAACAGAGATTACAAACTTAATTAAAAGAATAATAACTGACAAATGGACAGTAGAGTAGGGTGGAAGTCTGAAGGGCAGACATGTATACAAATTGTTCAAGACTCCAACAAGAACGTGTCAGGTATCTAGAGAACTAAACATTCCCAGCAATAAGAAACTTCGTAGACTACAACTAGGAATGAGCTATTTTAGAATAGAACAACTTTACTGAGCAGTGTGTCTAGTAAAAAATAATATAGAGCATTTCCTACTAAAATTTAGTAGACATGAACAACAGAGAAAATCAATATTAGATTATTTACAGACATGCAATTCATTCAATACCATAATTCCCGGCGTAAGTACTTCGGTCGGTCGGTCGGTCAGTCACATTTTGCCCACCGACATTTGCGCACTTTTTAAATTTTCGAGAGAGTACATTAACTTTCAACCACAGCTAAGGGGGTGCAACTGTGGTTGAAAGTTAGACAATAATTGTATTGTTTCCCCATATATGTACTCTCGCGATAATAGAAAAAGTGCGCAAATGAAGGTGTGCATGAACAGTTTGATTATGGAAAGAAGCCAACAACACGATTGATAAACAGTACATGAACTGGAGTTTCGTCAAACTTCAAACGCCGTTCTCAGAGGCAGTAAGTCGACCATGGCTTCTCAGAGGCAGTAAGTCGACCAGGGCAAGATTTTAAAAGATGCACAAACAATTACGAGACATGTGGTCATAAAAGAAATGTTAGTTATTTAGTCAATTTACGGTCCAGTAGATCATTATCACTGCTCCACATGTCATTTGGGTAAGGTTACTCCATGTCTTCATATTTAATACATCCATATAATTTTCACTACAAATATCTAATGACGGTCGCCTGCAATGAAATGGCCACAGTAGTGAAAGTACCGTCTGTAATACATGTAACAGAAACAACACACTATAATTAATAATCTGTCAATGTTGACGGGTTATTGCTAGTTCATCCATAACTGTGGAGCAGCTGTTGATAATAGATAGACCTAGAGTAGTAAAATGTAGTAAAACAGTATATAACAAGAACTGGGGTCGGAGCGCCTCGAATTCTAGAGGTACTGGGTTCGATTCCCAGTAGAGGGAATATAATTTATGGTATTTTTCTTCAGAACCAGTGGTCCTAATCATGTCATACTCCCCCTGGTCTCATGGGTGATGAGATCGGATGCCTAGCTGTCTCGGATAAGGACGAAAAAATAGAGGTCCTGTGTGCAGGTTGCGCACGTTAAAAATCCCAGGACAGTTGGAAACCGTAAAGAGTAGGCCATACGACCGCTGCCCTGACAAAATTTTAAAAAAAATTAGAAACCTACCCACCAAATACATTTATAGAATGCGTGATTCCTATATACACACATTGGGATTCTCGCCGGTGCTACGGAGTTCGTGCAATGTGCTGATCTAAGGGAGGAGATCAGAGCACTGATGGAGTTGTCCGTGTGCAATGAAGATAATCCTTAAAACCAACCAAACCAATAACAAGAACTAAAATTAATATAAAAGGATCAATGATGGCGTGAAGATAAGGGGTAGTCTGATGGGGTGCTCGTGTGTATGATGGCAGATAATTTGTGGATTTGGTCCAGTCTCAAACAACCTTTGTGCTTTCTCACTCCATTTCACCTTGTTAACAGTAGGGCAGTTATGAGAGACTTTACTTTGTTTGTATGTGTGACGAATTTGTGGGCGTCCTTTTACATTTTTCTTTCTCTCCTACATTATCCATCTATTTCTTCATTTTCGCACATGAATTCGTGCCATTGACACTCCCTAAATTGCTATACCCTTTCTCATATTGTAATAGTGTTATTTCACGGGTAATTGACTCTCTTTAGGATTAATTGTAATCGCTTAAGTGGTCGCACCAGCTTGAATGCAGACGGTAAACGTGCAAGTAATGGTTGACTTTGACGTAACTCATTTCCGACCCAGACAGAGGAGGCGGGTGACCACCTGTGTTTCGTGGTTGGTCACTGCGCCTCCCGACACCTCGGCGGGAGGGGACAAACGAAGCCATATTGTCCGTCTGAGGGAGCCGGCTGTGGTCCGCGTACGTCAGGGATTATCTGTCTAGCGGAAGATTCGAGTACGCGGGATAATCACTTTATCATTTTTGTCCAGACATTATCGGCGTCTTTATTACCGATAAAACATGTCTGAAGGGACATTGTGAGCAAGGTAATAAGTAAGGATGAGATCACAGATATGTTGGCAAGTCTGTGTAATAGCAACCGAAGTAATCATGCCATATTTGAAAGAAAGGTCATTGATTACATTTTAACGTGATAATTTTAAACACGCGAGGAAGACTTAAAATTAACACCTCGACCCCCTAGTTCTGAGAGCAGAATTGGTTTAATCGAGAGCAGGAAATAAACAATAGCTCTAATTGGCAAGTTTGTCGGAAACACAATGTGGAAGCTTAGAGGAAGAAATAAGAATATAACCTAGTAAATTCGGAGACTAAGACAGACTGCAATACAACGTCAAAGAGCAACCCCAAGAGTTAGAGAAGAATCGGACAGAATTCCAAATTAAATAGGACTGGACCGAAGTTTAAAATGAAACCCGCATTTTTAAATACCAAGATACCTAGGAATCAAAGCACCCTTCATAAAAGTGTTCGACGCATCTAATATAAGTTGCTGTGTCCATTCATCTGTGCCAGGAGATTGTAGATCCCAAGTTGGGGTGAGTTGTATATATATTTTACAATGTAAATTTGACATGTTGTTCTTGCTAAGTGGTTATACAAGTCATACGAGGCTGGCAACCTCAACATATGAAAATAGTATATTCATAAACCACTACTGGTGATTGCTTCATGCTAGTTCACACAGAAAACCGAAAGCGGAAGAAACCCTAGACTCCGAGTGGAGCAGTGAGGAGTGATGATTACATCACATGGGCATAGTGTTTATATTTTAATTTTTGAGTTATATGTAAACCTCGGGCCCAAGCCACTCGCGCTGCCCAGACACATTTTTCGCATTAAATTAACCAGAAGAATACGGTGATTTCTAATCATATTATGCTGTATATGCTCAGGGAGAATAAAGTCCCATAGAGGCAAAACTGTTGGCGGACAGCGTGAAAAGGCGCCTGTTTAATCTTCTGACCACGATGTACTTAGCAGAGGCATTTGTTCTTTCATTTTCTCTAAACTTCGCGGTACGAGGCCAGTTGGTAGTAAGAGTTTCTTCGCCACTAATTTGTAATTCAAGAGCTGGGATTCGACACTAACCACCTACACTGGATGAGTTGTGTAGATAAATGCCCTCATCACAAAAGACTTGACAAAACACCCGCAGCAGTACTCAGTCATTTGAAGAGCTAAGTGCTTACTAAAAGGCGAACGCAACGGACTTTTATAATTCCTGTGACCGTGTGGCCAGAAGGATGTAATTTTAGACTGAGTAACAGTTGTCGATCTAGTCTACGGTGTACATTTGTGCTCATGTTGGCATTCTCACACGGGAATGGGCGATCTAAACGAAACACACCTTTGCCATCCGTGAAGAAGACAAACGTGTGAGACGTAGGAGATATAATCAGAGACATCCTTCGGGTTTTAGACATCTTGGCGCTGTCTGACACCATAGGAAACACCTTGTTGAGCACAAAACCGTGAGAGGTGTAACTCCGGGTAACAGATATCGTGGGAATGTTACCGCTAGTGGGCGGACCTTGAGTTGTGTCGATTAGAAAGATAATCCTTACTAAAATGTGATCTCATGTCATCCAAGCTGAGCATAAGACTTCTGATTTGCTCCCTAGAGGCATAGGCAGAGCTTGCTGAACATTTCGATGTGGCTATCATGTGGTACATGGGTGGATATGTAGGTTTAAACTGAAACAGGGAGAGAGTCGAGTCAGAGTTGAGAAGGAGCCAGATCGTCTTCTTGTGCGGTATGTGTCCTCGGTATGATATACCAGTGAGGTAGAGGATTTAATATCGCATATGTTGCGTCTGTGCTAAGAGAACTAACGACACAGAGAGAGTCCTACGTAGATAATACCTAAATAGCTAGATTATACGGTGTTGCATTGGAATTACCTACAAAGTAAACTTGTGGACAATGTGGTGGGTTTGATGTTAATACAGTTTGTTGTAAAGAAATCTTAGTGTACTGAATGAGGTCAGCTGTGAAAGTCCCTGAATATAATAAATATTAGAGTAAATTTCCAGGGCACCTTTCTACTACCACCACTATGATCTCATTCAGACTTATTCTAGATAGAATGTAAGATGACTACGTTAGGTGTCTAGTGTTATGAAATGTTAGTGTAAGGTTGCATTAACCCACTAAACATATAAACAATTATACAAATTATTTTATTATCTAATACAACACAACAGTACCACGACAATCACATACGAACTACACTTTAAAAGACTATCTTTAGTAAGTCAGTGATTGAAAGTTTGGTAAAGTTAATGTTTTTCAATTTATTGTCCTGAATCTAATTTATTTGGAATCAGGACTGACAATCAAAAGTGAAATCATAGAAATTAATTACATCAATCAATTTACACAATGGGTCTTCTGACCATAATACACATATTATTATATAAGAGTGTAGTTGTATTGTCTAACTGAGGTGACTTCTAGTATACACTGGTTGATTGTTTATTATCATCATCTCTGCATGTTGTTTGTAAGTTTTTATGGACACTGATGGAATGTTTATATCACTATTCCCAGTCTCTTATTTTAATATAATGTTAGTTGAGCGATCAGGTGCCGAAACATGCACCTATCTTTGTAATATGATGTAGGAATCTTCCTGCACTTCGCTGAACGACAACCTTCAGCTCCCACTTCTTCAAGAATGATGGTGGTTTACAGTTGTCTCCGAAAAAGGCAAGACTGTGGCATGAATATATCGGCCCACTGTAGTCTGGCACCAGTTATTGACAGCAACCAAAACCCTCTGAAATCAGAAGGATATGCCTCCTTCGTAATCAACAGCCTACAATAATACTCAGCAACCAGTACAGGCACATTACAAACAAACATGTAAGATCAGCTCTTTACGACAATCCCTTTCACCAGTTTCTTTTGATGTGACCAGGTATACCAGTATTCCTCTCCCCTAATAGTTACAACGCCTCTGCAATTCCAGCAATAATCTGTTGTCCATACAATAGGATAGGTATTATGCTCCTGATGATAATCATATATAACTTAGTTGGTCTACACCTCTCTGATAGTCTTTCATATGCTGGATCAATCTCTAGACTCTGTTTTGAGTCTGCCATAGACTCACTTACTTACAGTCGTATGTTAGTATCTCACATTCAAATTTTATTTTAAATAAAATGTTAAGAAAATCAATCTTACCACAGATGCAAGGAAATAACACAAGTAAACGATGACTAGGCAATAGAATATGGCACATTTTCGATCTGCCCTATGTCCAGGCTTTTCCTATGTTAGAAAATTCTCCGCCTGCTCTCATCGATCTTGCTTTACACAAAATTTACTTGAAATGGGAGTGAACAGTCCCCGTTTCGTACCAATATCTACTGCTTTGTCCAATGGGACCATGTTTACATTTATTTTTGAATCTATCGTTTCAAATAACAACTCCCAATATGTTTCCAAGGCAAATATATTTTTAGTTTTAGGTCAACCAATCATACTTCGCCTTCCTTTAAAATCCAACCAATCAAATATCCCGTACCTTTTAACCTCATTTACCCAAAGTCGTTTTTTTTCAAAACATGCCATAAAAAATTATAAGCAGGCATGATCTTTACTTGACAGTCTGGTCGGATCCACTATAGTATTATGGCTATAATTAGTTAATTAATGGACTATTTGCGTAACTATTACCATATTCTTTGTCAACAAGTCCTAAGGTACACGAATATACAATTTATATGGGACTAGTTGGCTTGGTTCAGAAGTACACATTTTTTTTTCTATGTTAGTGTTTTTTTATTTTTAGTCTACTACACGTTCAATTCTTTTCCATGTGCTGTCTTCTCTATTTACGTGATAATTACGTCCTTTGAAATAAGAGCTAAGGTTGTTTTTGTGACACGAGTTGTCTACATGTTCTAACTTTTTCCTCGTATTTTGGGGAAACCCCTAAGGCAAGGCTTGCCCCTGTGCTAGTATTGGCTTTTAGTTTAAAATCAATGCGAAACGAATTAGCATTTCATCTATCCTTTCCCCTCCTCGTTCCACAATGCATTTTAGGCACATATTTTCTTAGAACTAGGAAAAGTGATTATGTCAAGGACGAATTTGAAAAATTGGATACCGTTTTGTTCGGCTATTCGTTAGCAAATAATAATCTGAAGGCGTAGGCGATTCCAACAGTTTTAGCAGAAAATTCTTTTATACTTTTTTATTTTGCCTTTATGCCCTATATTGTTATATATTAATTTAGATATTGTATTTAGAAATTCACTACAGACAACATAGTTTTCTGTATGATTAATATGCTACCTGATATGGTTTCATTAATAAAAGTGGGACCCCTGTCATCAAGAAAGTTTTTCTGTGACTGCGGAACGCGTGTGAAAGTAGGCCAGAGAGAGTGACGACAACATTACACACGAATTCTTATTCTTCTTCACACATCGTCTTCGCACTGTCACATTCCCCTTTCAAGTCTCTATGAAGACACTTTTTATCTAAATTTCACCCATCATTCATTTTTATTTTAAACTGTTGAAGAATAATTGATTATTAAATTTGTTACGTGTTATGTTACAAATTCATAGTTGATTCAATTATTATAATTATGAGAGCTTACATATGTATCAGATTAATATATATTTACATCTGTAGAGTCAATAAATAGTAATAAGGGATTTCGCTGAATTAACTCAGCTGGGGGCTTGAACGAGCTAATTATTGCATGACCCATCTTTACGAAAGGCGGCGGGTCAGATACTTAAATTACCATTGCTCCGCCTCATGCATTGTTCTTGACTTCTGAAATATCTTGTGAAACTCCCTCGAGGTAGAAGCATCATTATCCTTCTATCTTCAACTCTGCCATGAGTAATCTTGTGCGAAAGTAGACACCTTTGAAGACCCACATCAGACACTCTTGAGTTTTGGTCACTGGTGGACCACTACTGCAGAGCAAGAGGAGGAAACCTGCGACAGTTTGTTTTTTTCGTTCATGTTTGTTTGTTTATTTGTTTGCTTGTTTTTTTTATTTTTATTGTTTGTTTGTTTCTTGGAAAGGGTAGGTCATACACACACATGCAAAATTTTGGCTTTGAATTACTCTGTATGGACTGAGTGGAGGGGGGAAGAAGTTAATATATTGTCGTAAATTTATTACACTATATATCCAAATTATAACCCATCGAGAATTGAACGGGATACTTTTTTTTTTTTTTTAATTAAACAGAACAATTTTCTCCTTCAAGCGTCATGCCAAATGGCGAATGCGATCATGTCCCTTCACAACTTGCAGTCTCCGTTGCTGTTTATCATTTATGTTGTGGGTGGAGGTTTCTGGTTCGGGAATTCCGGGGATGAAATTCCTGGGAATTAAAAAAATATGATTAGTCGAGTCCCGGGAAAAAATGGACGAAACCCGGGAAATTATGAAAATTATTTTTATTAATAAAAATTGTGTAATTAAATCGATTCACGTAACTCACAGTCTTTCTCGCTTATTTACGCTTGGATTTTGTTTAGCGCACGAATGAATCATGTTAAAACAAGAAACAATTCAAGGTTAATTCAAGCTGTTGAGGTCATTTCGGGTTCAAAAGTTCTGCTCAATATTTTTCAGTCTTTCTCTGTTTTCTAATTTTAACTAAAAAAAAAAAAAAAATTATTGAAGTTCTGAATAACCATTTAGCCGAAGAAATGTATGAAGCTTTTCTAAAAAGAATAAGGAACGACTAGAGAAGTAAATTATTACTCTACAAGCTCCAAAATCCAGAGCGCACTAAAAGAAATGCAATGTTCCTTCTGTTCAAAATCTTCTTTATGTTTTTTCACAAAAGAATTACCGTACTGAACACATTCTTCAGCTACATCTAGGTGTAGTGAAATGAATCTGAATGACAACACGCTCAAAAATTCCCTGCTCAAACACTAGTTAACGTATTTTTAAATCTATAAATAACTACAGTAATTGAAATTTGTCTGAGGGCCAAGTCAAATTTACCGCCAACAATTTATCTAGTGTATTTGAATTTGTCTAGGAAACAAGTCAAAAGCTACCGCCCACCAACATTTATCTAAGAGCATAGTACAAATTTAACAACCAATCAAATCGTTTCCTTTTCTTGTAGTGATAAGAAAATTTTTGGTTGACGTGGAAATAATGCCTATTTTGTGTTTTTGACCGAACGTAGATAATTTATTTCTTAATAACTAAAGATAATTAAAATGAAAGGGATATCTCGAATTATAGCGCTGACATTGCTTAACACCTAAACATAAAGATTCCCTCATAATAAAATTATATTAACTTAGAAAAATTTAATTTAGTGATATTTTCACAGCAACAGTCTAAAGTTAAGTCCTTTAAGAAGGCAATGTCGGTTCATCCAAACTCATTCACCCAAGAAAACGTAAACACCGTTGTATGATGAAAGTATCAGACCTTACAGTGTAGGACTAGTAGCAGTATCAAAATTATTAACAGGAACTGTGTGTGTGTAGTCATTCCAGTGACCCCTTTACAGAAATGGAACAGATTTTCCAAAATATTTATTTTATTATGTAAATAACATTTTCTTGATTTTGAGAATTCCTGACCAAAAAGATTAAGGTTCAGGACAATTAAATTGTACATAAAATTTCATACAGCCTTGCTTAAATAATTTTATTAAAGTTGATGTTCTGTTTGAAATTAATCATTAATTATATTAAATACATTCCCCTAGACCCGTAGCTAAATCAATTTGGGATCAGGAGAGGTAGCCGTTAGGGACTCAGAGAATCATCATCATCTACTCTGAGAACTTACATAGCTTGACCCCACTTTGATGTCTATACACCCTTGCTCTTTTCAGAGAAGGGGATTTTACTTATAAGACCAGTCTCTTATCTGGCACTATCCTGGTATCCTCTGATACAACTATTTGTCCAGGATAACCTATACTTTTATTAACATCAAAACCTCTTATGACACTCGGCATCGACAACGAAAACAAACCAAGATGAAGAACGGAAAGAAACAAATGAAAATTTTGATAATTTGTCAATGGAAATTGCACGAGAAGATGAACTGAGGCTGGTATTGAATAAAATGAATCAACGTAACCAGAAAACACAAGTCAAGCACAGAAACATTTTGAAAAAAAAAAAAAAAAAAAAATTTTAAAGCCATTTGGAAGCTAAAGTCCCTGAGTCTAATAGTTGATGATGATGTATTCTCAGGGTACCTAGCCGCTACCTCTCGAAGATCTCACTCCGGGAAATATTTTAAGATAGTGTTATGTGTTTTATATGGCTACGTGTCTAGGGTAATGGAAGTATAGTGATATGTGCATAAAAAAACACAACTGTAACTCAATGAAATGGACTTAAGTAAGACTGTTGTTAAGTTTAGACAATTATTTTACAATTTTATTTTCCTGTCCCTCAAATCTTTTTGGGGCAGGAATGGTTAAAACTGAAAAGGAATGTATTTACATATGATAAATAAATAAGGTGGAATCTTTGTCCATATCTTGATAAACAAACAAAGTGTCACTGTAGGTGTATAACACAGACTGCTGTAGTACTGTCTATAAGTGTGAGTCAATGGTAGGAAGGACTATTGTTTTCATAATGCCCACAAATATGAATATTTAGGTGTGGAAATTTTTATAATGAATAAGTTCTCAGAGCCCACGTCAGAGTACTTCACCTGATGTTTCTATCAGACGTAGATTTCAGTAGATATTACAACTTCAGCATCCGAGTTGTCCTCAGGATATAATATGCAGCATATCGCTTTGTTAAGGCCTTCACTTTCTTCAAATTATGGCTGCATCAGGTTTCCTTTCACCAACTTGGTAACAGGTAATATAACCCTGAAAAAGAAGGACGTTCCCCTACTTTTATATGATGGATACAATATAATTCCACAACTCATTAAAACAATCATCATTTGTGGTCAGTATCATGTGCAAAACATTTGCACTAGCCCCTAAGTTATTTGACTCCACTCTGTGCTGTGTTTACATTCTTCTTCCATATGGCTGCAACGCCCCTGTTACTTTACACATTGATTTTCTTCCATACAATCAGATAGGTACACAGTTGTCTTCTTGCAACCTGTTACTTCTTTTGTACAATCATTCTAAGTATGTTTTCTGGCGTCATTTGTGCACTGTGACACTGCAGAAGACTGCCAGTAGCTTTCTGGACTTACAGTCGTAATGGTTTTATTTATGACAATATTCAAATACAAAATTGTCGGGTGTAGCTCGTTTCCCACAAATGTCAAGGAGAGTCTACCACCTGGGTCCTTCGTCTTAAATAAATACTTTTATTGATATATTTTATTAATATGTAGAGGCAAACCCAGATAGGGGGCCCAAAAAATTTGTGTTGTACGACATTGCCATAGGAAAAGACTTACGACATCCTAGCAGGCATGCCTAAGCAGAATTATTGAGAAACGAAATTAAATTAATTTCGTTTCTCAATAATTCTGCTTAGGCATGCCTGCTAGGATGTCGTAAGTCTTTTCCTATGGCAATGTCGTACAACACAAATTTTTTTGGCCCCCTATCTGGGTTTGCCTCTACATATTAATAAAATATATAAATAAAAGTATTTATCTTACCGCAATCAATGAAATATTTCACACAAATGTAAGATTAACTGGCAATCAATGGCACAGGTGTAGATTGCTGTCGCCCAGACCGCAAAGGCATTTGGACATAACTGCTATGAGTCTGATCTTAATCTACTATGTTGAAATATTTTTCTCAAGTGGCAGCGTATTCTGGTAACGCGTTAGTTTTATCCCCCTATTCCCATAACTAACATTAGCCAATCAAACGAGTCAAGCCAATTTGACTGTTCAAAAACGCGTCCCCTAAAATGTAACTTTCGAAGACTTTCAAAATTGAGCAGTCCCTCAGTGTGTTTGTCTGTCCGTCCAATTTCTATTTTCTACAATATCTCGGTTATTGTTGGGTCGATTTCAATTTTTAAAAGTGATTCTTAAACTGCCCTTTGGCCTCTATCATCCTGTCTAGTTTTCATCTAACTCTTCTTCATCGTTCTCATCTATGTAATTTTCTTGTGATTAATTGTGAACAAAATACTTTTCTATAAGGCAAGATAAATTATTATATGAAATAGTAGTCGCTAAGGCTATAGTTATTAATAGATTTTCTAACTGTTTATTTTCAAATCTAGTAGTATTGGCCTTTAAACCAAGGTCAAACCTAGAATTTAGTTGCAAGTTTTCTAACGTAATATTGGAAATATTCAAATATTTTCCATCTTTCTCGACGTTCGTTCATAAACACTAAGAAGAGGGGTAGGGTACGGATGTCGGGATGGGTGGTAAATTTACTTGGCGTAGTGACAAAATTTCAAATCGTTAGTTAAATATTTTTGCACTTGATTTGTTTTTATGGCCTAGAAAACGTTCAAACGCTGTAGTATTATAGGTTGGAAATTTTCGTTACTAGATGTTCTTGAATGGGGGAAATTTGAGAGGGGGGGTCACACGGAGTTAGTTTTACTACAGTAAACATACATGAATCATTCATGACCCTTGTGACGGTATTGCCTCCCCTGCTTTGCAGTAGTGGTCCAACAGTGGCCAAAACTCAATAGTATCTAATATGGGCTTCAAAGGCGTCTACCTTCACACAAGATTACTCTTGGCAGAAATGTAAATAGAAGAAACAAAACGCTTCTATCTCCAGGGAGTCTTCACACGATATTCAGAATAATCGAGAACAATACTGCTTTTGCCGAGTATGTTAACTCTGTAATTCTGACGACACTTTTGTGAAGGATTTAAGCACTTATTAATTTCAGCTCGTTCAAGCCCCCGCCCCGATTTACTCATTGGAATTCTATTATTCTAGTAAAGCTCTGTTTAGAGTGTGTGTAGTTGTTACGGTAGATTAATTGGCATTGTCTGCTAGAGGTTAGCAGCATGCGATTTTAGGGGTTACAACGTTTAATGTAATGTAAAAGTATTATTAGCCTAGTGAACGCTGTGACGTTTCAGCGTTGGTAGTCACGCACGGTGACCAAGAGACGGGACCCTTTTTCAAATGACCGTCAAACGGAGAAGACGTGTCTTTATATTCTTATAGTGTCGGGCATGGAAGGCCACACGGTTATTGTTGCGTGCATATTTTTGACGCACATATTACAAAAAATCGATATGGTTATTTAATATGGGAAAAATATAGTCATGCATCCATCTGTGTATGAAAATGCTGTTTATTGTAAAAGCGAGATAATCCATGTTTGATTCACACTTTTGATTATAGGAGTAATCGGTCTGGATATCGATCCAGCGCAAGAATAGTACGCTTGCGTTTGTACTTAATTTTAGGGCCAGAAAATATATTAATTTGCTTATTGTGTTTATGGCCTGAATTCATATGTATTACATATTATTAGTACAAGTAGAATCAGTCCTATATTGTATATTTTGGATGGGTATGAGGGACTAGATTCTTGTTAGCGGAAGTATGAGTTGTCTTAACAAGTCGTGATGAGTTCCGATGTACTGCTAAGAATGGCGGGGTACGTTTTTCAAGAGCTGGTCCCTTCGTCAAGAAAAAATGTCTTACGAAGTGGTTTTTTCTTCTGGAGGAGATAGTGTCTCTACGATAGTTTGTGTTAGAGACTCTCCTTATGTCAGTATATAGATGATTCGGACTCCAGGTAAACCCAGCTCGTATTTTTGATGATCTCTCGTCGGTTAGGCCTAGCTTGACTTTTGGGTGCTTCGATATGCTAGTGTCGTGTGATGACAGATGACAGATCTATCGACGAAGATGACAGATTTTCCTGCAGCGGTTATGGCTACGTGAATTAACCTGATCACCGTAGTGCTGCATGGAACCATTCATGAAATCCTTTATATATCCATTGTAAATTAACTTTGGCTGATATTCTTCCTATGAATGAGTGAACGACAACTCAGGAAGGTAGCCATGTTGGATTTCGGTCATCGTCTGTTTTGATCACTGCCAAGAGAACAGATTATTTATCTTATTATCGGACAGTGACAGAGAGATCTCAATCCTGCTAGAAACCCCCTTTTCGTGGTTTCATAAGATGATGTATCATGACATTGAACTTTGATGTACTACCCATTATTTCTGCATGTGTCATGACTTCAGATCTGCTGTGTATACCTACAAATTGTTATGTCAACAAAGCCTGATGTACTCGTATGTCCCAGTGTGTACGTCTGAATAAATTGAGTAAACTAAGATTCCAGCAGTCTGCATTGGTGCCTTGTAGACACATGTGTATGAGTGATTATATTGGTCAGCACACGAACAGTACACCATTCGCGGTAATCACACTCTACACTACTACTTCACACATACACCATCCTGCGTCGGCTGAAGTGACCAAGTTTAGGGCCTGCTTCCCCTGGAGCCTTTGCCTTCCCTAACTCAGGACTAGGGTGAGTTACCCATTTACAGCTGGGTAGACTGGAGCATGCCTGATCTCAACAACACACCACTCTTCCTTACAGAGCAGACAGACTGATACTTTACAGTGGTGTACTACAGGTGTAGTAAGACAAATAACGTCTTTACAGTGGCGAGCCAGATTCCTGGGTCCAGCTTACGCAGTTTTGTGTTGAGAATCACAGTTTACAGCTGAAAGAACATTTGTTTGAACACATCAACACCAGTAGGACAGCTTGACCTGTATTACCGATAGGATGCTGTATCTAGGTCAGCACTTGTTGACAGTTTTTCGCTGTACAGACAGTATTACACAGGACAGTGGTATCAAGTGTAGAAAATATCTGGAGCAATATTGTTGACATTTCTCAATGTACAGAAGAATCGCAGTGTTGCTGAATAAAGTGCATAGTTCATCGTGGGATCTTCATATGCTCAACAGAGAAAAAATTGACAGTGTAATAGTTTAAACTTAAGTCTATTACTGAATAAAGTGGCAAGTTAGTATTATTTAAATAAACTGTGCCTACTTTACAACACTATACTGGCAACACATTCCATTCATGACATAAAATGATATTGTATGCTATATGCTATTTATGCTTACATGTTATTTGTTGTGTATTAAATTAGTTTATATTCTGTGTGACTAGAACAGGAAATACCGAGTAATATTGGTCTTGTTCTGGCGTTCGATAGGGAGCAATTTCTTAATTGAAATTTGCTTGCAACATAGTTTGCAAATATTTGGTTAGTTGTGACGACTGTTTCATATTTGTATTTGTAACATTTTTTGTGTTCCTTAGTTTTGTTTGATTTGTTTGTATAATTGTAGGTCTCATCTTTCCTTTCATTTCAGTTTTTTACACCCTTATGTTTATACACTGTAGCGTTATTTGTCTTGTTATCTTATGGCAGTTATCATCACAGGTTCTGTGATCATTTTTTTTCATTTCCCCTATTTAATTTAATTTGATCTCTGCAAATGTTTTCAGATTGTCTTTTCTTGTTTGTCATTTGTAATGTCTGTAGTTGACATATGACGTATAGTGGTATACACTGATAGTATAGTACAGATCAGTACTTTCTGATTGTTATTGGAAAAGGGAAATATTTTTTTTTTTCCACAGGTACTCAAGTGATCTTTGATTACATTGAGATATACAAGACCTTTGTAAGGCTTGTCTCCCAAAGTTATTGGTAAAGGGAAATATTTTTTTCCACAGGTACTCAAGTGATCTTTGATTACAGTGAGGTATACAAGACCTTTGTAAGGCTTGTCCCCACAGTATTTGAGATACAATTATTGTTGTCCACAGGTACTCAAGTTATCATTGGTTATTGTAAACCATACAAGTTTGGACTAAGACTAAGTCTAAGGTATAGACTTGTCTCCCATTAACAAAGAGAGTAATTTATTTACTTTTTCAGGTTTCTGATTTAAGAAGACAATATGTCTACCTTAGATTATTTCATTACACTAGGAAAATCTTTTGATAAGACTGGAAAAGACTTAGAACAATGGGCTGTTGCTCAATATGACAAAGCATTAGCTGCAGAAGAGAAAAAAATTGCTGCTGCTGTTGAAGAAAAAAAAATTGCTGCTGAGGAAAAAAAAGCTGCGGCTGAGGAGAGAAGACTTCAAATAGAAGAAAAAAAAGCTGCTGCAGAAGAAAGGAAAGCCTTAGCTGAAGAAAAAAGATTAGAAAAAGAAGCTGATACTGCTGCTGAACTTAAGAAATTGCAGATGCAAGTGGAGGAAAGGAGATTTGAGGCAGAACAGAAGAAATTAGAAGCTGCTGCAGAACAGAAAAAACTAGAAGTTGCTGCTGCTGCAGAACAGAAAAAAAGAAAAAACTAGAAGTTGCTGCTGCTGCAGAACAGAAAAAACTAGAAGTTGCTGCTGCTGCAGAACAGAAAAAACTAGAAGCTGCTGCAGAACAGAAAAGATTAGATAGAGAAGCTGAAGAGAGAAAAGCAATAAGAGAACATGAGTTTGAATTAGAGAAATTAAAATTGACATGTATGAGTAATGTTAATCAGGCATCTGGTGGTAATGGTAAACCCTTTGTGTACAAGGTCAAAGTACCAGCGTTTAACCCTACCAGTGATGACATAACATTTTGGCTTTCTAGATTTGAACGGGCTTGTCGATCTCATAATGTTGACAAATCACAGTATGTGAATCAGTTGTCTGAAAATCTAAAAGGGGAGTCTCTGAGTAAGTTATATTTTGTTGAAGAGGCCGACAAAGACAATTATGATGCTGTTAGGGCAGCTTTGATAAAGAGATATCAGCTGTCTGAGGAAGGTTACCGTCTTTTGTTTAAAACAATGAGACCTGAGGTAGGTGTAGAATTCTCAGATTTCATCTCAAAAGCACGAATTACACTTTCACGATGGATTGAATTATCCAAAACAGAGAAAACATTTGATGGTCTTACAGATTTATTGCTAAGAGACAAGGTCATGTCTTCTGTAAATAAATCATTCCTAGAGTTCTTACATGAGCGTAAACCTAGTACAATAAAGCAAATGGAAGAATATTGTGACCAGTATGCCACGGCACACCCTGACATGATTCTTAGTAACTCTAACATTAAAGAGAGTATGCCAGTTGCTTCGGCAACAGAATTACTCACACAAATTCCAAGGAGCTAAAAATAAATTTGATAAAAAGGTTAATTGGAATAAATATCAAAACCAAGATAACCACTCAAATCAGGGTTCTTCTTCGAAGAACTGGAATCGGGCTGATAGTCCTCGACACGCGAGGGGTACCCATAATGTTAGAAATTCTCGGAAAGGGAGTAGCTATAGGAACTACCCAAGTGCTTCATGGAGACAAAAGAAACAATATTACAGGGATACTCAATATAACGAGCATGATGATTATGATCATGAATATTATGATTCAAACCCAAATAGGGGTTATAACAGAGGCAATAATAATTATAGAGACAATTATAACCGAGGTAGATCACAACACAAAAGACATGGTAAATCTTATTACCAGGCTAACTCTGCACAACAGGAGTTCCACGACACCGATAATCAGAATAATGATAAAAAAGACTCCAATAGTGTAGCAAATTCCGCTTTCGATTTTGCTAGAGCATCTGAGTGTTCGCAATGCAAAACATTATTCGATCCAACCACAGTTTCTACTTTAAGCTGCGGTCACCCACTTCCCGCTCTCCATGCGTCAATTGCGCATAATGGAAGGGGTGCTCTTGTCTTTAATAGGGGCCTAATAGATGGTACTCCGGTATCAATTCTTTTCGACTCGGGGTGCACTACCATTGGAGTGAGGCAATCACTCGTAAATCCTTCTCGAGCTACGGGCAATATAGTCAAATGTGTAACATTTGGTGGCACATTGGAGAAGTACTCCACTGCCATTATCAATATTGCTACACCGTTCTTTACAGGAGAGGTGCAAGCATGTCTCTTGCCGAATCCGATCGCTGATCTTATCATCGGTCGCATTCATGGAGTGAAAGAATGCACTCCACAGCAAATCTCTAATTGGGAAAATGTTAATATGCAATCTGCTAATGCAGTAATCACTAGGGCTCAAGCTCTCAATATGCCACAATCTTCACATTCTGAAGATAATGATGCGCAGATCCAAGATGATCCCTTGGAGATTTCACACGATTCCTTTATTAAACAGCAGGAAGATGATCCTACTCTAAAGAAATTCTTTACTCTGGCAACAAAAGGTGATCCGAATAAGGATACAAATCGTAAATCTTGGATTACGATGAAGAATGGCGTACTTGTACGTATGGTACAAGACTCCGCTAAGTCCATTCATTCTCAAATCCTTGTGCCTAAAAATATGAGAGTTAAAATTTTACAGCACGCTCATGATTCGCAGTGTGCTGGACATATGGGTTTTTCCCGTACTAAAGCTAGAGTTCTTCAATCTTTCTTTTGGCCTGCTGTGAATAAGGACATACGAATCTATTGTCGATCTTGTAAAGTATGTCAAGAGATTAAATCCAGAGGTCCACGCCATGATGCACCTATTCAGGCTGCAGACATTCCCATTCGGCCATTTCAAAAAATGGCGATAGACATCATTGGTCCATTTAAGATAAAGTCTGCTAGAGGACACCAATTTATTCTGACGTGTGTTGATATGTGCACACGTTGGCCGGAGGCTGTTCCTCTAAAGAGCATAACTACTGCTGATGTCGCAGATGCTCTTTGGTTAATATTTTCTCGTCTGGGGTTTCCAGCAGAAATATTATCCGACCATGGTACCCAACTTATATCGGATACCATGTCTCAAGTAATGTCGACTCTGAAGATAGAGAGATCGCTGAGTAGTATTTATCATCCTATGTCCAATGGGATGGTGGTGGAACGTTTGAATAGAACTCTGAAAAAACCTACTAGGTAAGATAACAGAAGATCATCCTCAGGATTGGGATAGGGTTTTACCCGCGGCTCTCTTTGCATATAGAGAGGTCGCCAACGAACATACAGGATTTTCTCCCTTTGAACTTGTCTTTGGCGCGAAACCGCGAGGTCCTATGTCCTTACTTCATGATCTTATAACTGCTGATAATATTGTCGATGACACAAAATCCTCTTATGAATATGTCATCGCACTTAGACACAAGATTATTGAAGCATGCAAATTGGCAACTGCTTCTTCTGAATTTGCGAAACAGAAGGCAAGGGAATTTGCCAATAAAAAGAGATGTTTGCGTCAACTTTGTCCAGGTGACAAAGCATTTGTCTTGCTACCTTGTAGGGAAAATAGACTTCTCATTTCTTGGAAAGGTCCGTACGATATAATATCAAAGGTTTCCGATGTTGACTATATCGTCGATATTGACGGGAAGCGTAAAACCTTCCACATCAACATGCTCACGGAATTCCATGAACGTCCTGATTATTTACAACCTGTTTTCCAGGCAACGGACGATTTTCCAGTCCAACATGGACAGTACTCATCTCTGTCAGTAATACAGGATGAGGAAACGAGTTTCTCGGATGTAAATTTACCTTTTCCAATGATTCCTCTTCACTCTAATGAATCATGAAAGATGTTGCAATTTCTCCAGAATTATCTCCAGGAGAGCAGAAACAAGTTTCTACTATGTTAGAACAATTTCAGGATGTCCTTACTGACATTCCTGGTCAAACGGATGTCATTCAACATGACATTATTCTTACTGACCATAGTCCTATAAGAGTCAGACCGTATCCTATCCCGATACATTTTCAAGCACAGGTAGAGAAAGAGTTAGATGAGATGATAGAGTTAAAAATTATTGAACCATCCACATCAGCATATTCTTCGCCGATGGTTATAGTACGGAAAAAAAGACAATAACATACGTCTTTGCGTGGATTATCGCAAATTGAATCAAGTGACTAAATTCGATGCTGAACCTATGCCTTTACTAGAAGAGCTACTTACGAGACTATCGAATTCTCACTTCTTTACTAAACTCGATTTGTCTAAGGGATATTGGCAAGTTCCACTATCCGAACACGCCAAACCGTTTACTGCTTTTTCGACGCCTAGGGGTCTATTCCAATGGAATTTCATGCCTTTCGGTCTTATGAACGCCCCTGCAACATTTGTACGCATGATGCGTCGAATCCTATCTCATCGCTCAGATGTCATTGCGTATCTTGATGACATCTGTCTTTTCAGTGATACTTGGAACGATCACTATAATGGTATAAATGAACTATTGTCTATCTTACGCGAGCATAACCTGACAGCGAAACCATCGAAAGCATGTATTGGTTTTAGCGAAATATCTTTCTTAGGACACCGTGTTGGTCATGGGTTCCTAAAAACAGAAGACCATAATACAAGTAAGATACTTAACATTTCTATTCCTAAGACTAAAAAGCAAGTACGAAGTCTCTTAGGTCTAATACAATTTTATGGACGATTCATCCCGAATCTGTCCTCCATTATGTCACCTCTTTCTTCCTTGCTAAAGAAAGGGTCTCCTAATGTAGTCCATTGGACTCAAGAATGTCAATCCTCTTTGGATAAGGTTAAAACTATGTTTTCTACTTCACCTATCCTAGTATTGCCTTCTAAGGATAAGACATTTATTCTTCGTAGTGACGCTTCATCCACCGGGATTGGAGCTGCACTAATGCAAGAGTACTCTGGAACTCTGCATCCTGTGATGTATATTTCTCGGAAATTAAATGCCGCAGAGAAGAATTACTCGGTCCTAGACCGTGAATTATTGGCTATGGTTTGGTCAATCCTTAAACTGCAAAGATTTCTTCTGGGCGCGCATTTCATTGTGGAAACTGACCAGAAAGCTCTTACGGCTATTCAGAGTAAAAATCTGAAGAGCGCGAGATCAACGCGATACGCGATTGCTCTACAGCCATTTCATTTTTCGGTGCGAGCTATCCGTGGGTCAGAAAATGTGATGGCAGATATTTTGTCTAGATGCCCACATGATTCATAACTGTTATACAACTTTGATACAGTTGTTTCTATGTTGAAATGTGTACACATATGTAATATATCATATATTGATTGTAACACTACTTAGCGGTTCATGGATATTTATTCACCGCTGATTTTTTCAATGTTTTTCGTCTTTGATGATCATGATGTTAAGATATCTTAGATGGAATTTATGTATAAACTAATGTGGAAATTGTGTCATTGCTAATATTGTAGTATGCGTTGGTGACACCTCTCTGGAAATATTATACTTAGAGAAGTGCTTTCTCTAAGGTCATAAAACTTATGCTTATCATCTGCGCATTGTTATTGGTGCGTTGTGAGCCTATTGTATGTTGCTCCTAGATGTATTTCAAAAAAAAAAAAATGTACCATTTTTTTTTTCCCGAGGGGTGTGGTAATCTGTTGCGTGCATATTTTTGACGCACATATTACAAAAAATCGATATGGTTATTTAATATGGGAAAAATATAGACATGCATCCATTTGTGTATGAAAATGCTGTTTATTGTAAAAGCGAGATAATCCATGTTTGATTCACACTTTTGATTATAGGAGTAATCGGTCTGGATATCGATCCAGCGCAAGAATAGTACGCTTGCGTTTGTACTTAATTTTAGGGCCAGAAAATATATTAATTTGCTTATTGTGTTTATGGCCTGAATTCATATGTATTACATATTATTAGTACAAGTAGAATCAGTCCTATATTGTATATTTTGGATGGGTATGAGGGACTAGATTCTTGTTAGCGGAAGTATGAGTTGTCTTAACAAGTCGTGATGAGTTCCGATGTACTGCTAAGAATGGCGGGGTACGTTTTTCAAGAGCTGGTCCCTTCGTCAAGAAAAAATGTCTTACGAAGTGGTTTTTTTCTTCTGGAGGAGATAGTGTCTCTACGATTGTTTGTGTTAGAGACTCTCCTTATGTCAGTATATAGATGATTCGGACTCCAGGTAAACCCAGCTCGTATTTTTGATGATCTCTCGTCGGTTAGGCCTAGCTTTACTTTTGGGTGCTTCGATATGCTAGTGTCGTGTTTAGTATCGACGAAGATGACAGATTTTCCTGCAGCGGTTATGGCTACGTGAATTAACCTGATCACCGTAGTGCTGCAATGGAAACATTCATTGAAATCCTTTATATATCCATTGTAAATTAACTTTGGCTGATATTCTTCCTATGAATGAGTGAACGACAACTCAGGAAGGTAGCCATGTTGGATTTCGGTCATCGTCTGTTTTGATCACTGCCAAGAGAACAGATTATTTATCTTATTATCGGACAGTGACAGAGAGATCTCAATCCTGCTAGAAACCCCCTTTTCGTGGTTTCAATTCAATAAGATGACTTTGTATCATGACATCTGAAACTTTAATGTACTACCCATTATTTCTGCATGTGTCATGACTTCAGATCTGCTGTGTATACCTACAAATTGTTATGTCAACAAAGCCTGATGTACTCGTATGTCCCAGTGTGTACGTCTGAATAAATTGAGTAAACTAAGATTCCAGCAGTCTGCATTGGTGCCTTGTAGACACATGTGTATGAGTGATTATATTGGTCAGCACACGAACAGTACACCATTCGCGGTAATGACACTCTACACTACTACTTCACACATACACCATCCTGCGTCGGCTGAAGTGACCAAGTTTAGGGCCTGCTTCCCCTGGAGCCTTTGCCTTCCCTAACTCAGGACTAGGGTGAGTTACCCATTTACAGCTGGGTAGACTGGAGCATGCCTGATCTCAACAACACACCACTCTTCCTTACAGAGCAGACAGACTGATACTTTACAGTGGTGTACTACAGGTGTAGTAAGACAAATAACGTCTTTACAGTTATATTGTATTCTCTTATGGACATGGGTCAGTCCACTGTTATGATGAAGAAAGATGAAGTTACAGGTTAGTAATTGACTAAACCTTGTCGAGATGAATTAACAGTCCGTTTTAGTTATACTAGTGCCAGACGCATAATCTCACTGTCGGTCGTTGGATTTTCCAACCACGCGTGCATATAGTTATGTCGTTCTGCCTACAGTAATTCAGATTACGAGACAAAGGACTGATATGCAAGATAGCTAATTCAACATAGGATTCTAATTTATATTTGTGATGTAATTCATGATCAACGTTCGATGTCTACAGAATGTATAATAAATTATTTGTTTGGACTCTAGCCATGCATTGACTTTTCAGTCTATGAAATTTGGGAATTTCAATTCATCATTTCATGTCTCAAGGTAATTTAAACCATGTCAACATTCCGAGCCAGTCGTACTTAACATCAAAGGCACGAAGACTCTAAAGAAGGTTCAACTGTAAACCCAGATTCACGTTAGGACTATCAAAAGACTCAACAATACGTTGGGCTAATTTTACCGACCCGTTTTCAAAAAGGGTGAACATCCAAACTGTCTGTGGCTGAACAGACTAGAGGATGTAACTCTAAGTAGTAATTTTATTGACTGAGATCAACCAATGCACTTAAGAGTATAACGTTTAAAAAAAGATTAGCTGAATTTTAAGACCCTTTTATTTGCAAAAGATTGGTAGTTAGGGCTTTGTATAATTACAAAATTACAAAAGCCTAGATTAAACATGCCTTGAACTGCTCCTTAGTTTAAACATTTTCCACTGATCACGCTATAAATATTCTGGTGTTTGATAGGGGAAAATCAATTTCCTCATGTAGCTACGTTTGGATTTGAAGAGGTTTCCAGAACTGTGGTAGCCGTATTACTATGGATATGTGCATCTTGTTACTTAACAATGTTATTATTCTGCTTCGTACTAGTGGATATTCAAAATGGTTACAAGAAGATTCAGGACCTTGTGCACACAACCAGGCTAGATGATTTGAACTTACTGCCTTAATTATTTGACGGATGTCTGCTAAGAAGATAATTGTTGCATTTTCTTATTATTCTTAGTGGTTTTCTTTTTCAGGTTACTTGTCTTTCTCGACGCGATTCTTCGTCCTGGGATTTTGTCTGGATTGGGGGCTCTAGGGTCAATGTGTATTTCTCAATTTGTGGGGGGGGGGGGGGGGTGGAAAGGGTTGGAGGGATGTGTAGAAGGTGGTTTTAAGTTTGCCTAATGAGACAAATGGTGATATCGTTACGGTGGAGGGATTGTAAGTAGATCTTTTGAGGTTTTGACGACCCAGAGTCCGATGGGAGGATAACATTAGACAATCTTTGAAGGACCGAGGAATAGAATGGAACCAGTCCAGGAGGAAGACAGCCGATAGGATAGTCTGGCGCTCTCTCTTCCAAACCTCTACACCTCACGGTAGAAGGGGAACGACTAAGTAAGTAAGTGGACCCAAGCATGATAATTTCATCTAGACAGTCATCCACTGTTTTTTTTAAGCAGCTCGAAGAATTCCTCCTTGACCTCTGCTCTCTCATCCTCATTTGGCCCATACACTATGACCAGGTTGACTATGGTTTCTCCTTCTTTTAGTTGTACAACCATAATGCGCTCCAAGACAAATTTCCATCCCTTGATACAATCTTTTTGATTTTTGGCCACAATGCAACCCACGCCCCCTTTAGCTCTTTCAGATATGGGTACACCACTGTAGAGCAGCGTGTCGCCATCGAGATCCATGACTCCTTGTCCCCTTTTCTTCGTGTCAGTTATAGCCAGGATTTCTAGTTTTGCTTTCCTCATTTCTTCCACCAGCTCCTCTTCTTTCCCATTTATACTTCTTGTGTTCCATGTTCCCTAAGTCGTAGTCCGTAGTCCGTTCCAGTTCGTCGCCTTTAGAATCAGTCCGGTTTTCTCTCTTATATTTCGCTTAATCGTGATTTAAAGCAAACAGGTGATTGGCCTGTTGTGCCTTTGCATGGCTGAGGGGCTGCCTCCTTACGGCCTCCATGCAGGCCGCCCTCCTCCTTTTTCACCCGGGCTTGGGACCGGCATAGGCGGAGTTTAAGTAAGTACTACCAATAACTATGGTAACAGATTAGAACGAAACGCTCTTCTGAGTATGGCGTTTTCCACCTCATAGTTATGGGTTCCTATCTTCCCACACCACCATCCCATTAACTCAGAATTTGCCCTCGATGAGAATTAAACTTAATCCCTCGGGATAAAACTTTCTTTACATTTAAATAGAATAGCTTTAATAGTTACTTTATATTTAAATGAAAAGGTTAATAATACAGATTGAGTACATATACATCTCCACTGATTGAAAAGTGTTCACAATATAAATTGAAAATGTTTTCATTTATATTTACACTGAACAGTTTGAAACTTCCATTAACTTTAAAATAAATATTTTCACATAGACATTTACACTGGTTTAAAGCTTGAAAACTTACATGAATTTTAAAATGAATATGTTTATATGGACATTTAAACTGCTTTGAAAATGTAAGTATTATACTTAGAATGTACATCATTTCTTTCATCTTTCCCTCCCTGCTCCATAGGGAACCTGGAACTACTTTATGCTTTTAGTTCTCTTTACGAAACTAGCAGTAAAGCAATCACGAGCCCTTGCAGTGGTGGTTCATGAATCATCATTCTAGATACTGAGGTTGCCAGCCTCAAATGACTTTGACATCCACTAGCGAGTTTCACATATTAAAATTCACATGGTTATATATATATATATGTGTGTGTGTGTGTGTGTGTGTGTGTGTGTGTGTGTGTGTGTGTGTGTGTGTGTGTGTGTGTGTGTTAGTTCACATGTTAGTAATAAAATATGAAATGTAAATCACAACTTACGCCAATCCTGGCTCACGTACTTTTTGCTCAGATGAATAAAAGAGACTTGAATCGGCCTCTTACACGCGTCTGGGGTGTTGTTAATTTAATAAGTTCCCTCTCTGACTTCGTATGTGGTCCTTCACTTTCCCCAGTCCCGGTTTCCTTATTTAATATGAAAGAGATTTCCTGGGCTATGAAAGTCCGTCCAAAATTCTCAAATAATAGGTGTCCGGTATGTTAAGAAGGAATTCTGAATTATAATTCTTCAGTCTAGCAAGGTCTGGTATCTTGGCGAGCGATTTCTCAAGTGAAATAGCTTGAAAAAAATGGTCAGATTATATTCACTGCCTTCCCACGCATTTGTTGTGCGCGCCTCAAAAGATCAGCCAATCTGATTTAAATATGTTGCTTGACTCAGCTAATGCAAAATTTCAAACATTACTTTTGGGACCCAAAGACGCAGCAATAGAGAACGCAGTCAGCGACTCATAGCTTGACTGCCTGCGTCAGGACCAGCGAACCAGAGCTGGTCAAGACCGCACTTCACCTCCACGTGGTGGTCCTGGAAACAGTCTGCAGCAGTGCAGTCTGGCTGAGCGAGTGTGGATCGCAATGGGAAGGCAAACCCGGTCCTAAAAAATGCCGTGCAGAAGTCGGATGTGTCGACCGAAAGGTGCAGATATCACAGCTTAGGCGTAAACAGACACAACGCAACCACCGTCCTTTTCATGACGAACGAGGAAGAATAAGAAGAAACATTACTTTTCTGAAAATGGGTTGTGAACATCCGCTTGTCCTTGGGTACAAACTTAGGAACATGTCGATAACCTCATATAACAACGTGTTCCCAATGTAACAATCCTTAATTTATCAGACAGTAATCTCTTATCTGTGTCTGTCCATCAACTGTCTTCCCTTATTCCAAGCTTTGGTGATGAGCGCACCCGTGTCTTATCAGTGATTAAGCACTGCGCTGAGGCGATTTACGTATTAATCTGTGTACTGATATCCGCTGCGCCAACGATAGCCAACATGGTTAGGTCGCTGCCACTCCTTGCAACGTAGGGAGAAATGGTTAACAACCAGACATGTCTTCTTATCCATGAGAAGGGTGTAAGAAGGAAAATACATATTATCTGCTTCACATGGCAGAAAAAGAAAGAAAATGCGACAATTGAAAGCACGCAAAGTAATCAGTATATAACAATGTAACAGATTACTGACGGAGTGAAAGAGAGATCGAGGATGATCGCTCCATTTTGTGACAACACTGCACCTCCATACTGACACATATGTCCAAGCCCTTTACATTTATTTTAAGAAGTCCGTTTTAGGCGTGTCTTCGCGTAACTTTCTCCGTGTTTTTTTTTTTTTTGGGTCCACCTCTATTTCCATTAACTTGGGGATTCCAGATGACAAGTACTGCCTTGTAGCAGGAGGTATTAGCAGCTGAGTCGAAATCATATAGCATAACCAGAATGATAGTTTACCAAATTGAAAATGTGCGTGTTGTAATAATCAGGCAATTCTGTATCACAGTGTCATGGGATTTACTTCCCTTGCTCTGCAGTGATGGCCCAACAGTGGCCTAAATTCAGAATATCTACTGAGGGTCTTCAACGGTGGCTACCTTTCGCTCAAATCCGTCTCAAAGGTTACTTTCATCGTACTTAGTTTCCTTGCTGCATATCACGTTAAGTTAAGTCTTCTCGCAACCCATATACCTATCTCAATCTGTTGTGGCCAGTGCGGAATCTGAAGATTACCACTTGTTCTCTTCTGTTGAGCTGGTAGTATGCATCATTTTGTGTGTGACCTGGATGCTCTACATCCCATTTGTTTCTGTATCTGATTCTGATAAAACTCTTCACCTCCTCGAAAGTTACGCCTGCATCAGGCTTAGGCAGATTTCCACCTTCTTTTTCCAGCCTGTCAGCATCTTCATTGCCGGTCGTTACAATGAGACTTTATGAATCGTTGACATACTTTGTGGAGCACTATTCTGAGGTCATCTAGGTCTGTGTTATTTTGGCTTTTCAACGCTGCAATTACTGACTGTGCATCGGTAAAGAAAGAAACTTGTCTCTCTGTGTTTTCCTCTGTCATTATAACCTCTGCTGCAGTTTTCAAGGCGTCTGCGCTGTAGTTACTTGATAATTTTCCTGTTGCCACTGACAGCTTTTTTTGTGCACCAGTGCTTAAGTGTCAGAGTGACACCACACCTCCATTTTCTGTTGAATTTGTTGCTGATCCATCTGTGTTTGCATGGGTCCAGGTGTTGCGAGGGTAATGTGTCTCTATGTATTTTGTCGCTATGGATTTCTCTCTGTTGCATTCTGGCTCTTTTTTTCTTTCAATTACAGGAATATTTTCTATTATTTCAAGGAAACGATGCTGTTTCCAAACTGGAAGCTTGTGTGCGGTGTAGACAGGTTTAATAGTTGATACTGCATTTGTGGAAACTGCTCTCATTTGCGGTTTGGTTGATTCTACAAAGTTGCTTCCTTTGAGTCTTTGCCTTCTCAGAGCATTCATTCTATGGCACATTGTATGGTCTGTTAGTCTCCTGAATTTTTCAGCTTGTTGCTGAGCCTTGCTGTCTCTTCTATCCTCAATTGGCTGGAGAAATGTAATCTTTTCGAGTTCTTTTATAGGTGTTGTCTTCATTCCGCCCGTTATATTTCTCATTGCTTGATTTTGGAGTCTGCCGATTTTTATCGAAGTTTGACTTAGCTGCTGTTGCCCATGCTGAATGCCATACTCTAGGACTGGTCTCACTTGCCCTTTGTATAACGTCTTTAGCACTCTCTCATCTGCACCCCAAGTTGTCCAGCAAGTTTTGTCATGATTGCCATTCTTTGCCTTGCTCTCATTCGATTTCTGTCAACTTTTTTTTTCCAAGTCAGACGGCGATCAAAAGTAATGCCTAAGTAGTTTGGATTTTCATTTAAATGTAGATTTTCTCCGTTTAGTACTAGTTTGGAGCGCTGTGGTTTATGCGAGAGGGAAAATACTGTGCACGTTGTTTTCCATTCATTTATCTTCATGAGTCATGTTTGGCCCACTCTTCCAGTGATGTTCTTGCTGCATCCGAATGTTTGCAGTAGTGATGTACTCATCAGATCCACAAGGCTAAGTCATCTGTAATGGAGGCATTGTTTGTTATTTTTGGAATATTTTCTGTTATGTCATTTATGTATGCAAGGAACAGAGTAGGTGACAGGACTCCCCCTTGTGGGACCCCCTGCTCTAATATAAACTTTTTACTAGTCTGTCCTTGTTTCTGTACTCTGGTCTGGGGAGATAAGGCTACAGAATTGATAAGGTCGTCACCTGTTAACAAGATGTTTACTTATGGTATCTTCGATCTAAACCTGTTGCTACGTTACGTAATGGACCCTATAAAACACTCACTATAAATGTGGAAACAGCTAATTAATACGCTATTTGTGAGATAATAAATCGACATCACAGTTAACTATATTGCGGATTTATAGCCGTCGTTGGAAATAATAAGGCAGGGTGCGATTTCTCAGTTTCCAAAAATAATTAATGACATCATTTCTCGTAAGTCATGTTTCTAAATATATCTCGTTGACCAATAAACGCTCTTGAAAATATGTTGAGTCGGCAAACGTAGCTTCAACGTTTTGGTCTTTAGCGCATGAATCTCTAAGTAGTTCGGCTAGGCCAATTGAGTCATATTCGCCGTCCATATACTGAACAGGCAACACGCGAGAGAGATCTGCGAAAGTGTCATATTGTGTATTCTTAGGACAGTGTAAGTGACCAGTGTACTTTTATATTTTGACATCTAGATGTGGTATCAGTGTGAAGCTAAAACTGTAAATCAGTTTGTCGATCACCGTTGTGAAAAGGGTTAGGACAAGGTGGTCAGCATATTTGCAGACTAGCCTATCTATTTGTGCCGTTCGTTGTGACTAAGGTTGGTAAACAGTCGGTAATTAGGTTTAAAACATCATCTGGTTTAAAACAAAATATTTGCCATTTCTCAGTCGGGCCAGAAATCATAGTAAAGTTGAATAATAGACAGGTTCATTATTGTTAGGCCTACATACCTTTAGGCGAAGCATAAATCAAATAACACAATAGATTTATCGGTCAACAGAACATAAATACCACAAGAAAGTAGTGGGTGTAGCGACCACAGAAACATTGCTAGGCCTAAACATGGAAATGCAAAGTAATATGGATCTTTTGCAGCCTTACAGCAGCATGAATGCAGACTATAGCGGAGATTTCTTTATGAATGATTTATTGGTAGGAGATGACTGTCTGAACTATTTGGTTGGGTCAGATGTTAATCTGGCAACATTTAACATTGTCGAAGCCGACCACACATTTTCTTCTAGCTATATGCAGAAAACCGAGTCAGCTGATGACAAAGGTAAAAGTGAATCTTCTGCTGGGAAATCTCCATGGCATGAGTCTGACAGTGGTGTTTCAGAAACACTGAGTTTTTTAGGAAGCCCGCAGGAACCTGTTGTGGCAGGAAAAACTGTAAGGGAAAAAATATTTCAGGCTGAAGTACTTCCACATACAGGCACTGTTAATCAGCCCTCCATGACAAACGCCAAAGCTAGTGATGATCTCATGACATTTTTATTTGGCGAATCGGGCAATGAAAAGTCAACTTCTGCAAATAATACTCACAAGGATAATGTTGAAATCCCTAAACTGTTGAATGCATCCGGCAGACCATTGCGCAGGTGTGCCAGAAAGAAATTATGGGAAGCAAAAATAGAATGCTCTGACAGTGATGAATCTAATTCTGGTGACCAATTCCAAGATCAGACGGAGGCAAAATCAGTGCCAGGTGCTGCCCGACCCTTGAGTGATAAAAATGAACTGTCAGCACATAGTCGGGGAAATGTTATTAATGTAGTAAAAATCGTGAAGTCACCAACTTGTACCTCAGATGATGACATAATAAAAGCTCTGGATGAACGATCAAAAAAGAATGCTCAACAGGCAAAAATCAACAGGGAGAAGAAGAAGGCATATATTAAAAACTTGGAAGATGACCGTGACAGTTTAATGAAAGAAAACAGTAAGTTATCTTCACAGGTTGAAAACATGACAAAGGAAATGATGAACCTTGAAGCAGAAGTTGATTATCTAAAATCAGTTCTTGCAAATGCGAGCGCATTGTCAGGACTTCTTAAAAATATCAGCAATGTGAAAGAAGTAAAGCTGTCTTCCACAGTTACAAGTCGCAAGCGAGTAAATGAAAATGACCATTCCTACAACCTCGTCGAAAGCAGACCTGAAAAACGTGCACACATAGTCAAAGAGAATCATAGAAATGCAGGTGTGTGCTTGCATGTCAGCGAAGGTGAAGCTTGCTTGGAGTTTTGTGCCCATTGTGCCTCACTTGCACGCAAAACACATGGCTACAGGGAAAAGTCATGACCTTGTTGGTACAAATCTACTATTGAACAGTAGCCAATATTTCTGTTTGTTCTTTAAAAAAAAACAAAAACCAGTGATCAGACCTGGCCGATTGTGCATCCCACTGTTTAAGGGTTATAACAAAGTTTCTCAGTTGCAGACCGGCATTCTTTGAATCATCTGTAACTGTGGATATGCTTACTTTGTTGTGTGTAAACAACAGAGAAGTCAACAGGGTCAGTTCTGAGTTGAACAATTCCAGCAGCCCAGGTGATGTCCTCATGAGATCAAGCAAGCACGAAAAAGGATTCCAGTCCATTGTAATGTTAGTTGTAATGTCATGTATGAAATTATGTTTACTTTACTTTCTCCTTCCACTATTGCAGTGAAGCGAAGTGTGGTGCTGAAGTTTGCATGAAATTATGTATGTGGCACTTAAATTATATACATCACAATGTTATTCTGGATTATATGTTTTGATCTTTTTGATGATGTTTTAAACCAGATTTCTTTCCAATTTATAGGTACAACTGCCTCTTTCATCTTTGCAATGTTGCTTTGTCAGAATTGTCAATTGCTGATTTTAAAACAAAGTTGCGTGGGTCGCAAGCAACTTTTGTTGAATTTGGTAAGATTAGATTATATGATAGTTGCACTATTTCATCATTGCTGAGAATAGGTTCAAATCTATAATTGATATTTTTGAGAAACCAAATTTCAAAAGCTGTCAACTTTGGCATGAGTTTTTTTTTTTTTTTGGCTTGTCATAATTATTCTCAGCATTGACCAAAGTTTTGTGTTTTAACTTTAAGAAAGGATGATTTTAATTTGTTGATTTTGTGTATTCATGTTTCAGAAATAATTTATAGCCATCCCCAGCATGTCATACAAAGCTACTAATATGAAGTTGTGCGTGGGACTGACACCCTCATCATGTAAACATATTGCCACTGAAACCACTGCTGCAGGAGCATGTACATGCTTGGTGCTGGCTACCTACAATGGGAAAAAGCTGCAGTGGTGGAAAGCAAAGGAAAATGATCTTTGTCTTGTTTTATTTTTCTTATACAGTCATGGGAGTAGCCATTGGCAGTTTTCAGGATGCATGTCCAACCAGATTCCTTGTCTGGGTAGCTAGGTACTAAAATTTAATTTGTGTTTAAAATTGTGTTTTGTAGCATTTTTTGACACACAAGTTCGGGCCATGTTTGCCTGTTCAAGCTGCTTGCTTGTACTATGAAGGGTTAGTATCGCAAATATCTGTATTCTGTACCATTTGGATGAACCACCCTAACGAGTTGGCATCTTGGCAATGACCAGTACTAATGAGTTCAAACTCACTTGTAATACAAGTAAATCCTTGTTGTCAGGCTCAGATAGAAGGGAAGATCTCTCTCAAATTTAAAAAAAAATGTTTTTAAAATTTATCAGCTCCTTCAGCATAGTTGGGGAATACATGTTTACTGAATGACTAGCTGTGTGCTTCACTTCTCTGATGTTCCACATGTGCTGCAGTGAATTTCGGGGAAAAAATGAATAAATTTTCAAAAAATTATGCCACAGTTGAAATTTTTGTACAAAGTACTTGAAATAAGCAACACTGTTAGAGCTTCTTGAGGCAAAGGGATCTTGTTAAAAACTAAGCCGTGTCATGCTCTTGTCTACCCAGATGTAAAAATGGGCACCTAAGTCTGCTGTTGAGTTAGTGGAAATGAAGGCAGCAAAAAAAAAAAAAAAAAGAGCTGGTCATCCCATTGTGTAAAGCTGAGACCTGGTGTAGGTGGATTCTCAAACATTTCATTCCTCTAAGGCAGTATCTGCTATGGGACTACCGTTACCCTTTTTTTTAAAACTAGAAATGTTGAATTTCTGTTAATTTGGTTAGACTTTATTGTGTTAATAAAACTGATTATGTTGTTTTGGTACAGGTTGTGAAATAGGTCGTGGTCATTGCTACTTAATGGCTGCCACATAGCAAACATGTAGTTTGATGATCTAAGTAGTAGAAGGATTGATCTCTGCCCTCGTTTGATGTTAGCTCTCAGTACTGTAGCAACTTTATAAATAACTCAACAGTAACTGCACAGTACTGTGACATGTTAGATGATAAACGTGACGTAACACTGCTCTGGTTTTCATAGTTTAATACACCAGCATATTTACAGCCTTGTCAGAAGAAAGATTCATATACAAAAAAGGTCTCTGTCTTTGCAGGCTTCCCAAGCTTCCGTTTGCTTGCTGTACTACAAAGTTATTCATAACACGACAGTTCTGCGCTGAAAATCTGTGCACTGATCATAGGCATTTTTATCTCTGTTGCAATAATTTCTCTCAATTCTACGCTGTATCACGTTATGTTTTATTCTATTGCTGTAAGATATGATCTCGTGTAAATATGTTAATCTTGCCTTGATTGGTTAACGGTTTTCTAGCCTAACTGCTAAGGTTTTGATGTTTCCCTAGGCGTGTCTACTTCTTGCTTATTCTTCTGCACATCTTTGTTACTTGAAAATTTACTCTCATGTTATGACCTGTCACGCTCGATTGAAACGATTCTTGATTCACTTATTTATCAAAAGTCTATGTACCATGACATAATGAAAAATGCCCTAGAAAAACACTACACAGTTCTCTTACAGAAAATCTCTTAATTCTTTAAAAAATATCTTGGCAATACCCGGCGACTAGAGTTGTATATCTGTTCACTACAGACACACAGCATCTTCATGCCACTGTGTAACAAAACTCACGATGTCTGCTGTCACGTCTCACTTCATGTTCTGTACACTTTGCCAGCTGGGTATGGACTGCCTATAAAAACCCATGTTACTTGTGTTTAACTCACTGGTTTTATCGTGATAAGATCTGCCAGAATTTCTACACCCCCTGGTCTCAGTCTATTTTCTAACAATTGTTATCTCGCTTTGACCAAATCTGTCACAAGACCACAGAAAATCTGCTACATAGATCCTGAATTAATGGTAATGGCCAAGTAAATGTCAAATCACTTGTTTAACACTGTCCTATAAGCAAAAGCAGTCTAGTTATACTTTGCAGTTGCCCCTTTCCTTCATTATGCCCAAGTCCAAAGCAGCAGCTGCAGAACATAACAAGTAAGCATGGGATTGTTCTTTCAGCAACGTCTGTATACTATCCCAATGTAAACATGACAGTGTTGCAGCTGACATTGATGGGGAGAAAGAGAAGATAATTGAGGCAATGAAGAGTATAGCCCAAGGCAGAATGGAAAGATAGGACAGAGAAGATGGCTGGAGAGAGAGAAGTAAACAGGGTTGAGATTTGTGTGTTCCCACTGAAACAAAAGTGTTGAGTGTGTGACTAATCATCATCATTGCGAGTGACCTATGAAGAGAGATGAAGGAAGAAATGAGAGAATATAATTATGTGGTCACATTCTTGTGTTCCAACAGCAACAAAGTTTATTGACTAATCATTATTGTTACATTGTCTGTGCTCATGAACTGAGATGAAGGAAAAAAGAAACATCAGATGTGTGGTCGCACTCCTGTGTTCCCATGGGAACAACAGAGTGAATTGACTAACTAATCATTATTACGAATTACATTGTGTTGACTCTTCTTGTTCTTCTATGATCTTTTGATGCACTTATTCATTAATATTTGTTCCATGTGGAGAATCAGCCTACGTCTGTTTGGCTGTTCATTTAATTATGTTGTACCATCTTTTTCAACTGTGCCCATGATATGCTAGATTTTGCTGTAACTTCATCTTCTAACTTGCCTCTGGTTTCTCTCTACCTTTTTGACACAATGTGTCATCTATAGTTATAAAAATACAGTTTTAAATTGTATCTGCATGTTCAAGGTCTGAAATTACTTATTAGTCACTACTCTGACAAGAGACATGTTAATTTTTCAATATCAAGACAACTGATGAAATAGTAAAGTTAACTATATTTTTTGTGTCTCTATGTGGTAAATTTATTTGTACTTAATAAGAACTGATTTAATAAGTTGTAATGTATATTGTCAGTTTGTAGACACAATGTATTTTTTTTTTGCCTTTGTGAGATATCTCGGTGACGTTTGTTTATTTTCTTTGGTCTATGAAGATCCAGACATTGAAGACTTGCAGTATTCTGTTTTTATAACTACTAGATGCAAGGAGACTATGATAATCTTGTAGTTGTGGAGTATTTGAAAATGACCACATACTTCTTCTTGGCACACTCTCGGACGTCGACATGAATATTTTCAAAGAAAGCAGTAGTCAGATTCAGGCTATTTGCATCTCCATAGTTTTTTTCCGAAAATGGTGCTGGTGACGGCCATATGTGCTTTCTAGGTTCCTCGTATATTGGTCATCTATGAAGATGTTCAGCCGTCATTTTATCAGTACCACATTTACTCTTATCGGTAGTTTATATCTTTAGCTTGTTAAATAGATGATATCCCAATCAGCTGTGGCCCGTATGGAGTCTGAAGATTATCACTTGTTCTCTTCTGCTGAGCTGGTAATATGCATCATGTTGTGTGTCCTGGATGCTCTGCATCCCATTTGTTTCAATATCTGGTTCTAATAAAACTCTTTGCCTCTTTGAAAGTTATGCTTGTATCAGTTTGAGGTAGTTTTCCCACCTTCCTTTGCCAATCTGTTTGCCTCTCCATTGCCGGGGAGGCTACAGTGAGATGGGATATCACAACCCTTTTGAATCATTGACTTACAATTATATGTTTAGCAGTGTTTTTTTGTTGTGAAATTTTACTATGTTAGTTTATGTATTTATCAGGTGCATTAAGAATGTTACAACTTAAAACATGCTTATCTTGAGAATGCAGAAATCTGTTCACATATTTGTAATTTATTTTTTGTCTAACTGGTATAATCTATTTAAATATGTTTTATAATGTAATATATAAATATTGCTATGTACATACTGTAAACAATGTTAATACTTATTTTACTTCGATACTTAGTAATAATCATAAGAAGAGTATGAAGTTAACAAACTAAGAATGGATATGGTGTGGGAAAGCTGTAGATTTTTTAACGTTTCGTCTTAAATTTCATTCATATAGTCCACATCTTTATTTTAAAAGATATATCCCATGAACACCTCACTTACATATTCTTCATAGGGGCTCACGTTTGCACATGTTTGTCTGAGATTTTGACAGAATAGTGTTCACTTGTTCAGAAAGCAACTGTGTTTTGAGAGTGCTTGGCCTCACTTTTGCATGTTCTTGTTAAAGGGTTGATGTGATAAGTACAGTAAATCCTCTGTTGATGTGATAAGTACAGTAAATTCTCTGTTGATGTGATAGATGAGCTCATTATCTTCATGGATAGTTTGTTTGTCTCCACAATCTCCTGTCTCTGGTGTGGTCTTGTGAGCTCTTTTGGTGACTTACTAATCTGCAGTTAAGTAGTAATAAGAAATACAGATAAGCAATGTAGTGACTTACCTCAAGTTGTAGTACAGCAATGTAGTAACTTATCTCAAGTTGTAGTTCAGCCATGTAGAAACTTATCTCAGGTTGTAGTGCAGCAAATGTAGTAATTTATCTCAAGTTGTAGTGCAGCAAGGTAGTAACTTATCTCAGGTTGTAGTGCAGCAGTATAGTAACTTAGCTCAGGTTGTAGTGCAGCAGTGTAGTAACTTATCTCAAGTTGTAGTGCAGCAAATGTGGTAACGTATTTCACGTTGTTGTGCATTCTTGAGACTTAGATCAACACATTTGCTATTGACTTGGCTGCTAATATCTCATTTTTATTCTGCTGTTTTTGACTCTGGCTGGCACACCTTTTTGACCTGCCTGTAGCACCGTCACTTGCTGTGTGCTTTTGGACTGATGTGAATTTATGAAATTCTTTTTAATGAAGTCTTGTTGCCAAAGAATCTTGCAGTGATGTTAAAATAATGTTGTTGCAGCATGACATAAGGCTGCTTTTATAATGGACGGATCAGTCACAAAGAATCTTGCAGTGATGTTAAAATAATGTTGTTGCAGCATGACATAAGCGCTGCTTTTATAATGGACGGATCAGTCAGTCATCGCGTCTATTACTTGGTCATTGTCATTAATTCCATCATTTCTGTTTCCAACAAAGTGATAATTTTAGAGATTTTTTTGTCTCTAGAGTTACCATATGTGGATAGTTTTACATTTGGCGAGCGTATAAATAGTTGAGTATCAAGTCTAAACCATACAAACAGAATTCACATAAACAGAGGACTTGCTGTTCATCACTCTATATTGGCTGAAAGTTTTCAGATATTTGTATTAGAAAAAATAATTTAGATTCTGTTGTCAGAATAAGAGCAATTCATGTGTTTTATTATATGCTGCTTTGATACTTGATAAAAAATATTTGTAAAACATAAACTGCCTAATGTTGTGTCTTGTATACTTTTGTATGTACCTGGTATTGCCACACATTTGGAAGACAGTGACAGATTATATGTTTGAATTTTGTCATGGCATATCAGATTTACTATATCTCAGATGTCAGGTCAGCCCTGTTGTATGCTTCTGAAACTTGGACAACAAAATACAACAACCAAGATGTTAGACTTTTATAAATGGGTACTTGTATGGAATGGAAGGATTGACATGGTGCAGCAAGATCACCAGTATTGAACTGATGACAAGAACCAGACAAGTGACAGTGGAGCAAGAGATGAGATGCTGGCAATGGATAGGACATACATTGGAACAAAACCAGTTGATAGTATTACCAGGCACTCGTTATGGTATTTTCAGGGCAAGACATGTAGATGGTAACAGAAAAACACAGAAGAGAACTGAAGACAAAAATGAAAATAAATGTGTAGGACATGGAAGGGCCTTGAGCCAGTGGCACAGGACAGGAGTAGCTGATATAAATTTATTGAAGGGCAGCAGTGAAAGAGAGAATTACTGTCAGTTTGAAACCACATTTACCTCTACACCTCACGGTAGAAGGGGAACGACTAAGTAAGTTGAAACCACATTGTGCCCAACATAACTAGGCAACCCAGGATAATGAATTCATATTGTTACATTTTATGCTTATTGAACTGTTTTATAACATGTTAGAGATTTTATTAATGAGAAGACAGTATTAAAACTGTGAAATAACCTTATAAACTGTTTTTTCATGTATTATGATGTTGATAATCTTATTTTAGTTACACACTTATATATTGTACAGTGTTTCAGTAATCTGGACCCATGGGCTAAATAAAAGACACCAAAGATCATGGGACATAGTAAAGCATGATCACCAATGCCTACCAGCACAACATCTTGTGAGTTTGATCCTGTAGGAAGTGGTTCTCTCAAGTACAGCCTGGGTTCCCATTTTCCTAATTTATTCTTGTCATCTTCATCTTTTCTCTACAGGTTTTCAGACCCAGTAGGCTGTGATCCAGTATTCTTTTTTTTTTGCCTTTGCATCTAATTCTTTTTACGGTTTGGCAACATGATCCGCAAAATCTTATTTATGAAAAAGTTGTATCATGCGTCCACTAAGTGCCGCACTCCTTGTAACACAAGTCCAATGTAAAGTGGTGAGCTCAGTGTCAAGCTGTTCTAGTGTTATCTCGGGTCTTTACATGAACTGTTAGTCACAAAACCTCCAGCTCCACCCTCAGTAGTCTGTCTGTGGCATTTGTCATTTCTCAAGGATGGTTCTGTTCAGTGTTGTCACTGGTGCTGATAGTTTCATTAATCCACTGTAACTTATGCTGTCTTGTAAATCTGATTTACTGGCTACCTCACATCTCCACAATCATAATTGACACCACACTCGTGGTATCAGGAAACAATATATCTTTAATTTTCTCGGTCGATTGAAAATTCTGATTTAACATTCACATACAACACCATTTTCATGAAGTGCGACTTCATGGGTGTTTAGTGGTTTGAGCTTGTTTTCCCATGTAAACGGTGAAGTTATTTAGTACAAAGGTAATATGTTGGTAATATTTACCTTTAGACTAGTAAATTATAGTGACCACCCCTTGAAGTGACAGTTTAAGGCAAACAATACAAGGGAAGGTCACTATAATTTACTAGGCTCAAGGAAAGATAGCGAGAATTAAGTAAACCACATGGAAAATAATTATTAATATCCACTTCAGTCACAACTGACTATGGGATTCATGCACCCCTGAGGCGATAGCCCACAGCTTTTTTGTTTTCTGGTGTCCCTTTAAGCGTGTTCTCTTCTCTTCTGCGAGTTTCTTTTTGCCCCAATCTGAGGTGGTGCCATAGAGAACATCGTCACTTGGTGCGATTGGCAGCTACATTCTTCCAGGTTGCTGGATTTATGTCTAGTGCCTTCATGTATCTCTTGCACACATCTTTGAGCCTCAGCTGCGGTCACCTGGCTGTTCTTCTGCATCTGGAAAATAATTATAAAAATAACCATGACTGCACCTGATGCTGCACAAATTGCAATACATCTGGGTTTGAGACCAAGCCACATCATGCTCCAGTCTTCTTTTCCCTGCTGGCTAAATACATGCACGTCTTCCTTCAGCGATGGTTCTCAGGCAAAATGTTTAACATTTGAGATTGCCAGCTTCATGCACAACCTCGTACTACTAGTCACAATCGCCTCTCCTCTAGCGACATGCCTGAGCCAACAGTGGCGCTACCCTTTCTTTGACTCCCGGGAACTACATGGGGCAGCTCCAGTCTAAGGTATGTGTACTTTAGCAGATACTTCTGTAGGGGAGTTATTAAGTTAAATGTTATAGACTACAGGGTTCAAGTTAATGAGGTGGGGTGATCAGTTCCCTTCATCGATGCCGATGCCTTCCCTAACTCAAAATCATAATCTGACACCCATGTACAGCTGGGTAAAGTAGAGCACTACCCGGATTTGAACTGTGAACCCGGCAACTTTTGATGCGAGAAGCAAGAGTTTTAATCACTCTGCCAATCGGAGGCACCGCTTCATTCTACCCAGCAATAATAATAGGTACTTGACTTGAATATGGGAAGGTAAAACATATTGAGAACCCAGTATTCCACACTAAGCTTGGAGAAGCCCTAGACACAATTCTGGCTTTTTTTTTACCTGGTTGTCTGCATGTAGGAGGATCTTGCTATGGACCCTATGATAGGAGCTGAGAAGTGGTTCTATGTAGCACGTGACAATTCCTTGGGATAGTCCAGAACCAGAGCTCAGTATTTTAACTCTGCATATTTGGAGAGCCCTTTTTCAATGGTGGGGAATGCACAGTATGCGACAATGCTTCTTCCTAGCTTGAGACCAGCTGTGATGATCCTTTAAATGAAAGCCGAGCTGGAGAAACTGGAGCTCATAACTTCAACTCAGCATGTTTCGGAATGGGAGAAAATACACAGGAAAAGCCTAGATCTACAGTGTAGATAGTACCAAGGACTCTTAGACTTGGGATTGGCGGCAAAAGAGCAAACAGCTCAACAGCGCCAGTTAAAAACAATAGGAAGGTAACTTACTGGCACCCATTGATTTGAATTGAATATTTATCGAGTATTTCCCCTTAGTCTCCATCTCTGCTCTGATGGCAAAAGCACAACTAACTAGACTAGCTGCCAAATTCACGGCATTCCGTGTTCTAAAATGCCTAGAGTAAGAGAAGTAGACAAATGAACGCATGTAGGAGAGAACTGGAGGCAGAAGAACAAATGCTGAGGAAAGACCTTGACCTGTTGGCGGACAACAGGACATGGCAAATGTTTGGACATGGCCCATGCTCCTCGGGGAGCTAAAGGGTATTGATTGTTTACAAACGTTAGTTTACATGTGTGGCCACTGGCATATACATGTACACTGATGATGATGATTATTGTATAGTGGGTTCGAATCTCATTTGGCAGTTTTTGGTTGATGGTATAAAAGTAACTTTTTTCTCGCAATATGACAACAGTTCATGTAGACAGTTGATGAATTATATCAACAGTAGATGAGTAACTTCACTCAGACGGCAGTAGCAAAATTAATGGCGAAATTTATTTACATACGATAAAGTGAAGACTGAAAATGAAGTGCCCAACCTTCTAATGAGGTACAGCAACAATTTCAAATCAATTATTTATACAATGTCTAGTTCTCTCGTCCACTCAGGCTGCTTCAGTGGTTCTCTAGCTGTCTCTATTTTGCTGTGGTGGTCACGACTTGGAATTCATTGTTGTCAATATTTTTTCTGCCCTCTAAAATTTCTCAAATGGCAACATTGTCTTTACAAAATGTTCTGGTTTTTTTTTTTTTTTTTGTTCTGTTTCAGCTTGGCATATCTTAGTTGATACTGCTCTGACTGCCAGGGGTGAGAATTTACCAAGATCTATTATTTTGTACTTCTCTCTCTCAGGACTAGCTGCTGTCTATGGTTCTTGTCATGTACTAAACAGCTTATCATATGTTGGTAAAACTCAACATACCTGGTTGTCTTGAAAATACACACATTCTTAAAATGGCGACAATGTCTTTCATGTCCTCGGAATAACTCACAAAAACTGTCAAATATGATTATGACATATTGGCGATCGAGCGTCTGGGGGATATTTATAAACTTTTCTGTCAACGCAGAAGCAAGCCAACTCATTTGGACTTATCCCTCGATTATAACTCTCGATTGGTTTCAAAGGCCGGGAGTTGTAGGGAGGATAAGCTCTCGCTGCAGATAAAATACTTCTATGGCACGCGCCTCAAGCAGCTTCTGACAACCAAATCCAGCTCCCGGCCTTCACGTGGGGCTCAGGCTCAATTTGAGCCCGGCGGAACGGTTTCCACTGACGGGAGAAGGGGCAACGGCGAGCGACTGGTGCCTTAAAACCAGCGGCTTTGGGCAGATAGGGCTCGTGATCCTTGGTTGGAACCTTATCTAAGACAAGGAACTCTGAATTCAAACCACCGCTGCTTTGCGGGAATATCCATTTATGGAATTGGCTTCGGGAGTAAACCCAGAGGATAAATCCGGAGTCAAGAGTCCCTAAGGCAGTCTAATGTTGATTCGACATTATTCTGGCAACTCCTGCGACGTGGCTGGTACCAAACTGTATTGGCTACTGCCGTTCCTTTGGATCTACCGGCTGCGTGGAGAGGGGGAACATGATGCATGGGCAACAGCTTGATCTCCATATAACTGTGCCCAAGCTCGCGCCCTGGAGAGGACACTCCGTCACCCTATAGGTATCAGCAAAACACGGGAAGTAGCAGTTACCGGTTATCAGCATTTTGCCCAATTGGCGTAGGGCATGGCGCCAGGGGCTACTTCCGACAGTGGGAGAGGTTCTAGGATCTCACTGGACAGCTACCGCCCGCTTCTAGCTTGGCAGCCCTCAGTCAGTAAGGTGTTGTCCCGCCACTGTCTGCTTTCCCCATTGGGTGCATGGGAATTACTAAGGGTCAAACCCGAACTATGGACAGAAAATTTTGCACCAAGCAGTTATCGTAATAATAGAAATAAGCAAACTCTCAGATGGGATGCTGGAACTTCCGGACTATGTTGACTGGACTATCCGAAAACCTACAGGACATAAACGATGTCAGGAAGACAGCCATAATCAATGATGAGCTTAAACGACTTCAGGTGGATATAGCTGCACTTCAGGAAATGTGCCTGGTGGGCTCTGAAACGGTGAGCGAGAAGGACTACACATTTTATTGGCAAGGGAAAGACCTTAATAAAACTAGAGAACACTGATTAGGTTTTGCGGTAAAAAAATCGCTAACTAAAATGGTTGAACCAGGTGAGAATGGATCAGAACGCCTGTGTTAACGCTCCGCCTGCAAACTAGCACAGGATCCATCACCCTTGTCAGTGTGTATGCTCCTACTCTGTACTCTGCCTCAGAAGCTAATGATGAGTTCTACGAGAATCTAGCAGCAGTCATCAAAAGCATACCTAGGCAAGAACAGTTAGTTCTCCTTGGTGACTTTAACGCTAGAGTGGGTGCCCATAATGTTTCATGGCCTTTATGTCTGGGCAGGTTTGGTATTGGCAAGATGAACGAAAATGGACAACGGCTCATAGAGTTGTGTGTCCATCATGACCCCTGCGTGACCAACACCTACTTTCAGACAAAATCCCAGCATAAGGTGTCACTGTCATGGAGACACCCACGATCCAAGCACTGGCACCAACTGGATCTTATTCTCGTCAGAAGGCCACTTCTCAGGTCTGTGCTCTCCATGCGTTCGTACCATAGTGCAGACTGATACAGATCACTCCTTGGTTTGCTGCAAAATCAGAGCACAACCAAGAAAACTATCGTGTCAGACATGAAGGGAAACCACGCATTAATACCAGCAAGATGTCAGACCCTGTCATGATCGCTCAATTTACTGCGACCTTCAAGAAAGTGCTCAGTAGCCCTCAGCATGGTGATACTGTTACAGAAAACTGGGAGCATCTACGGAACACCATTGAAAGTACTGCACTTGCCACCTTTGGTAAGAAAACAGCAAAGACAAATGACTGATTCAATGCTTCATCAGGTGTGATGGCACCTGTCATTGAAGCTAAGCGCAGTGCTGCGAATGAATACAAACGTTCACAGAGTGCTAGAACCCTACAGATCCTGAAGGCTACGAGAAGCAAAGTTCAACAAACTGCTCAACACTGTGCAAATGATTATTGGCTCCAGCTCAGTGAGAGCATCCAGACCACAGCGCAAACAGGCGACATTAGACAAATGTATGATGGTATAAAGAAAGCACTTGGCCCCCAAAAAAGTAAGACTGCACTCCTAAAAACCATGAGTGGAGAGAAGCTAACCGATAAGGGCAAGCAGATGGAGAGGTGGGTTGAGCACTACTCTGAGCTTTACGCTAGACATAATGCCGTTACGCCTGCATCCCTTGATGCTGTCAAATGTCTGCCAACTATGGAGGAGCTGGATGCCAAACCAACATTAGAGGAACTCGGCAAGGCCATTGATAGCTTGGCCTCTGGCAAAGCACCAGGCAGTGATGGGATTCCTCCTGATTTTATCAAATGCTGTAAGAGCACGCTATTACATCCCCTGCATAGGGTCTTGTGCCAGTGCTTGGAAGAGACAACTATTCCTCAAGACATGCGAGATGCCAAGATTGAACACTGTATAAAAATAAACGAGACAGAAGTGATTGCAATAACTACAGAGGCATCTCTCTTCTTAGTATTTGTTAAAGTCAGTTTGGTTTTAAGCTAGGGGATGTAAACATTTATATTTTTGCATGTCAGGTCATATTTAGTTGTTATCTCCCTTGTCTTTCCATTTGTAAATGATCCAGAATGCTCTCGAACTTTCGAGAATGAGTGAAGTTCACGTTGCGCGATTATCGGCGCATGCGTGACGGTTTTGAGCGGGACTGATATGCGATATCTCGTGACAGTTCGCTCTGGGCGTTTGACCGGGCTGGTCAACCATGTTTTTCTGTTTGTGTGCACGGGGAAATAGTTTTGTGTTATAGAAATGTTGGAGATTCCCCGATATATTTCTGAAAGCCAAGGATTGATGGCTGTTATTTATGTGACTTATTTCCGATGCTGTCAGTGAAGGTAAAAGTACATGTTCATTATTTTTGCCAGAGATTTACCTGACTTGTTTTGTCAGAGGATACACAGAGAACATTATATATTTTGAGCCCGGCACTTATGCGGCTTATTCCGCCAGAGATTTACCTGACTTGTTTTGTCAGAGGATATACAGAGAACATTATATATTTTGAGCCCGGCGCACTTATGCGGCTTATTTGGCCAGCGTCTTACATGGCTTATTTCGTCAGAGGAGGTAGAGAGGAATTACTGATGTACTGCTAGCACTGCGAAACCTGCAGTCTGTTCAGAGAGTCGTTGAATTTGGATGTAATGAACTATTGTTATTCTATGATATGTGTGAACGATGTCCCATTGACAGTGTAGTGATGATGTCCTTGTTTCTGTGGAGTTAATAAATCGTGAATAATCGTACCACAGTCGTTTCCAACAATTTCCTGAATATTACATGTGTTTTGGGTGTGTGATCATTGCTGTCTTACTACACGCATTCGCTTATTGACTTCTCTTCACACCCACACACACACACCATGTCGGCCATCTGTAAGCCCGACCTGCTGATTTGCCTTCATCAGCGCACATGATATGGTACAACTACATACACCTTCTACAGTGGTAGCCAATATCGCGCTTCTCAACAGTATTGTTGGTAAGGTTTTTGCCAAAGTCATCTTATTGCGGCTACACAAGTTAGCTGAGCGTATATATCCAGTCACAATGTGGATTCCGAGCTGGTAGATCAACAACAGATATGATCTTCTCTCTCCGCCAGCATTTAAGAACTTTGGCCTCACAATAAGTCTAAAGAAAACGAATGTGAGGATTCATGATGTGGGCGCTGCACCAGTTATCACTATCGATAACTATGAATTGGCAGTGGTGCACCACTTCACATACCTAGGGTCTACCATCAATGACAAACTCTCACTGTACACAGAAATTGACAGCTGCATTGACAAAGCTGCAGCTATATTTGCCCACCTCACATCGCGTGTTTGGGGAAACTCACAATGAAGACCAAAGCTGCGGTATATAAAACGCCTGCGTCACCAGCACACTCCTATTTGGCAGCGAGACCTGGACAACCTATGCTAAGCAAGAAAGAAGTCAATACCTTCTATTTACGGAGTCTACGCCACATCCTCAGCATCTCATGGAAAGATAAAGTGACAAATGTCGAGGTGTTGTCACGTGCTGGCCTTCAAAGCATGTATACACTGCTTAGACAGCGCAGACTACGCTGGCTTGGCCATGTCCATCACATGGAAGATGGTCGCATCCCAAAGGATATCTTCTACGGACAATTAGCAGATGGCAAGTGGACAGTTGGGCGACCACAGCTGAGGTTCAAAGATTTGTGCAATGGAGATATGAGGGCACTGAACATGGATCCAGTAACATGGGAGGATGAAGCTGCCGATCGCACTAAGTGGCGATGCTATTTACGGCGCCACCACAAATTGGGCGAAAAGAAGCTCACACAACAAGCAGAAGAGAGGAGAAAACGTCGAAAGGAGCACCAGGAAAAATAAGCAGATGAGGGCTGTCACCTCAGGGGCACATTCCCATAGTCAGTTATGACTGAAGGGGCTATTATTATTATTATAACTCTCGATTGCGCCAATCACCTATAAAATATTATCTTTTACACACTTGGGAGAGAGCCCATTCTACTGAACCTGCTCTAACGCAGTTTCGAATCTGACTCATTTAGTTTTGTACCACGATTTTCCATTACGACTATTCCCGAACCTTCTAGATCGACTGTCTCGAAAACTACTCACCAGTTTATATATATTTCCCGTGCAAGCTTAACTTAGCCGAGTTTACCCCCCCCCCCCTCCCGCCCCTTTCCAAGAAAGAAAAAAAACAGAACTCCAAACTTGAGTCAGCAATTTTTCTCAAGGGGCGTAAAACACTACTGTTGATCCCTACTTCAGTGTATTATGGATTATCACCCTTTGATTATACATTTATAAGTCATGGATTTTCGCCCTTTGAATTTAACTCTTTGAGATATCCACGCCGTCTTCATGGAAAAAAATTAAGGTATCGAAATTCCCTCTTACAAGCGGAAATATAATCCACTGGGAGGACAGGGAACCAACTCAATAGTATAAAATTAACAATCATAAGAGAACAATACAGTACGGCACGGGGTGGGGAGACGGATGGCGGCACCAAAACGAAACCTCGTACCACCCTGAATAATCCCAAGGGCCGACTCTAAGCTAGGATGATATTTGTTGATGACTTAGCTTTACGGGGAGATGAAAGGTAGTAGTGATAACAACCTGGCTTGTTTACAAGACTGGGTCCCAGAACATGTTCCTCCCACCCTACAACCCGCCCAGATTCAAATAATGAATGTGCCACTATTATAATTAAAACATGATAAAGAAGGAATGCCAACGTGGCAAGCAGAAAGTACATTTGCAGATAATTAAAACGATTTGCAGAATGCACTTAGGCGTGAAGGATTTTTGTGTGTAATTCTATATCTATTTTTAAATCCATGAAATCCGGGGACTTGGATATTGACTACACATAGAACGATGGCCTCATTTAAGATTTTCGGGACTTCAATACATTAATTCAACGTGTGACCATTTCATATGACTTTCTTTGTATCACGAATTCCTCCATTAAAAAAAAAAAAAGTGACCTTCCTTATTCGAAGGCACACAGTGTGAAGAATTTTTTAAGCACGGCTCCTATTATAACACAGGTAAAGGTAGTCCCTGTCACGGAATTGCCTCTCCTGCTTTGCAGTAGTTGTCCAACTCAAGAGTGTCTAAGTAATATGGGTCTTCAAAGGTGTCTACCTTCGCACAAGATTACTCTTGGCAGAGTTGTAGATAGAAGGATAATGATGCTTCTTTCTGAAGGAAGTATCCATAAGATATTTCAGAAGTCAAGAACAATGCTGCATTGGGCAGGGCAATTATTAATTTATATCGGTCCGCCGCCTTTTATGAAGTATTAAGTAATTATTAATTTCAGCTCGTTCAAGCCCCCACCCTGATTTACTCAGTGTAATTCTTCTTATTATGGTATAGCTTTGTTTAGAGTGTATTTTGTAAATTGCTGAGACAAATATGCAGCACATTCAAAATGATTAAACCGACGCTAAATTTGTATAGTTACAAATAACAAATTTAATAATCAACTAAGTTTTAACAGTTTAAAAAAAAATTGAATAATCTTTAACAGAAAATACTCATCATCGTGTGATGGTAAGATGTTTTATGTAGAAGTCACTTGGCAGCTTTTAGGTTTGACTTAGCTGCAAATGGTAGTTTCTTCTCCCGCTAGATTTTTGGATTCTCTGCAGATTGGTCACTGGAGTTCTCGCATATCTGGTCAAGATTAAAGGCGCAGCACGTTCCAAGTAAGACCAGGGAGTAACTGCAAAGCTGGTCCCGCGTTTCTAAGATACTATGATGATGGTGTCTAGCTCGACGTCAGTCCACTTCTACCCTCACTTTGTTCCAGAGATTAGTACCCTCAGCTGGTGGTACCATCAACTATTATGGTAAAAGAAGAGAAATGAATACCCTCTGAGTATTGAGTTTCCCGACACATACTTATGTGTCCCGTTCTTCCTATTCCATATCCCATCTACCTCAGAATTTACCCTCGATAAGAATTAAGCTTAATCCCTCAAATGAAAACTGTCTTTACATTTGAATTGAATAGCTTTATATTTACATTCAAATGAAAAGGTTAATAGTATAGATAGAATATGTTTACATTTACATCTCCACTGGTTGAAAAATGTTCACAATATAGATTGAATATGTTGTCATTTACATCTACACTGGTTGAAAAGCTTGAAAACTTTCATTATTTTTAAAGTGAATATGTTTACATAGACATTTACACTGGTTTGAAACTGTAAATATTATAATTATAATGTAAATCCTTTCTTTCATCTTTCCCTCCCTGCTCCCTATGGAACTTCGGACTACCTATGCTTTTATTTCTCTTTAAGAAACTAGCAACAAAGCAGTCACCAGCCCTTGCAGTGGCGATTCATGAAATCATCATTCTATACGCTGAGGTTGCCAGCCTCAAATGACTTGGACATCCACTAGCAATTTTCACATATTAATATTCACATGGCAATATATACATATTAGTTCACATGTTAGTAATGAAAAATATAGAATGTAAAATGCACAACTTACGCCAATCTTGGCTCACAGACTGTTTGCTCAGAGGAATAAAGTTAAGGCACTAGCAGATGCCTTTTTACACGTTTCTGTGGTGTTGTTATGTTAACAATGAATTCCCACTATGACTCCGTGTTTTCAGTTTCCCCAGATCCCGGGTTTCTTTATTAAAATGGTTTTCCTGGGCTCTTTAAGTCCTTCAAGATGTTCCACAAAGTCCGGTCTGATATATATGAAATCGTATTCTAACTCTGTCTTAACACTGCAAAAAGGTCAGGTTATGTTGCCTGTCCTCCCCCGCATTTGTTTGTTACGATGCTAAGCAGGACTCCAATCGTTTCAAACATGCGTGTTTAGGTGGGATAATTTCAAAATTATTTCCGTCTGAAATAATGTGCGTGATGCAAAAGGTCACCTCTCCCTTATATGGTAATAAAACATCCAATTGCATTCTCTGTAAATGCCTACAATTACACCTTACTTTCCTCAAGGTGTGCGGGAAACGATTATGTCATTCCTGTGCGCTGACAAATATCAAACTTTCAGCGTATTACCATCTTGGCGAAGAACGCACCCTGGCCTTATCAGCGATTAAACAACTGCGCTGGGCGATTTTAGTGTTAATCTGTAGTCTGATGTCGGCCACACCTGAGATTAACCAACATGGTTGTCGGTTAACATTGCATCACATGTCTACTCTCTCAGCAGGGGTGGTCAGGTAAACAGACAAGACGAATTATAGCAAGAAGTGTAAGAATGTTTGAAAATACCAAATATCTGCTACATAGCAGAGAAAGGAAAAGGTGCCGACCACTAAAAAGCACATAATTAAGTCAGTAAAAACAATGTCACAAAATACGGCCGTATTGAAAAAGAGAGCGACCCAAAATTATGTGAAACCCTCCTCTCCCCCATATCACAAAATCGTCACAAAATTTTGACTCCGTCCATCCTCAATTTCGTGACATCATATGTGGACGACCCCCATATGGGGATCCTGTCATACAATTTTAAGCCATCTGCTCTGCTGTGCAAACATCCACGCACGTGACACCAGTAACCTCTTGATTATCATATTTGTCAGAACCCTGCAATGTAATAGTGCTGACTTAACTTTTGAGCTGAATACGAGATGAGAAGAAGACGCTGGAGATTAATTGGGTGCACAATGAGGAAACATGGTGATAGCATTAGAAGGCAGTTCTTGATCTGGAATCTCCATGGTAATAGGCGTAGAGGGAGAAAGAAAAACGCATACAAAAGAGAAACAGGGACAGACATGACAGGGGTGATGACGACGTGGAAAGATATTGAGTTGATGGTGCGGGACAAGAGGATTTGGCATGAAATAGTTGACGGCCTATGCTCCTTGGGGAACTGATGGGTAACGATTGAGTGAATGTTTTCTCTCATTATTTGGATATGGTTGTTTATTTCTACATATTTGTATATGTTGCTGCCAATATGTAGAATATCTGAGGCCACATTCTGTATGGGTGTTTTTCCTTGTGCAACCTAGCTACCATCTGCAAAATGCATTCTTACGATCTTTATCTGTTTTATGTGGATATTCAGACCAAGTTGCTGGGGCTTGTTATTTTTCTTGAAAAGGCATTTGAATTTAGTTCATAAATGCAACGCCACTGCCACCAACAGTGTAATGTTTTGACCTAGAGAATTAAAAAAAATGTGTAGAGGGTAATACAATGGAACTGCCTGTCGTAGATTTTTTATAGGAGAATTAAGACTTGGGTCGGTCCCTTCTGAATAAATTAGAATAAGTGATAGTCACAGTGAGAGATAGTAATAGAAATAGATTTCCACGAGTGAGATGGAAGAATGTGATAGAGGCTGTCTCTGAAATTGAGAAATCTTCTCTCTTTCACCTATCTTCTACGACAGATTTTGAGGAGTCAGACAGTCTAAACACATATATATGTATATTAATATATCTCTATCCACTCACGTGCACGCACATACAAGTGACGACAGTTAGACACACAGACGTGGGAAAACTATAACAATGATTATACAGATATTTTGGAACGAGCTGACCAACGCACTGGAATAAGTTTATGAGTAGTTTATTTTATCAGAATAAACTTCTCTCACAACATATAAAATTACATCAAATCATATACAGAAAGGTCATTAAAAAAATCAAGGTATTGCTCTAAGGATGATAGACCCACGGTATGATCCTTCCCCTCGATGTTTAGCCCACAGTCCCGTTAGAAGGAAATATGATAGCCCCAAAGAAGTCACAGATACATCTGCTGTAGTCTAATGGTTTTCCCCCTAAAAGGTATGAACAGACTTAGATAGTAGTATGATCTATCCTAAGGCAAATATTGTTAGCAACAAACTTACATAAAGGGAATTAAGACAGCAAAAATGGGTACCAAAATTTCAACAATAAAGAAACGCTCAGACCTGTATTCACTCTATTCATTCAGCCGTGATCACGTGCATTTGTTCATACTCACAGCTTTGGTAGCCACTTCTGGAAACACAATTTTTAGGACATGCACATACAAAATCTTCAATGGTAGTCTTGGCAAAAAAAAACCACAGGTCCAAAAAGACGGGTTGAATTCACTACTTCAGGGACCGTTTTCTTGGTGATACTATTTTTCCGGATGTCTGTTTAAGTCACATTAAAATTGTCCAGGCACGAATATTAACCACGAGCACAGTGTCAATAGCTTAGGTTTCTAGAAATGAGGAATGTCAGGTCGGTATCTTCTTTCAGGTTAGGAATTTAGTTGATCACGCCACCGCTTATCAACCGGGTCGAAAAAGTTAATGCTTTTTCTGTAATTAGTCTCTTGCCACAAAGGCTGAAAATGTACTAGAGTTTTCTCAGGAAGAATCAAATCAGGCTCGCTGGGCCGGTTACTTCTTTTAAAGTTCTGGTACAGGTTATGGACCCAGTCTTTAAGAAAAGAATGTTTTTGTTCTTCACATATATTTACTCTTTACTTATCGCTGGCAAAGTTTGGGTTAACCCCAGTATTCACTGAATAAAGAAAAACACATATGAAATATTTTACATACTATGTACTCAATATAACCTACATTTTTAAACTGCAAGCGTACAGCTTGAACCATCATTTAAACCCTCCCGTGAATTAAGTTATATACAAAAATCAATCATCATGAATTAGGGATCCATACGTATCCCGTCAATACTCACTGATGTAGCATTTCAGTTATAAGTTAGTTTAGAACTCCGCCTATGCCGGTCCCAAGCCCGGATAAAAAAGGAGGAGGGCGGCCTGCATGGAGGCCGTAAGGAGGCAGCCCCTCCACCATGCAAAGGCACAACAGGCCAATCACCTGTTTGTCTTAAACTATGATTACGAGCAATACAAGAGAGAAAACCGGACTGATTCTAAAGGCGACGAACTGGAACGGACTACGGACTACGACTTATGGAACTTGGAACACAAGAAGTATAAATGGGAAGGAAGAGGAGCTGGTGGAAGAGATGAGGAAAGCAAAACTAGAAATCCTGGCTATAACGGAAACGAAGAAAAAAGGACAAGGAGTCATGGATCTCGATGGCAACACGTTGCTCTACAGTGGTGTACCCATATCTGAAAGAGCTAAAGGGGGCGTGGGTTGCATTGTGGCCCAAAATCAAAAAGATAGTATCAAGGGATGGAACTTTGTCTCGGAGCGCATTATGGTTGTAAAACTAAAAGAAGGAGAAACCATAGTCAACCTGGTAATAGTGTATGGGCCAAATGAGGATGAGAGAGCAGAGGTCAAGGAGGAATTCTTCGAGCTGCTTATAAGGACAGTGGATGACTGCCTAGATGAAGTTATCATGCTTGGAGATTTTAATGCCAGAGTTGGAAATGACCATGCTAGATGGGGTGGAGTTATCGGAAGATATGGAGAAGATACTCTCAATGACAATGGAAAGCGACTCCTTAGATTCTGCAGTGAGCAGAATCTGATCATTACAAACACAAAGTTCCCCCATAAGCGCATACATGCATACACTAGATGTGAACCAACCAAGAATGAGAAGTCAGTGATCGACTATGCCATTGTTCGGAGAAGCTCATTCAGATATGTCCGAGATGCAAGAGTCTGGAGGGGGCCAGAGATTGGAAGTGATCACTACCTGCTAACAATCAAACGAACAACTGAAAGAGTTGCTCAGCCTAGGAACTGCCCAACATCACGCAAGAAACCAAGTAAACGAGCAGGAGAAATGAGCATTAGGACCTACAAGCTGAGAGAGCCAGAAATTAAGACCAGATATCAGGGGCTTATTGCTACAGCAGTGAGCAACATAGAAGAACGACCTGATGACTTGGAAACCCTCTGGAATAAATTCAAGGATATCATAAAGACAGCTGCTGCAGAAGCATGCGGTGAAGTCCGACTTGGGAACCAGAGAAAGAGGACACCTTGGTGGACAGAGGAAGTCAAAGAGAAAATAAGAGAGAAGAAAATGGCATGGAAACAATACTTAGGAGCTAAAAACACAACAGGACAAATGGGAAAATATGTGACACTCAGAACAAGCAAAGAACAAAGTGCTAGCAGCAAAACAGAAGTCCTGGGAAGAATTTGGAGAAAAGCTAGAAAAAGATGCACAAGAAAACCAGAAATTGTTCTATAAGACCCTAAAGAACATGAGGAAGGAAAAACAATGCCCTCTCAAATTTATAAAGGACAAGCAAGGCTAATTGCTTACTGCCCCGAAGGAAGTAATGGAAAGATGGAAAGAATATTTCTCAGAACTCCTGGATGGTGAGCATGGTGAAGCATCAGAAATGATAACCACTAGCACAGAAGAGAAAACCAATGATGGTGAAGATGACATAAAGATGGAAGAATTGAGGGCAGCACTAGAGAAAATCAAGATGGGCAAAGCAGCAGGGCATGATGGTATAACACCAGAAATGGTTAAGTACATGGGAGCATCAGGCGACCTATTACTCTTAAAGGTCCTACAGGCAGCATGGTGCAACAAGACCATACCAAAGGATTGGGAGATTGCCATCATAACACCAATTTTCAAAAAGGGTGACAATCGACAATGTGGAAACCATAGAGGCATATCCCTTCTCAGTGTCCCTGGTAAAATCTACTCTAGAATCCTAGAGCAGAGACTCCGACGCCTAGCTGAGCCACAATTGGATTAGGTCCAGTGCGGATTCCGAGCAAACCGAAGTACTCAAGACCTAATCTTCACACTCAGACAGCTGAGTGAAAAGGCCCTTGAGTATTAGAGTGAGATCCATCTTTGTTTCATAGATCTGGAAAAGGCGTTTGACAGGGTCCCCTGGAGCAAACTTTGGGACTGTTTGGCAAGGAAGAATATTCCAGCACCTCTGATTCATGCTATACAGAGCTTCTACAAGTCTTGCAGAAATTATGTGAGGACAGCAAACCATAAGTCAGAAGAGTTCAGGACCACCACTGATGTAAGACAAGGTGATATCCTATCACCTTACCTCTTCATACTCCTTATGGACGATGTCATCAAGGCATGTAAGGAGAGAACAAGAAAGTATTCAGTGGGGTACTGGAAGATGAGACAGGTCTATATTTCGGAGCTGGCATTTGCTGATGATGTTGCCCTAATTGCTAAATCAGAGGCACATCTCCAATCCAACCTGCAAGTCTGGAAGGAAGAGCTGGAGAAGAGAGGGCTGGTCATAAGCAGCTCTAAAACAAAATCCATGGTGATATCACGAGAAGAAAGAAAACATCAGATTAAGTTGGGAGAACAGGTCCTGGAGCAGGTCGACCACTTTAAATATCTCGGAGCTATTATAGACCGAAAGGGAGGCATCAAAGAAGAGTTGGCCACTCGAAAAGCAGCGGCTGATAGACTTTTTCAGGCCATAAATCGTGGATTCCTCAGCAAGAAAGAGGTTGGTAAGAAAACGAAGATGGCTGTATACCGCTCCACCTATGTCCCAGTCTTGACATATGGATGCGAGTCGTGGGCAATGACTACAACCCACAAAAGCCAGATCCAAACCTCAGAAATGAGGTGTCTGAGGAAGGTGGTTGAAGTAACAAGAAGAGACATGGTCCGCAACCAGACGATCCGTCAAGGCCTAAAATCCCATCCGCCGCAGACCCAAATAGAACAGTCCCAACTAAGATGGTTTGGCCATGTCTGCAGAATGGGAGAAGATCGGCTACCACGACAAGCATGGGAAACAAAGAGCTAGGGATCCAGACCTCCAGGACGACCCAGTGTCCGCTGGGAGGACAACATTAGACAATCTTTGAAGGACCGAGGACTAGAATGGAACCAGGCCAGGAAGAAGACAGCTGATAGAATGGTCTGGCGCTCTCTCTTCCAAACCTCTACACCTCACGGTAGAAGGGGAGCGACTAAGTAAGTAAGTAAGTTAGTTTAGAAAAATTATTCTCGTCTGATTATTTAGCAGTTAAATTTAATTCCTTATAGCTACCTGGTTTTAAGCTAGTGTGGTAAGTTGGGATTATATAAATAGTTATAGGGGACTGAGATCAGCTGTGAAGGTATCTGTATCTAATAAGTGTGGTGTGTTACAGATGACCTTACTTTGCTACCACATTTAGACCTCAATCAGACTTATTCTGGAATATTGTGATGACTACGTTGAATGTTTAGGGTTATGATAGTGATGAAGTGTAAGTTCACAACAACCAACAGACAGATAAACACTTTTATTAAGACCCACAACACTTTACAACACTATGACAAGCACATACATATAACACTCTAGAAGACTAGCTTAAGTAAGTCAAGTGTTAATGATAAAGTTGTTATTTTATTCCCGTTAATGATGTCCACCAAAAGATAATTATAAGTGGATGGAAGCAGACATCATCATCATCAGTTGATAAACTCTTAATACAAGACCCTTGCCCTGAGCAAGAGTTGATAAAGTCCTCTGGTGTTTTGATTACTGAAGCTCGCTCGAACATCACCAGAGTTAAATACTGTGTTGTTGTGTTGCTCGTGGTTCGAGTATGGGATGTCAACTTGACCTACGCAGTGGTGTGTAGACATAGATGGAGTGTATAATGTGCGAATGATAGGAAGGGTTCGTGGTGTTGACAAATGTTCTTTTCTTACACTCATGTATGGCTGGAAGTCATCAACACCAACGACTGTGTACCTTTACTAAAGTTTAATTGGACGTACACACTCGACAGCACAGATAGTGACAAATCACAGGTTGGCATAATACATCATGGTACAGTGGATAACTGGTCCTGCAATGTTATGTTACATGGGCACTCATGTGGAATAATATTATAATGGATTGTCAGTAGCCAAGCACTCAGTATTGCCCATATATATATATCAACTGAGTTTACTGACAAAGCACGTCAGATTATAAACAATATCCAAGATGGCTTCTACCTAATCTCGTCTAGCGAAGATTCTTTAACATAAGGTTCAGCACAGTTTTTTTCATATAATAATATTGAACCGCTAGCCATGGGTTCTCATGTGTAGCAGTGATCTCTGGACTAATCAAGCGATAATACGGGCATCCCTTTTCTCTTCTTGAAAGTCACTACATGTTTGGTTCCAAGATGGCTTCACTCGTGAGTTGTCACTCACGTTTGGATACAGATAATGAATCTGTCCTAAAGTTAGTCATTCATTAAATCTTTCATTGCTCTGTAGATTTGATCATGAACACTTGACTGCAATCTACAGGATATAGTGCTGCTAGGAATCGAAGTCGTTTTCATCGAGTCAAATATATTCTCTTAGACATTCAAATCGTACCTATCGAAAATGGTGGCTTCGTACGAGAGTTCATAAGAGTGTCTATTATTACCTTGGTATCAGAAATATGATTCTGCCATTCCTTGGCAATACGAATAAACACTGGGGTAAAGCATACACGATAGGTCTAGACGACTATCACTTTCCCCACAAATACTGAGATCACTTTTTCCCCGGCGACAAGCCGACATAGAAAACACAGTCCCTATCGGGACGAAGCCAAATCACCCCACACTCTAGCGACACATCCGCCGAATAGCCTTTGACCTCTCTAGAGACAACAGAACATATAGTTCGACTTAGATATGTAAAGATATACAGATATAAGACAGACTCGTCCTACTCCGACAAACAATACACATAAATTCAGGCCATAGATATTCTGAAGCAAGAACAATCTATTACTACCCAAACGAAGAATAAATCGCAGAAAACTGGACTCATCCGCGGAGTTCGATCGAAAGAGCCGACACAACTTTCAAGGGAAGTAACTCAATAATGACTTTCCCTTAAGCACTATTTTGTTTACAAAATATTTGCGAACATAACAAGTATACCAATGTATAATATTGTAAGATATCAAAGACTGCACGTAACAGTCTTACCACACCTCCCGGGAAAAAAAAATGGAAATTTTTTTTTTTTTGAAATACATCTAGGAGCAACGTACAATAGGCTCACAACGCATGAATAATGCGCAGATGAAAATATCAGGAATACCTATAACGCCTAATATGAGGCTAAGTCGACTTATGGAGCGACTGGTGAGAATGTGTCTCATAAACTCAGAGAAATTATTTCTCTACAAGTATATTTTTCCAGGAAGGTGTCATCAAAGTATAATACAATTCTGGCAATTACACAATGCCTAAAAAATTCATATCATCATTTCGTATTAGATATCTTAAATTTATGATTTATGAAGAAAAAATCATCAAAGCACAGCGGTGAATAAACATCAATGAACCGCTGTGTAGTGATACAATCATTACAGAATGTCTGCCATCACATTATCTGATCCACGAATAGCTCGCACAGAGAAATGAAAAGGTTGAAGAGCAATTGCATATCGAGTAGACCTCGAGCTCTTCAAATTCTTACTCTGTATAGCAGTAAGAGCTTTTTGGTCGGTTTCTACTATGAAATGTGCGCCTAGAAGGAATCTCTGTAGTTTGAGGATCGACCAAACCATAGCTAATAGCTCACGGTCTAAAACCGAATAATTCCTTTCTGCCGCATTAAGTTTTCTGGAAATATACATTACAGGATGCAGAGTTCCAGAGTACTCTTGCATTAGTGCCGCTCCAATCCCAGTGGATGAAGCGTCACTACGAAGAACGAATGTCTTATCTTTAGTGGGTAGCACTAAAATAGGTGGTGTTGAAAACAGTGTTTTAATCTTATCCAGAGAGCATTGGCATTCCTGAGACCAGTGGACCACATTAGGCGAACCTTTCTTTAGAAGTGTTGAGAGAGGTGCCATGATAGAGGATAGATTCTGAATGAATCTGCCATAAAATTGAATAAGACCTAACAGACTTCTCACCTGTTTTTTAGTCTTAGGGATTGAGATGTTAAGTATCTTACTAGTATTATGGTCCTCTGTCTTTAGGAAACCATGACCAACTCGGTGGCCTAGGAAAGAAATTTCGCTAAAACCAATATAGGCTTTAGAGGGTTTCGCTGTCAGGTTGTGCTCACGCAAAGTAGACAGCAATTCATCTAACCCTGAATAGTGATCTTCCCAAGTATCGCTGAAAAGACAGATGTCGTCTAGATATGCAATGACATCTGACCGATAAGATAGGATTCGGCGCATCATGCGTACGAATGTAGCTGGTGCGTTCATAAGACCGAAAGCCATAAAATTCCATTGGAACAAACCTCTAGGTGTTGAAAAAGCCGTGAGAGGTTTGGCGCGTTCAGATAAAGGAACTTGCCAATATCCTTTAGACAAATCAAGTTTAGTGAAAAAATGAGATTTGGAGAGTCGAGTAAGTAGCTCTTCCAGTAAAGGCATAGGTTCGGCATCGAACTTCGTTACTTGATTCAATTTTCGATAGTCAACGCAAAGACGTATGTTATTGTCTTTTTTACGAACAATAACCATCGGCGAAGAATATGCAGAGGTGGATGGTTCGATTATTTTCAAATCTATCATCTCATCCAACTCTTTCTCGACCTGTGCTTGAAAATGTATAGGTATAGGATAAGGTCTAACCCTAATAGGAGTATGGTCAGTTAGAACAATGTCATGTTCAATGACATGCGTTTGTCCAGGGATGTCAGTGAGTACATCCTGAAATGTTTGCAACATAGTTGAAACTTGTCGCTGTTCTCCTAGAGACAAATCAGGAGAGACAGTAACGTTCTTCCATGATTCACTAGAATGAAGTGGGATCATTGGAAGAGGAAGATTTACATCTGAAAAAACTTGTTTCCTCATCCTGTATCACGGACAGTGATGAGTAATGACCATGTGGTACTGGAGAATTGTCCGTTGCTTGGAAAATGGGTTGCAAATAATCCGGACGTTCATGGAATTCCGTAAGCATATTGATGTGGAAGGTTTTATGCTTCCCATCAATATCGACAATATAGTCGACATCGGAAATTTTCGATATTATATCGTACGGACCTTTCCAAGAAATAAGTAATCTGTTTTCCCTACAAGGTAGTAATACAAATGCTTTGTCACCAGGACAAAGTTGTCGTAAGCATCTCTTCTTATTGGCAAATTGCCTTGCCTTCTGTTTCGCAAATTCAGAAGAAGAAGTTGCTAATTTGCATGCTTCGATAATCTTTTGTCTCAACGCGATGACATATTCGTAGGATGACTTTGTGTCATCGTCAATATTGTCAGATGTAATGAGATCGTGAAGCAACGACATAGGGCCACGCGGACGCGCGCCAAAGACGAGTTCAAAGGGAGAAAATCCTGTATGTTCATTGGGTACCTCTCTGTAAGCGAAGAGGGCCGCAGGTATAACTCTGTCCCAGTCTTGAGGATGATCCTCAGTTATCTTCCCCAGTAAGTTTTTAAGTGTTCTATTAAGGCGTTCGACCATACCATTAGACATTGGATGGTAGATACTACTTAAAGATCTATCTATCTGCAGAGTAGACATTACTTGAGACATGGTATCTGATATTAGTTGGGTGCCATGGTCTGACAATATCTCTCCGGGGAACCCCAGACGAGAAAATATAAGCCAAAGAGCATCTGCAATATCAGCAGTAGTAATGCTCTTCAGAGGAATAGCCTCTGGCCAACGTGTGCACATATCAACACACGTCAAGATAAACTGATGTCCTCTGGCAGACTTGATCTTAAATGGACCAATTATGTCTATGGCCATTTTTTGGAACGGCCGAATAGGAATGTCCGCCGCCTGAATGGGTGCAGCATGCCGTGGACCTTTGGATTTAACTTCCTGACATACTTTACAAGATCGACAATAAATCCGTATGTCCTTGTTTACCAATGGCCAAAAGAAAGCCGCAAGGACTCTTGACTTAGTACGGGAAAAACCCATGTGTCCAGCACACTGAGAGTCGTGAGCGTGCTGCAAAATTTTAACTCTCAAATTCTTGGGAACCAGGATTTGAGAATGACTTGACGTAATGGAGTCTTGAACCATACGTACAAGTACGCCATTCTTCTTTGTAATCCACGATTTACGACTTGTGTCTTTATTCGGATCACCTTTAGTTGCAAGAATGAAGAATTTCTTCAGAGTGGGATCATCTTCTTGCTGTTTTATAAACGAGTCACGAGAAATTACCAAGGGATTATCTTGGTTATGCACTTCATTATCTTCAGTAGATGAAGTTTGAGGCATATTAAGAGCCTGAGCTCTAGTGACTACAGCGTTAGCAATCTGCATGTTTTGCCTTTCCCACGTGGAAATTCGTTGCGGAGTGCATTCTCTGACTCCGTGAATGCGACCGATGATGAGGTCAGCGATCGGATTCGGAAGAAGACATGCGTGTACATCTCCTGTAAAGAAAGGAGTAGCAATCCTAATGATAGCAGTAGAGTATTTCTCTAATGTGCCGCCAAATGTTACACATTTGACTACTTGTCCAGTGGCACGGGAAGGATCTACGAGTGACTGCCTAACACCAATTGTGGTGCATCCAGAATCAAATAGCACAGAGACTGGATTGTTATTCACTAAACCCTTATGTAAGACAAGAGAACCTCTTCCATCATGCGCGACTGATGCCGGAAGAGCAGGAAGAGGATGGCCACAGCTTAAAGTAGACACTGTGGTTGGCTCAAATAACGTTTTGCATTGGGGGCACTGAGATGCTCTCCCAAAATCAAAAGCGGCACATGCCATATTACTAGCATCATTATTATCTTTACTCTGTTTATAGGCTTCATTGGACTCTTGTTGTGCAGAGTTTGCCTGAAAATGTGGTTTATGTCTTTTGTATTGAGATCTACCTCGGTTATTATCACCTCTGTAGTTATTGTTACCTCTATTGTAACCCCTATTTGGGTTTGAGTCATAGTTCCCTTGGTTACCATTATCATATTCATTATAATGAGTATCTCTGTAATTATGATCTTGTTGACTCCAAGACGGATAACCCTGATAGTTTCTATAATTACTTCCTCTACGGAAATTCCTATAATTATGACCACCCCTGTGTCGAGAGCTATCAGCTCGTCTCCAGTTCTTTGAAGAAGAACCCTGAAATGATTGGTTACCTTGGTTTTGATAACTATTATGGTTACCTTTTTTTATCAAATCTGTTTTGAGGTCCCTGAAATCTGTGTGAATAATTGGGATTGTATGGTGTTGCTGAAGCAACTGGCATACTCTCCTTAATCTTAGTGTTGCCAAAAGTCACGTCGGGGTGTGCAGTGACATATTGGGAACAATATTCTTCCATTTCTTTTAGAGATTTGGGTTTACGCTCATGTATAAATTCAAGGAAAGGTTTGTTCACACATGACATAATCTTATCTCTGAGCAACAAATCCATAAGTCCTTCATACGTTTTTTTTCTGTTTTGGAAAGCTCAATCCAACGATCAACTGTGAGACGTGCCTTTGCAGTGAATTCTGAGAATTCTACACCCGTCTCAGGCACCATCGTTTTAAATAAAAGGCGATAGCCTTCCTCACTTAGCTGATATTTTTTTTATCAAAGCCGCCCTAATGACATCATAATTATCCTTATCTGCTTCTCCTACAAGGCATAATCTAGTCAAAGATTCACCTTTCAAGTTTTCTGATAATTGATTAGCGTATTGTGATTTATCCACATTATGTGTACGACAAGAACGTTCAAATCTATCCAGCCAGAATGTAATATCGTCACTGGACTGATTGAACGGTGGAACCTTAACCTTGTAAGTAGAAGGTTTACCATTACCACTAGATGCCTGATTAACATTACTAATACTTGTCAATCTCAATTTCTCTAACTCAAATTCATGTTCTCTTATTGCTTTTTTCTCTTCCGCATCTAATCTTTTTTGTTCAGCCTCCCTGTCTAATCTTTTTTGTTCAGCTTCCCTGTCTAATCTTTTTTGTTCAGCTTCACTGTCTAATCTTTTTTGTTCAGCAGCAGCTTCTCTTTCTAATTTTTTTTGTTCAGCTGCAGCTTCTCTTTCTAATTTTTTTTTGTTCAGCGTCAAATCTCCTTTCCTCCACCTGCATCTGCAATTTCTTTTGTTCAGCAGCAGCCTCAGCTTCTCTTTCTAATCTTTTCTCTTCAGCCATAGTTTTTTCTTTCTTCTGCAGCTAATGCTTTGTCATATTGAGCAACAGCCCATTGTTCTAATTGTTGACCAGTCTTATCAAGGGCTTTCCCTTGTGTAATGAAGTATTCTAATGTAGACATGATGTCTAACAATAATACTAATCACCTGAACCAATAATAATACCACAAGTTCTCAATGACTTGATTAATCAGTATACTATCCCAATATCTGTGGGTCACAAGCCTTTAATAAGGTCTTGTATAATAGTAATAATAATCAGGTACTGGTTTATACCATAATCCAAGTGCAGTGCACAGGCAATTGTGTCTTATGAAATATACCTATATAAAACATATGTCAACCAACAGAATACATAAAGTACAAATAGGACTGACAATACAAGAACGTTTGCAGAAATCAAAATAAATCAAATAGGGAAATCAATGAAAATAATCACTGAATCTGCAAAGAATAACAACACAAATGACGTCACAATATATGAATATAAATTGTGAATAGAACTGAAAGATAGAAAAGGTTAGACCAACAAATTACAAACAAATCAAAACAAAACTAAAGAACAAAGAAATATTACAAAAATAACAATAATTACAGACTTCACAGCTAACACAAAAGCAACAGTTGTCGCAGCAAATTTTCAATCAAGAAAATTGCACCTATAGAAAACGCCCACAACGGACCCTCTATGACGTGGGATATTCTGTTGTGAGGACGCCGCCCAACCTTAAACACAACCCGCTGACATAGAAACTAACATACTAAACAAACAAACTGCCACTTTATTCAATTAAACATTCTGGCCTTAAATATTAAAGTTCATATACAGAAAACAAGAAGATCCATCGATGAAAATAGGACTTCTTAGTTCACTAATACTGTCTTCCTGTTAATATTACAAGAATTGATCCAACTGTTCCGTGAAACTCTGTAATGTCTAATGTAAAAATGTCAACAACGCTGACCTACATACTGCATTCACTTGACAGGTCACGTGACGAAGTGTTGACAAATAGCAAACCAATACTGCAAGTGTGTCGTATCAGCCACAGGAAACGGTCTGGTATCGGTACTCTGTTGACTTCTGAACTTCTGCGAGGTCAAACCCAGAAAGCTGGTCCACCAGTTGATAAAGTTGTTATTTTATTCCCGTTAATGATGTCCACCAAAAGATAATTATAAGTGGATGGAAGCAGACATCATCATCATCAGTTGATAAACTCTTAATACAAGACCCTTGCCCTGAGCAAGAGTTGATAAAGTCCTCTGGTGTTCTGATTACTGAAGCTCGCTCGAACATCACCAGAGTTAAATACTGTGTTGTTGTGTTGCTCGTGGTTCGAGTATGGAATATCAACTTGACCTACGCAGTGGTGTGTAGACATAGATGGAGTGTATAATGTGCGAATGATAGGAAGGGTTCGTGGTGTTGACAAATGTTCTTTTCTTACACTCATGTATGGCTGGAAGTCATCGACACCAACGACTGTGTACCTTTACTAAAGTTTAATTGGACGTACACACTCGACAGCACAGATAGTGACAAATCACAGGTTGGCATAATACATCATGGTACAGTGGATAACTGGTCCTGCAATGTTATGTTACATGGGCACTCATGTGGAATAATATTATAATGGACTGTCAGTAGCCAAGCACTCAGTATTGCCCATATATATATATCAACTGAGTTTACTGACAAAGCACGTCAGATTATAAACAATATCCAAGATGGCTTCTACCTAATCTCGTCTAGCGAAGATTCTTTAACATAAGGTTCAGCACAGTTTTTTCATATAATAATATTGAACCGCTAGCCATGGGTTCTCATGTGTAGCAGTGATCTCTGGACTAATCAAGCGATAATACGGGCATCCCTTTTCTCTTCTTGAAAGTCACTACATGTTTGGTTCCAAGATGGCTTCACTCGTGAGCTGTCACTCACGTTTGGATACAGATAATGAATCTGTCCTAAAGTTAGTCATTCATTAAATCTTTCATTGCTCTGTAGATTTGATCATGAACACTTGACTGCAATCTACAGGATATAGTGCTGCTAGGAATCGAAGTCGTTTTCATCGAGTCAAATATATTCTCTTAGACATTCAAATCGTACCTATCGAAAATGGTGGCTTCGTACGAGAGTTCATAAGAGTGTCTATTATTACCTTGGTATCAGAAATATGATTCTGCCATTCCTTGGCAATACGAATAAACACTGGGGTAAAGCATACACGATAGGTCTAGACGACTATCACTTTCCCCACAAATACTGAGATCACTTTTTCCCCGGCGACAAGCCGACATAGAAAACACAGTCCCTATCGGGACGAAGCCAAATCACCCCACACTCTAGCGACACATCCGCCGAATAGCCTTTGACCTCTCTAGAGACAACAGAACATATAGTTCGACTTAGATATGTAAAGATATACAGATATAAGACAGACTCGTCCTACTCCGACAAACAATACACATAAATTCAGGCCATAGATATTCTGAAGCAAGAACAATCTATTACTACCCAAACGAAGAATAAATCGCAGAAACCTGGACTCATCCGCGGAGTTCGATCGAAAGAGCCGACACAATTTTCAAGGGAAGTAACTCAATAATGACTTTCCCTTAAGCACTATTTTGTTTACAAAATATTTGCGAACATAACAAGTATACCAATGTATAATATTGTAAGATATCAAAGACTGCACGTAACAGTTAACTTTTAAATTATGTATTAGTTTCTTTCAATAATAGATATCCTGATCCAACTACAGAGTGAATCAGGAATCACAATCAAATGTAAACACAATGTTTATGTACAAAATTTATACAAAGGATCTTTGTCCTGACATATAATATTATTACAATATGTGTGTAGGGTTGTGATGTAGTCTTCTTCTTCTTCTTCCGTCCTTAGCCAACGACCGGCAAAGCAGTCAGTGGCCATTACGCCTAGTGGCGTCTTAAGGGCAACAGCGAATATATTTTCTTTGCCGTTGTTCCCATCACGCCTAATGGCGTCTTTAGGGCAACGACAAATCAATCCGTTTGCTGTTGTTTCCGTAATCAAAGTGACTGGCAAACGGGTGATCAGTCCGTTGGGTGTGATGTAGTATTATGAGGTAATACTGGCTTTTGAAGCTAGGTTGTTGTTTGTCATCACGACTTCATGTGTTTGTTACTGGTGGAAATAATATTGAAGGGTTCACAGTCTCTTTTTATTTGTAAAACAATAACTGTCCCTCTTGATTTAGTATTACAGTCAATTTTAGGGTGGGTTATACAAGGGTGAGCTGCTCTGGCTGACAAATTCTTAGCTCATATGTCGGCGGCAGGAAAACTGTCTCCTCTGCTCGCTTGCTTCTCAGTTATCTTGAAATAAACCACTGGTCGATATCTTGGACAAGGAGTCTGCTGCAAGCCCTCTAGATCCAGCAAAACTCAGACCAGGTGCTGCTCTAATACTTCAGTACCACGGTCCCTGAAATAAGAAGGTTGTACCTCCTTCTTCAGAACTAATATATAATCTATTTCCACACTGAAGTACAGGACATTACAAACACAGAGTTCAGTGCTGTAGGCCAACTGCTAGCTTCTCATGTGACAATATACACCAGTATTCCTCTCCCTAATGGTTACAACGCCTCTGCAATTCCAGCGTTAATTCCTTCTATACAATAGGATAGGTGTCATGTTACTATTAGGCAATCCCATATATGCCTATGCAGTTATACTCCTCTCTGACAAGCTTTTACATGGTGGAGCAATATCTAGGCTTTGCCTTCTGTTTGCTACTGAACCACACACATACAGACACAATTTATCAATTTATATATATATATAGGACATATGTCTAGCTTACCACAATTCAAGGAAATATACACAAGTAACGTTGACTAGCGATGACTTCTGGCACAATTTTGATCTGCCTTATCCCAGGCTTTTATTAGAAAAATATTAGCTTGATCTCAACGCACTTGCTTCTCACAAAATTTATTTTCAAAACTGGCCCTGAACTGACGCTTCTATTTGACTATATCGAACGTTCTAACCAATGAGACCATGTTTACAAGAGCCTTTGAAAAAATTTTACCCATCCTACACGTAGCCATTAACAACAATAATAGTATTTGCAGTTCGACTAATAAGGTTTCGCCTTACATTTTACTACAGCCAATCAAATCGTATCTAACTTGTTGGCCTCATTTCCCCTAAAGCAGTGTTTTTCAAACATGCCATTATGAGCAAATATGATCTTGTGCTGTCAGACAACCCCACTATAGTATTTTGGCTATAATTTGTTAATTACTAGACTATTTGCGTAACACATTACATATTCTTTGTCAGCAAATCCTAAGGTACATGAATATATAAGCTTAATGGGGCTAAGTGGCTTCGTTCAAAATACGTATTATTCTAGGATAGTCGTGTATTTGTTCTTACCACCCGTTCACTTCTATACTATGGGATGTCTTCTGTACTGTCAGACTAATGTCAGGAGCTTAGACATAAATCAGTAGAATGTCAGGTTTCCCAATAAGAGCTTAAACCTGTTTTCAAAACCTAACCTCGTATCGTTAGTGTTTTTTTTATCACTGTTTATTTGAAAAAATCAGGTCTTCATGCCTTTCGCGTTCACTTTTTAATCGTGAGACGACGTGGTACAATTGCATGCGTTCCTCCGTGCATCTCTCTCTCTCTCTCTCTCTCTCTCTCTCTCTCGCTCTCTCTCTCTCTTCTAAGCCCGTCTGTCGTTTAGGTTAACGTAGTGTGTATAATGACATTAATGCTAGTATTTGTATCTAGGTCATTATGCAGTTTGCGTATCATGATCGTCTAAGAAATACAGTACCAGTTTTATTTTTAGAAACGCGTGTAGTTTATGCAGACGGAGCAGAAAAAGGGGGTTTCTTGTTCAGCCATTATGGCGTTCTACAACACAGGCGTACGCTATTGGGAAAGCACTGGTCTTTCACCATTCTTCTTTCTTTCTATTGAATTACTTCGTTAGGCTTTACATTTATTTTCTAATTTATATATGTGGATTAGAATTTTTCACCACAAATTCTCCCCACTTAAAACAGACATCATATGTCAGTCCATAATTCTATATACACATAGAGAAAATTAATATTATTCCTGGTGATCACTGTGATTCTCATCACACGGATGGCGGCTTAGAAAATCAGCACCCAGGTTAGTTTTTCCAGAAATATATTCTATGCTGAACTGAAATGGTTGCAAAAGCAATGACCATCGGAGTAACCTCGAATTTTCATGCCTAGCCTGCGCTAGAAAAGCAAGGGTTTGTGATCCGTTTGCAACTTGAATGCCTTCCCATACAGATAAATATTGAATTTCTTGATCGCCCATATTACTGCAAGACATTCTTTTTCGCTAGTTGAATAATTTTTTTCAGCTTTATTCAACTTTCTGCTAGCATATGCCACTGGGGTTAATTCCACATCCAGTGAATCTGACTTCTGTAACAGGGTAGCGCCCAAACCGATATTACTTGCATCCGTTCTCACAATGAATTCTTGACTTAAGTCAGGTAATTTCAAAATAGGTTTGCTTGTGAGCTTTTCCTTCAATTCTTGGTATGCTAATTCACACTGTGCTGTCCAGGTAATTCGATCCGGATTTCCTTTGCGTGTCAAATCAGTTAACGGTGCACATATGGAGTTAAAGTTTTTGATATACTGTTTGGTAATTCTTTACATCCAACGCAACATTTGGTTGGTCGGGCTGTTAAATTCGCTTCTCTAAGTCGATTAAACAGCATGTTCAGAGAGTCAATGTGTTCCTCAAATGTTTCTGTTGCTATAAGGATATCATCCATGAAGTTTGTGATGCATTGTCTCACAGGGGTGTAATGGATATTCAAATGATGAAAGTGGTTCATTTTTCATCTCCATATCAATAGACAAGGTCAACAAATGTGTCTCTTCCTGATTTTCTCTTTCCAAATATTTCTTCAGGAGATTCACATGATAGATTTTTTCTTTCCCCTTCTTATCTATCTTATAATTTGTTCTAGATACCTTCTCTAGAACTGTATATGGACCTTGCCATCCAATTTGCAAATTATTCTGACTACCGGGTAGAAGAAGCAGTACCTTCTCTCCCACAGCCAAATCTCTGTCTTTAGCTTTCTTGTTGTAATAGGCAGCATGCATTTTCCTGGCTTGTCTCAAATTTTCATTGGCAAGTTTCCAGCCAGTTTTTAAACGAGTGGTCAGCTCATTCACATATTGGTATGATGATGTAATATTTTCCTCTGCCTTTTCATCAGTCCACGTTCTTAACAGAGCTTCGAGTGGACCTTTTATTGGCCTTCCAAATAATAATGTTGCCGGGGCCATACCGGTTGAACTATGGGGTACCTCCCGATAAGCAAAGAGGGCGGCGTGAAGGTACTGGTCCCATGTATCTGGTTTTTCATGTGCCAACTTTCTCAGGATCGACATCAGAGTACCATTAAATCTTTCCACTTGGCCGTTTCCTCGGGGATGGTACGGGCTACAATGGAAGTGTTTGGCCTGAAAGATCCTGAAAACTTCTTCTGTTAGTTTCCCCTTGAACTGAGAGCCATTATCAGTCAAGATTTGGTTGGGAAAGCCTAACCTTGTGAAAATTGTGAGTAATGCCTCTGCCACATGTTTAGAGTCAATGGATGACAGGGCTACCGCCTCTCCCCACATAGAACAGGTGTCCACCAGAGTCAGAATGTAGCTGTTCCTCCTCTTGGTTCGAGTGAGAGGTCCCACAATGTCCACGGCAACTCTCTCAAAGGGTGTTCCCACTATGGGCATTTCCCCTAGAGTTGCTGGTGCAGTCCAATGCTTAGGTGCTACTCGTTGGCACTCTGGACAGGATTTTACATATCTTTTGATATCTTTAGTTATCCCTGGCCAGAAATAGTGACAAGCTATACGCTGTCCTGTTGCGCTGATCCCCATATGACCACTGAAGGGAATCGCATGCCCTAGTTCCAACACTTTAGTCCTATATGAAGTGGGAAGGACCAGCTGTCCGTGACCATTGGATTCAGATCCAGCCTTCCTATAAATCAACTTGTTCTTCATATAAAATTCTCCCTTGCCTGGAGGTGTATGACATTTGGGCAATTTCTTGAAACACGGCTTGAGTGTTTTGTCCTCCGCCTGTGCCTTCCTCATCTCATCTGGATGAGTATTTATTGGATTATCCTCCTCCTTTTTAGACTGTGATCTGGTCTGCACTGTTGCCAATATCACAGGTCTCTTGGGATTCCCCAGGAAGACATATCTACACCCCAATATCAGAGGGTAGATTGGCTCATTTATCACTGCTGCTTTGATTACTCCCTCCACATATCGCGTTTTTACATGTATTTTAGCGATAGGGAGTGTCATGGTCGCTACTTCCTTGGTTGCAGCTTGAATCTCCACTGTTTCTGTGGTGTATTGATCTGCTTGCACCAGGTGAGAACTTACAACTGAATCATAATCTAAACCTGTATCATATAAGCACCTTATGGTGACTCCATTACAGATTACATCTTCACACACTGGGGGGTGGTACGGTTCCTGTAGTTCCTCAGGTTTGACCTTTGTTCCCTTCTTCCAAGATTTCATAGCAGCAAAATTAGGAGTTTTATTCCTACAATTTTCAGTGGTATGATTGTTCATCTTACACTTTTTACACCACTTCCTTCCTTGGTTGAAAGATTTTCTTTCATCAAATTTCCTTTCATCGAATTGTGGGGTTTTATTTTTATTTTCATACCGTGGCCTATCAAACTGGTGCTTACCTTTGTTATGCTCTCTATGATCAAACTTATTAAAGTTTTGTGGTGCCTTAAAATTGTCTACCTGTTTCTTTTTATTACCTGTTACCTCTGCGTGAGCTGCTTGATATCTTTCAGCAACATTTAGTAATTCACCCAGCCTCTCTGCACCTTGTTCCATGAGAAACTTTCTCAGGTCTGGAGCCATGGACTCTCTTAGTTGTTCTATAAGGATCATTTCCTTAAGATCTTGGGTTTTCCCCAGAGCCGTCCATTTCTCCAAGTATGTCTCTAACCGTGCAGAGAACTGGTGATATGTCTCACCTGACAGTAGTTTAGCATTCCTGAACTTTTTTTCTATAAAATTCTCCATTCTTTTCATATCTTAACAAAAGAGCCTGCTTTAGCATGTCATAATTGTCTTGATCATCTCTGCTCATTTTGGCAAAAACATCATAAGCTGTACCACGAAGCCCTTGAGATAACTTTAAGCTCCACCTTTCTCTCTCTAACCCATACGTGGTAGCTAATAGTTCATATCTATTTAGATAGCTATCAATATCATCGTCTTTCTCAACAAAATGATCTAAATGAAAACTCATAGCTGAGGTTGAGGTTCCCTGACTAGCAGTGGCATCAGAGGTAAAGGGACTGGCACCATTTTCAGGAGCATGGCCTTGAAATTCCAACTCACTTAGTCGTAACTCGTGCTCCCTCTGTAATCTCTTCTCCTCCTTTGCTGCTTCCCTTTCTGCAGCCTGTCTCCTTTCTTCTCTTTCTGTAGCTTGCCTTCTTTCCTCTGCTTCCCTTTCTGCAGCCTGTCTCTTTTCTTCTCTTTCTGCCTCCAATTGTAACTTCTTAGCCTCAGCCTACAATTGTAACTTCTTAGCCTCAGCCTCCAATGCCCTAGCCTCTTTGTCAGCCTCAATCTGCAACCTCTTAATTTCTTTTTCAGCCTCTAACTTTCTTTCAGCTTCAAATTTTCTTTCTTCACGCTCAATAAATTTGTCACATTTGGTTGTGAAATAAGCAACCATAATTTGCCCGTCCATTCCTAATTCTTTAGCAGCCTGCACAGCAGCAGATCGAAATTTTGCCAGGTCTGCCATTTTCTAACAGGCAAATTAATACAATGTTTAACTAAACAATTTTATCTATGACTAATTAAACTAAGGACAACCACAAGCACTGAGAGCTCAACCTTATTTATTTTCCACCCAAGAATACCTTTTTAATTTTTATTATTCCCTGAAGTGAACCCCCCCCCCCCCCCCAATATATGTGCTAGGAGAAGGTTCAAAATCCCGGACAGGACCCCAATATATGTGGTAAGTTGGGATTATATAAATAGTTATAGGGGACTTAGTGTACTGACTGAGATCAGCTGTGAAGGTATCTGTATCTAATAAGTGTGGTGTGTTACAGATGATCTTACTTTGCTACCACATTTAGACCTCAATCAGACTTATTCTGGAATATTGTGATGACTACGTTGAATGTCTAGGGTTATGATAGTGATGAAGTGTAAGTTCACAACAACCAACAGACAGATAAACACTTTTATTAAGACCCACAACACTTTACAACACTATGACAAGCACATACATATAACACTCTAGAAGACTAGCTTAAGTAAGTCAAGTGTTAACTTTTAAATTATGTATTAGTTTCTTTCAATAATAGATATCCTGATCCAACTACAGAGTGAATCAGGAATCACAATCAAATGTAAACACAATGTTTATGTACAAAATTTATACAAAGGATCTTTGTCCTGACATATAATATTATTACAATATGTGTGTAGGGTTGTGATGTAGTATTATGAGGTAATACTGGCTTTTGAAGCTAGGTTGTTGTTTGTCATCACGACTTCATGTGTTTGTTACTGGTGGAAATAATATTGAAGGGTTCACAGTCTCTTTTTATTTGTAAAACAATAGCTGTCCCTCTTGATTTAGTATTACAGTCAATTTTAGGGTGGGTTATACAAGGGTGAGCTGTTCTGGCTGACAAATTCTTAGCTCATATGTCGGCGGCAGGAAAACTGTCTCCTCTGCTCGCTTGCTTCTCAGTTATCTTGAAATACACCACTGGTCGATATCTTGGACAAGGAGTCTGCTGCCAGCCCTCTGGATCCAGCAAAACTCAGACCAGGTGCTGCTCTAATACTTCAGTACCACGGTCCCTGAAATAAGAAGGTTGTACCTCCTTCTTCAGAACTAATATATAATCTATTTCCACACTGAAGTACAGGACATTACAAACACAGAGTTCAGCGCTGTAGGCCAACTGCTAGCTTCTCATGTGACAATATACACCAGTATTCCTCTCCCTAATGGTTACAACGCCTCTGCAATTCCAGCGTTAATTCCTTCTATACAATAGGATAGGTGTCATGTTACTAATAGGCAATCCCATATATGCCTATGCAGTTATACTCCTCTCTGACAAGCTTTTACATGGTGGAGCAATATCTAGGCTTTGCCTTCTGTTTGCTACTGAACCACACACATACAGACACAATTTATCATTTCATATTCAATTTTCATATATATATATATATATATATATATATATATATATATATATATATATATATATATATATATATATATATATATATATATATGAAATATGTCTAGCTTACCACAATTCAAGGAAATATACACAAGTAACGTTGACTAGCGATGACTTCTGGCACAATTTTGATCTGCCTTATCCCAGGCTTTTATTAGAAAAATATTAGCTTGATCTCAATGCACTTGCTTCTCACAAAATTTATTTTCAAAACTGGCTCTGAACTGACGCTTCTATTTGACTATATCGAACGTTCTAACCAATGAGACCATGTTTACAAGAGCCTTTGAAAAAATTTTACCCATCCTACACGTAGCCATTAACAACAATAATAGTATTTGCAGTTCGACTAATAAGGTTTCGCCTTACATTTTACTACAGCCAATCAAATCGTATCTAACTTGTTGGCCTCATTTCCCCTAAAGCAGTGTTTTTCAAACATGCCATTATGAGCAAATATGATCTTGTGCTGTCAGACAACCCCACTATAGTATTTTGGCTATAATTTGTTAACTACTAGACTATTTGCGTAACACATAACATATTCTTTGTCAGCAAATCCTAAGGTACATGAATATATAAGCTTAATGGGGCTAAGTGGCTTCGTTCAAAATATGTATTATTCTAGGATAATCGTGTATTTGTTCTTACCACCCGTTCACTTCTATACTATGGGATGTCTTCTGTACTGTCAGACTAATGTCAGGAGCTTAGACATAAATCAGTAGAATGTCAGGTTTCCCAATAAGAGCTTAAACCTGTTTTCAAAACCTAACCTCGTATTGTTAGTGTTTTTTATCACTGTTTATTTGAAAAAATCAGGTCTTCATGCCTTTCGCGTTCACTTTTTAATCGCGAGACGACGTGGTACAATTGCAAGCGTTCCTCCGTGCATCTCTCTCTCTCTTCTAAGCCCATTTGTCTTTTAGGTTAACGTAGTGTGTATAATGACATTAATGCTAGTATTTGTATCTAGGTCATTATGCAGTTTGCGTATCATGATCGTCTAAGAAATACAGTACCAGTTTTATTTTTAGAAACGCGTGTAGTTTATGCAGACGGAGCAGAAAAAGGGGGTTTCTTGTTCAGCCATTATGGCGTTCTACAACACAGGCGTACGCTATTGGGAAAGCACTGGTCTTTCACCATTCTTCTTTCTTTCTGTTGAATTACTTCGTTAGGCTTTACATTTATTTTCTAATTTATATATGTGGATTAGAATTTTTCACCACAGCTAGAAATTATACTTTATTCTGCTTTCCACTGAAACACGTCACTAGAAAATAATACAGACTATATTTTAATTCTCTCTGCACAAAAGAACTATTGAAAAATAATAGGCGATTTACATTGCAGGAAACTTTAATGCCACCTCAATCACAAAATCTAGATATATTATATTTACCTCCACACAGAACTACAGATGATCGCACAAACTTAGAATGATACGCTTATATTTATTGGTAGTCTAGAAGCTCGGCAAAATTTCCGAACAAACTCAGACTTCGCTATACAGCTTATTCTCTTTAGCACGACACAACCTGTCTACTGCAAATTTAAGAGTATGAATGAATATCTAGTTTCAAACTCTGGTTAACATATTAAACCAGACAAAGGATCCCACTATTTCCAAAATCCCAATCTCTCCCCTTCTCATAACACCTAAGTTAACTAGACGCATGCCGTAACTGCCCCCACGTGGGTCTTCGCACCTTACGCCAAAAACTGGGCGTGGAGCGTGAGTGTCATATGAGAAATTCTAGACACTCTGTCTGCTCTGAGCGAGCATGGCTGGCGCGATTCACACCTCCGTCTAACTATCGGACAGTGAGCGCTCATGTCAGAGGCGAATGTCAGCCGACCAGTCTCCACTGCAGAGGGCAATTTCCCACTTCGCCGGGAGCTAGCCTGATGAAAAACTCTCGTGACAGCTGCAAATGTAGACAGTTTGTCTGCTCATCATGTCTGATAGACTGAAATCCCACCTAAAATTATCTCGTGCGAGGGACTGACACGTTAGCTAATCTACTGCATTACTAAATGAGAAAACGAAACCAGGCGAAAGTTTGAATGGGAAAAATAGTAATGTTTATACTGTAGTCGCAAACGTACGAATGCGAAAAAATATAAAAAGGATAAAAGAGTGATAATAAGGTAGAGGACACGGGTAGAGAAAGAAAGGAAAATAGAAAATTTATAGATCATAAAACTCTGTGTGACACTGCCGTAGTGCAAAAAAGAACCTCATTCCATTATTAGGCCAGTACAAAAATACACAAGTAATTTTTGCTATACAAGAAACACACCTCAATCCCACAAACAGATTTAAAAACCCTGCATACATCACAAATGACAGACAAGACAATAAAGGGTGTGGTGTTGCATTCTTGGTGTACTGCTGGGAAACTTTTCTTGGTTCATAAAATGCTGAAAAAAAAAAAATAAAAAAAAAAACAAATCAAAATGACTGGGTTACAACACTTTGATAAATCACCCGGGCGAAAATTTTTTCGAACCGGGATTTGGACTGGATTAATAAGTGTAACTTGAAAGTGTCGTGACAGGGACTGGCGGCTCCTAGAAGCACTGTTACCTCCAAAAATATTTGCCTATGGCGAGGGACATATACTGATACTCACGTAAAATCATGTGGACATAAAAAAAACATAACATTTCGCCTCGAGTATTAGCGGGCGTACGAAAAAAAAAAAAAAAAAAAAAAAAAGGACATCAAAGTACTTAGATAAAGAATACAGTTTAAAACTAGTACATAAATAAATATACTACATACATAAAGGTATGTTTCAGGCATCGTGAGAAAGAAGGAAGTAGAAAAATAGACAATAGAAAAACAACAGAAGTGAGAGACATATCGGAGAATTGAACCCAGGACCTTCCGAACGGCACCACCGCCTAGCTATGGAAGCGAATCACATTATCCTCCCTGCCAACTAGGCACCAGTTTTTCACGAGTGCCTGAAACATACCTTTATGTGCGTAATATTTATTTACATACTGTTTACAGGCCTCGGATTTCCACTCTTAATTTGTTTTAAATAGCTCAAAACTAAAATAGCAGGAAACTTTAATGCCACCTCAAAGCATGAGGTCATTTAAAAAAAAATCAAAAAAATCAGGGAAACTACTTCTGGACTTCATAGAAAGTAAAGAACTCATATTACTGAATGATGGATCAATAACAAGAATCAACCAATTGACCTACGCAGATCAATGTGCCTTGCTCGACACCAATACATCAGTTGTTATAGACATCAGCAAACACAACAGCCAAACTTATCCAAACCCCACAGGATATTGCTAGGAATTTACGAGTTCAAATATATGATACTTAAAATCGTAACCAAAATAGGAGGTATTAAATGATACTAACTCAGCTCACATACCCATAGAGATAACAATCAAACAAAAATATACAGTAAACAAAGGAGTAGATAAACCAATTGTTGCGCACAGATTTTTCTGAGTCAATATATAATTTACCTAGGGTCGAAGTCGTTTTCATCGAGTCTTGGTCGATAGTTCATAAGAGTATCTTTGATTACCTTGGTTTGAAACTTTCCTTGGCAATGAATAAACACTGGGGGTTAAACCAAAGAGGCATAACTTTCACCACAAATATGGTTATCTGAGGTTGCAAATTTTTACACATCCGCCGAATAGTTGTTACCCTCTCATGTTTAACTTAATTCAGGCCCTGAAGCGATCTTTTTATTTAAATTAGATCTATGATCTTTCAAGGGGTTGACTTTCCCTTTATTCCATATGCAAGATATCAAAGGCAGTAACCGAATCAGGTTATCAGCATTTTTACAATGGTTGTTACCCTCTCATGAATGTTTGGCGCAACTATATTAGATCTATGTCGATGTTTATTTGGCCCTAGGTCAGCTTTTCTTGGAATGTTTGCAACCAGTGTCGATGTTTATTCCCTGACCATATAAGGTTCGAATTGGTCAGTATCTTTGCTTGGTATGTGTCCAACATCGTCCTATTGAGTTTAACTCAGGGGTCAAGCGCTAACTGCGCATGTGTGGAGTTTAGAGTTGGTTGAGGGAGACTTCCGTTCATAGAGTCAAGCAGTGGTTACGATCAGAGCGAGACGCGTTCTTGGCGTCCTGGTTGCACTGGGCCCCAGTGCAGGGAAGAGGGACTTGTAAAAGTAAGCTCATTCGCTAACTGGATCAAAGTCCTGGCCGTCTATAAATAGACTGGTCTGGGACAACATGGCTTTCATGTCGTCTTCTTCTGCCATTGTTGCCCAGATGGGATAAACTTGGGTATTTACCGGCGTTGGCGCCTCTGGAACTGTAGACTGTGTTGACATTTCTTCCACAGGGCTGTTTGGCCTAGACATTGCCCTCTCATCGACTACAGGTGTCGATGATACCCACCTCGGGGAGGGCTCTGGTGTGGGCGCCCTAGGCGATGGCGGCAAAACTAATTTGCATGGAGATCGCTTAGTTGGGGACGTGCTCTCACTACGTCTTACCTCCTTGGTTTTTCCAGGCCCCATTGACTGGTAAAGAAGTCTCTTTCTGTTCTTCTCACCCTTTTTATTTATAACCGTCGTGAAGTCGCTCCCTTTAATCTCCCTGACTTCTGGGCTATCTGGGGCAGGGAGATCATTCGCCCTGTTCTGTTCTGCCCTTGTTTCTTGGCTCTGCTCAGCTGGTGTTTTATCGACCACGGCTTCCTCTTTTCCGGTTCGCTTGACCTTGGTGGGGGCCGCTCGCTTTTTTGGGCACTGGCTGACCCAGTGGTCGTCCTGCCCACACACCGCACACTGGATTCTTCTCCCCGGTAGGGACACCCATACCCTCTGAAATTTTTCCACCGGGCCCTCCATTTTGAGACTGATAAAATGAGGCACCTGGTGTGCCAACGGCTTGTACAAAAAGTTCCACTTGTCGTGGGCAGTTTTGACTCTTGACACTTCCGCCTCTTTGTCTCCTGTCGCCGCTGCAGCAATTCGCTGGGCCGCCTCTGCTTTCATGGTCGGGGGCATCCAGTTGAGTGTTCTTTGGATTTTTCTTTATCCAAGTGCTCGACGTATACAGACATCTGCGGGTTTGTCCATTCAAGTTTTTTGCCATGTAAGCCAGCGTAATGCTTCATCTGCGCTGCTGCTGTCAGCGTTGCGTACCACTTAAATGGACCCGCAAACCTGTATAACGTGGCAACGCCACTCGTACCAACTCCAGCTGGTCCGGCCAGAATGCTGGCAATCAATGAATATGAGGCTCTATTAGCCTGTGGCCCATTTACTGAGATTACTAATGTTCCCGGTTTGTGTAACTCACCTCCTTCCAAGTCCTTCTCCATATTCAAAACGAAAACTGGCACAATTGGTGCGGGCATTTTTTATTATTTTCTTCTTGGTTTTTAAACCAAATTAGAAACAAAAAAACAGTCACAAAGTTAGCCTAAGCTAAGCCTAAGCTAACTAACACAAAAGTTCCTGGAAAACACCACAAAAAGTCATCAGAAACACAGACGCCAAGACGCGTCTCGCTCTGATCGAAAGATTTATACCATAACTTCATCGATTTCACAAAAGCCTTCGATCGAGTCTGGCATGAAGGCTTATGGCAAATAATGAGAAAATTCAATTTTGATACCAACATCATAGATATCATTGAAGCACTATACAAGGACGCAAGCAGTGCTGTTTTTGCAAGCAATGACATTGGAGAATTTTTCAAAACAACTGTAGGAGTTCGCCAGGGATGTATCCTGTCCCCAGTGCTCTTTAATATATATCTAGAACATATTATGCAGGAGGCTCTTTTTGATTATAAAACAACCATATCGATTGGAGGCCGACCTCTTTGCAATCTACGTTTTGCTGATGATATCGATTTGATAGCTGGATCAGAATCAGAACTTCAAGACCTTACCTCTAGACTGGAGAAAGTAACAAGAACATATGGGATGGAAATTAATATAGAAAAAAGCAAGATATTGGTGAATAGCCATAAGAAACATGTTCCGACCAACATTACGTTAAATGGGCAAACGTTAGAAGAAGTTAACACCTTTAATTATCTCGGGTCCACTATATGTAGTGATGGAAGATCAAGTAAAGAAATCAAGACAAGACTTGAGATGGCCTCAGCTGCCATGACAAGACTGAATGTGATCTGAAAAAGTAACATCAGTTTTCCTGTGAAGATCAAATTATACAAATCTCTTGTATTATCTATTCTCTTATATGGGTGTGAGAGCTGGACACTCACTGCAGATACGGAGCGAAGGATTCAGGCTTTCGAGCATAAATGTTATAGAAGAATTTTGCGCATTTGCTATAAAGAGCACAAAACAAATGTCTATGTTAGAGAGAAGATAAACACCTATGCAGGCCACCAAGAACCACTTTTGTCAGTAGTGAAACGTCGAAAGCTTGCCTGGTTTGGGCATGTAACTCGTTATGACTCCCTTTCGAAAACGATCCTCCAGGGAACAGTCGAAGGTAAACGGAGAAGAGGAAGACAAAGAAAATCATGGGCTGATAACATCAAAGAATGGGCAGAGCACGGTTTTTCCACACATGTACGCATTGCTGAGGATAGGGAGCAGTGGAGGACCCTGTCTGCTGATGCTTCCACCATGGCACCCCTACGACCAATGACGGGTTACGGGTTGAGATGAGATGAGATGAGATGATGAACTTTTATAAGGGAGTCCTGCAGCTGTGGTTCATCAATTATGTGATGAGGAAAGCCTTCTCCACACTCTCTTCCACTGTAGGCGGTTAAGGTAGATGCTTTTCTCTCACACTAGCGGCGTCAGTACCACAAATCGTCTGATGGCTTGTAACCACGAACTTTAGACAAATAGAAAGAAACAAATGCCTGCTGAGTACATTTGTTCACCGCAACTAACAGGCCCATTGTCATGCGCTCTACCCGCCAATGTTAACCTCTCACAAGAATTAAATTCCCGCGCACACAGTGTAACTCAGGGAATATGATGAAAATTGACGAATATCCTTCTGGGTGTTAACTGGGAAATTGCGTCTGGAGTGCGTGAATAATGATTTGCCTGACTTACAATTAAAAAAGGTACATAAATCTCACAAGATAATATGTTACACTGGAGGCACATATGATGTAGTCATCACTCGTCACTGCTCCAGTCGGAGTCTGGGGTCGCTCTGCTGTCGGGTTTCCCGTACGACTAGTCAGAAACAATCACCAGCTCTTGCAGTAGTGGTTCATGCAAATACTATTTTCATATGTTGAGCTTGCCAGCTGTCACGTGACCGATAATTTATTTTACCATTTCGTTCCATATGTTATTAACTCTTTTAATGTTCTGTTTTCCTAGACATTTGTATTCTTCTTTTCTATCTTTCATTTTTCACCTGTTCAAACCCCACCCGCGTTTGGTTACGTTCTGGCTTTCAGTAGAAATCCCCCACTGGTCAGAAACGGTCAGCGTAGCGGTAATAATATTACAACACGCACCTGGTCCGTCCAGGGAAATTTCTCTGGCCGCTTTAAAACGTTTGATCACGAGCGGCTGGTACTCTTTGAGGCCTGGGTAACGAGTTTGATCTGTTTCAGGGGGAGATAACAATCGCGGTCAGTCCACTATCCCTTGTCGATTTCACTACTGTTGTCCAACTCGACAAATACTCTACACTCAAACTCAACCACGACAAATGGTGGCTCAGTCCGGTATGAATCTAACATATAATGTGGGCTCGTTCTGAAGACGAATCTCTCACAAGATTCTATTCTGATTCTTAGAGTTTAGTGTTCGGCAGATTATAGGAATTTCTTTCCCCTAGACATATCGAACTATTTCTTTTGGAGGAAGTCTGAACAGCGTTTTTCTCCACAGCATTCATAATATTTAGTTACATTTATTGTTCATGTTACCCATGAGACACAGCTGGTTAAGGTTGCTGGTAACACTGCTGAGTTTTTTGGTTGACAAATCTGACGACTATTGTTGTAAAAGTCAGAAAAAAAATTTTTTAAGGGTTAATTTTTTTTCTGGAGTAGCTCTTTAATCTGAGATAAGAAGCTACAGATAGTCAGTTACTAGCTTGCATCTGTACCAAGGGAGGGTGTTCATTCGAATGATAATAACCAATCCTCTCAATAGCTTAGTACTGACAGAACTGGGGTGAAGTGATAGTAATAAGTTTTACATCACTTACATTTTTTGGAGTTTTTTGGGGTTTGTGCTTGTCGATCAGAGTAGCTACAAACTTTCTTGTTTTTTAAAGTTCATAGGCTAGCCTAGATTTTATTGACTATTAAGTTAATCAGCTCCTAAGCGGATTAGGTAACTAAGATCTCTAGGTTTTATTCTTCTATATTGTTTGCTTACCCTGAGATAATGGCCGATCTAGATAAAGTGCATAGGATTGCCCTCGAGGTAGCTAAGTACATGGAGTACCAGGATAGCGAAATCCAGCCCTTTCTAGAATTTGCAGTAAGCCTGCAGGATCAATACGAGGTAGACAATTGGTTTGACAGCCGTTTAATCTTGTCCTGTAAACAAACTGGGGAGAGTGAAGCATTCACCCGACTGTATGTAGAAGAAGTGATAGAAGAGGAGAAGCAATTGGATATAAAACGACAAGAACGGGAGGAGCAATGGGAAATAGATAGACATGAATGGGAAAAGAAGCTACAAGAACAGTACCAGAAATTGGAAATGGAGCGACAAGAAAGGGACAGAGAAAGCCAAAAAAGGGACCGGCTACACCAAATCAGAATGAATGAACTGGATAGCCAAATTCGGAGGATGGAAACATATACTAAATGTAGTCACTCTACTTCCCCTTCTTCGGTGCCCTTAACGGTCAACGCCCGCTGGGAGCCGCGCTGGTGTAATGGCTTAGGCGTTGTACTGGCTACCAGGTGTTCATGGTTCAAACCCGGGCGTCGGCGTTTGAAGAAATGTTTACGGCCGGAAATTTGACTGAATAGCCTGAACGGCTCCTGTGATAAACCCTCTGTGGATGGGAAGGAGCGAAGCTCCTGACCGGGTTGGAAGGAAAGTCCTCAGGTTCCCCAGCCTCGCAATGACATGTTATTGGGCCGAAGGGCTGAAAGCTCAAGTGCCGCTGGTTAAGGAAAAAAAAAAAAAAAAAAAGGTCAACGCCCCTGCAAACCTTGCACCAATGAAAGATAACTTGCCTGCTAAAACCGAACCCCAACTCCAGAAAATTGACTTTCCTTTGGACTTGGATCCGAAGCCCGAACTAGGAAAGAATTTATGTCGGGATAGCAGACCTAAGGCCACGGGAAAAATTACGCAACATTCCCAGGCAGGGAAACTGCACAAAGGTGAGAGAGGTGCTAACAAGCATTGTAATACGGATTGTTCCCGTCTGGCAAGCGGCGAACCCCGAGCCTCTCACGCTCCAGACCGAGCAGCACCTAACCGACACGTGACGTCGAGAAAAGGGAGCCACACCCTATCACGTTATATTTCGCTAGATTCCCGGCCGGACAGCGAAAAACCATATGCAGAGGCGTATCCCTCCAACTCAACTATTAGAGAAAGGAGATGCCGCTCCTCTTATCACCCTGAGCTTAAAAGGTGCAAGAATAAGTCGCCTGCTAAAAGGGTTAAACTTTCCAAACCGTTCCAAGGAACTTTGGAAAAACACACCGAGAGTTTTTTCTCGGGCACTTCGCGATCTAACGGGATCTCAAACCGTCCAGTCCTTTGCATGCAGTCTGCGGGGCCTGTCAACCAGGAAGTGGATCTCGCATTGCAGGACAAAGTTCAACTGACGCCAGTAACTTCCTCAGGTGAGGGCAAAGTTGACGTTTATGGTGGACACAGGGTTCCAGGCGAAGGGATCCCTGGTACTCCATCTGAGTCTCTCACACTTCTCAGGGCAGAAGACAGTGAGAAAAGCTGCCTTACTACTGTACAAGGAGTCATTGTTGAGAGCCTTGACTCACGTCATGCTAGTACCGGTAAATCGACTCAACAAACTCTGCAACTCGCAGATATTACCTATCTTTCTCCAAGGATAGAAGCTACGGAGATCTGTTATGATTTAGTAGAACCCCAGAATGCGATCGATTACTCTCTGCTTCAGGCAGCTGAGTTCTCTCATTCAAATCGGATTATTCCAGTGGTCTCAACCCCACTGATGGACAGCAAAGTAGTCGCCTCCGCCAGGCCATTACCGAGCAACTTGATCATTTCCGTTGACCAAGCCAGAGTTGTGACTGGCAAGGCAAGGAAAGCTCCAGACCCACCTTTAGACGGCACAGGTCTGAAGATTGATCAATGCTCCCACCGAAACAGGGGAGTAGGTGTGGAGAGGCAGAAGAAAAATGCTAGCATTTCTTCGGCCAACGAACGGCTTTATTTGCCAACTAGGGTTACACGAGCGCGAAAAATCCCGATAGACTGCAGCTATAGAGGGTTATTCAAGTCCACGCCCGTGACAGGTAAATATATACGTAAACAGCCCGAGCCCAGCAACGATTACACTGCACATAACAGGCGGATTACCTACGCAGTGGCCAGTGAGTTCAGGCGGGGCCGAAAACCACAACAGGTGCGGATAATTTTCCGGACCATAAACAGGTACAGCGAATGGTGGAACCAAGATCAGGTTCACACGTAAACGAAGGGCGTCAGTGCCGACTGGCCTCGCAAAATCCCATTCGCTGAACGTCTATTAGACAGAGGGAAGAAAAGAAATGAACTCGGAGCTAGTCATACAGTACTGACAGAAATTTGATACGATTTTGGTTATGATTATAGGAGGTTCTTACGACATGTAATGAACGTCTATGGAAAAGATAAATTACTGTCATTTTTGTCCGTATTCCTCGAACTTTAAAAAAAAAAGGGGGGGGGGGGGCACTTGTCACGTGACCGATAATTTATTTTACCATTTCGTTCCATATGTTATTAACTCTTTTAATGTTCTGTTTTCCTAGACATTTGTATTCTTCTTTTCTATCTTTCATTTTTCACCTGTTCAAACCCCACCAGCGTTTTGTTACGTTCTGGCTTTCAGTAGAAATCCCCCACTGGTCAGAAACGGTCAGCGTAGCGGCAATAATATTACAACACGCACCTTGTTCGTCCAGGGGAATTTCTCTGGTCGCTTTAAAACGTTTGATCACGAGCGGCTGGTACCCTTTGAGGCCTGGGTAACGAGTTTGATCTGTTTCAGGGGGAGATAACAATCGCGATCAGTCCACTATCCCTTGTCGATTTCACTACTGTTGTCCAACTCGACAAATACTCTACACTCAAACTCAACCACGACACCAGCCTTGTATATAACCACTTAGCAAGAAACCTGTAGAATTTACATTAGTAAATACATTGTTGACGCTTATTCCAGAATTTAGGGAATACACAATCTCCTTGCACAGATTTCAGATGGACGCGAGTAATTTCGGTGCATATGCTCTCGAATCAATTTCGTCTGAGAAATTCCTCTTATGACAGTGTTCTATGAATCACTTGGCCTGGGAAACTAGTAATTCCTCTTCGACGGGTGTTCTGCGATACACTTGGTCTGGGATATTATTTCTCTTATGACTGATGATCCAATTCCTAGGTTTCCAGTCTTATATTTATAAAGTCCTGGTCCTGAAGTTTTACAGTCTGTGTATTTAAATATGCGGGCTTACTCTTAAGGTTTCAGAGTTGCCCAAATACTGTCGATCTGTCACTTTTGATATAGGAATTCTATGTCCGATCCTTCTCTTTCTGGCTGCTTGGGAGTTGCTCAGCTGAAGTTGCGAAGCTGTCTGTTCTGTGTTTCTGAGTTCACTAGATTATACCTCTCATTCTCAGTTCAATTCACAGATGGTGTTTCCGCCGAATGTTCCAATAGAATGCATTGTTTGTTCCGGCTCTCAAACGAAGCCAATCAAATCTCTCAAGCACTGTTTGAGTGGGGAAGTTTAAATATCCCCTCGCGTGTTTAAAATATTAATTTTAATATCCACGCGTGACCTCTTTATAATAAGACTCAATACTGTTCCGGTTGCACCTATCTGCCTCCCACAATATTGTGACCATGTTTTCCTGGCGTAATGTCTTCCACCAAGATGTCTACCCCGACAGGTTATCCAATTATCGCCTTTATCTGCTTGCCTCCGCCAGACAGATGTCTGGTCAGACAATGTTGTCTTCCTTCATCGTACGCACAATACAAGCTTGTGTCAACATGTGACGGTATTGCCTGCCCTGTTGTCCCTATCACAATTCCTTGCAACCCTTCTGTACCAGACTTTACTCATCTTTCCTTACTCACAACTAAACTCACAATTAGCTACTTTATTACACACCACACACCAGTCTAAACTATGCAACGAGATTCTTTATCTAGTATAAACCCTACTTATTATATTCTTATATAATACAATAAACAATACAACAACACATAAAAGCAACCCGTAAACCCCTTAACCAACCATAATTCTAAAGGCCACCTTAAATACACTTTCCATATCAAACATTCATTTACCCTCTATCCAAATCCACCCACAACCTCTTTCCCAATACTAACCCCGCCCCACTCCCATACCCACACATTACATAATATTTTAACCCCAAACTCAATGAGCAAGAAAAAGTTACCCTATTTCCGTCTAATTTCCACCCCACCCAAAAACCACACACGCTCATCCCACCAACCCCCCAGACCACACAAAAACACATCCCCAAACCCCCCCCCCCCACAGGCTCAACGCATAACCATACGCCCCACTGTACAACATACCCCCTCACATCCTTTCCTTACACATATACTTTAAAAAATAAATACCTCCCCCCCCTAAAACTACATCAAAAAAACTATGTCGGGGGATCCCTGTTTAAAATAACTCCCCTAGAAACTAGAGTCTCCCACCCCAAACCACAAAACACTCATTACCCTTTAAGATACCACCCCCCCACCTCCTTTTTACACCAGAGATACAGCACTCCATGAGGTCCCCCCATACCCCCCCCCAAACCCCCAAACTCCACCCACCAACACCACCCCACAGTTGACCACCCCACCTTCACCCACCCCCAAATGGGTTACCCCCCCCCACCCAACAACCTCCAATTCACACCCCCACCTCGATCAAACCATTTAATTTACCCCCCCCCCCACCCCCTGTCAACCCCAAACCCACCACACAGCTTTCCAACCACCACTCCGCATTTCCATTAACAGTTTTATCAAACCCACCATGAGTTTGTTTACAAATACTTCCACAATTTGACACACTTTAACACCTACCAATTTAATTAAAAATTACCAAAAACAAAAATCCCACAAAAAACACAACAACAAATCACAAAAACCAAACAACCATCCAATCATACCTACTA